>CM035800.1:1089192-1099192 GCA_020466265.1 Siphamia tubifer | reverse complement strand
GCTTAGGGGTAAATAAAGGGCAGCTTTTCCCAGTGGAGTTCTGCAGATTTACACAGATTTGAATTTGAAGTAAGAATGTGGATGAAATCTGTTTTGTTTTTAGTGATGAATGGTAACAGAGACCAACTTTATTCTATCGTGTTTTCAGATCTATAGCAACAATTTTTTTCTTTTTCCTGGGTTTTTTGGTATTTTTGTAAAAACTGTGCACTCCTCATCACTGCTGTTTTGGACTTGGGTGAAAATAAATGAAAAAAGACTGAAGTCAAATGAACCTTTGACATATATATATATATATATATATATAGAGAGAGAGAGAGAGAGAAAATGAGAGAGAGAGAAAATATATAGAGAGAAAAGGTGGAGTGTGAAGGCAACAGTGGTACCAGTAGTGATGGGGGCACTAGGGGCAGTGACCCCCAAGCTGGGAGAATGTCTCCAGCAGATACCAGGAACAACATCAGAGATCTGTGTCCAAAAGAGAACATTGTTAGGAACAGTTAAGATCCTGCACAGAACCCTCAGGCTCCCAGGCCTCTGGTAGAGGACCCGAGTCTGAAGGAGACACCGCCCACGTGGGGCGAGAGGAACATTTTATATATATATATATATATATATATATATATATATATATATATATATATATATATATATATATATATATATATATATATATATATATATATATATATATATATATATATATATATATATATATATATATATATATATATATATATATGTATTTATTATTTAAGTATGTCCAACTGGCTGCTGTTACAGTTGTTTTACTGTTGATTTGTTCCAGCAGACTAGCAAAGTATATTTTTAACATTTTATTTAGAGTTAACTAGCTGCTGTTATAAATATGTAAAGTGTCCCAGCAGACTGTAATAACCAAATATTTATGTTCAATTCAATTCAATTTTATTTATAAAGCCCTAAATCACAACAAAGTCGTCTCAGAGGGCTTTACAAAAACACAATCAACGACAGAAATACATGAAAAGTCCCAAGCATCCCCTGTCCTTAGACCCTCCCCCTGTCCTTAGACCCTCCCCCTGTCCTTAGACCCTCCCCCTGTCCTTAGACCCTCCCCCTGTCCTTAGACCCTCCTTCTCAGCAAGAAAAAACTTCCATGGGAAAAAGAAGAAATTTTGAGGAGAACCACATTGAAGGACAGATCCACTCCCATGGACGGACAGACTATAGATGAACGTCCATGTATAAATGAAGGAGGGGGGCTGGTCCAGACAGTCAAGGGCGGGGGTCCGGGGTCACAGGTCGGCACAGACGAGACACTGCAGATCCTGTCGTCCATGGCTCCCACGCAGACACTGTCAGGAGAGCCACCACTCCCCCCGGGGGGGGGGGGGGGACACACCAGGTGACTAGTCATGAACAGACTTAGTATGAAAGATAGGTTATAAAAATGACAGAAACAGGTGTGAGAGAGAGAAAGAGAAGAAAGAACTCAGTGTCTGTACTTCCCCCAGCATTCTAACTCCTAGGGCAGCCTAGACTGAACTGTGACTCATACATCATGTATACATGATATATGAGTCACATCATTTTTAACTAACCTGACCATAGTCTTTCTCAAACAGGAATGTTTTCAGCCTAATTTTAAATGTAGAGACTGTTTCGGCGTCTTTAATATTAAAGGGAAGATGATTCCATAAGACAGTAACCATGGTAACTAAAGGCTCTAGCTCCATCAGACAGTAACCATGGTAACTAAAGGCTCTAGCTCCTACTGTACTTTTAGAAACCAGAGGAACTTTCAATAAACCTGCATTCTGAGAACGAAGGGTTCTATTGGGCTGGTACGGAACCAGATCATCTTTAAGATAAGAGGGGCCCATACCATTAACCCCTGACCTCTGACCCCTCACCCTAACCCATACCATTAATGATTTTATATGTAAGGAGGAGGATTTTAAATTTAGTTCTAAACTCAACTGGTAGCCAATGAAGGGTTTGGAGCACAGGGGTGATAGGGTTAGGGGTCAGGGTTTGGAGCACAGGGGTGATAGGGTTAGGGGTCAGGGTTTGGAGCACAGGGGTGATAGGGTTAGGGGTCAGGGGTCAGGGTTTGGAGCACAGGGGTGATAGGGTTAGGGGTCAGGGGTCAGGGTTTGGAGCACAGGGGTGATAGGGTTAGGGGTCAGGGGTCAGGGTTTGGAGCACAGGGGTGATGTGTTCTCTTCTATTTGATCCTGTTAATAATCTTGCTGCTGCATTTTGAACCAGTTGAAGCTTTTTAGGGAATATTTAGGACACGCTACAAGTAAGGAGTTACAATAATCTAATCGTGATGTAACAAATGCATGAATTAATTTTTCTGCAGTCGTTTTAGACAGAATATTCCTAATTTTGGCTAATGTTGCGCAGTTGAAAGAAGGCTGTTCTGCATGTTTGGTTCTCTACTGTTGTGTAATGTGTCTTTGTGTGACCCTCACTCATAATATTCCTGAACTCCAGGTACAAGTAATAATGTTATAATTCACTCTAAGTGCAGATTCTACATTATTATCTGTACTGTCACTGGGGTGGGGCTGTTGTGGCGCCCCCTCCCTGCCGCCGTGTGCCCCACAGGTACTGTGGCCCAGGTCAGAATTGGGCCCTTGATGAAATCTAATTGGGGAACCCTGATCTATGTAAAGGTTTTAAAGAAACCTCTCGCACCTTGTTAGAGATTAAAAAACAACCATATTTTTTCTCAATACAAATTGTTCCAAAAGAAAATAGAAGCAGGTTTTCCAGATTCTATCCTTAAATCAAAAAATGACTGATGACGTTTGACTCGTCACACTTTCCTAAAGGACATTTACAATATCTGTAATGATGTTACTCATTTAAACATAAACATTTTTCATTTTATTTATATATGACATCCATACATGTTCAATTGAATGTACCCTTTTGCTCCACTATTGATCATCACTGATTCACTGTAACTAATATTTCTATTTTCTATTGTCTTATGGTGCTTTTCCTTCCCCTGTATTATTCTATGTTATGTTCAAAGTGTTTCTGTATTCCTTGTCGAGGCCTGTATAATTTCTTTAATAAAAAAAAAAATCATGTTGCTCATGTTAGCCTAGATGTAGCTAATAGCCTAGCTTAAAACTACTATAGGGAACAGCAGAATAAATGACGGTGGTCAGGAGGTGCAAACCAAGTTTATAAAATGTGAAGCACTTTTACAAACCCTGAAACAAAATATGAGTAATGGGGATGTACCAACTCTGGGGTAGAACCAGAAATGATAAAGGGGACTTGTTGTCATTTAAAAACGACCACACAAAAACACAAAAGCGCATTAATGGACTCATGTGTTTTTGCCACAAAAGGACAAAACACCAGTCGACTGTTGTCCAACTGGGGACACCACCAAGGCCCCGTTATTATTTCTGGTTCAACCCCAGAGTCGTTTACTTGTAAATGTGTTCCATAATGGGCTCCATAAAGACTTCTCTGCTCCTGTGAGCTCAGCTGACAGGACTGAACCCTACCTACAGATACTGTAAACACATTTGTCCTCATCAAAAGTCCATTGGAAGATAGATATAATTTGATTGTCGATATCTACAACTCATTTTGTTCTTTCCAGAATTCCATTTTGAAATATATAAAATGTAAAAAAAAAAAAGGCAGAGGCACTCCAAGATTTTCTAAAATATATATCAATAATGTATTTAATCAAACAATGTAAAAGCTAAAAACACATCCACCTATGCGTTGCGGCCAAGGGTCTTCATTAGGACACACACCAACTGGACTTAGACCTAACCCGGTACAGATGAGCACCTGAGTAACATTTTGTTTGCACTAACTCGTGAGTGCTCATACACAGTAAATTTTGCAGTGTTAAATCAACACTTAGAGAGTTTATTTAACTTCTTCTAGAGTGTATTTGGTCCCATTGTCTCCAAATTAACACTGCAAATTCTACAGTGTAGCTGCTTTTTTTTTTTGTTATTTTGACGAGTCACAATGACAGTTAGATATATCTGCAGTTCTATTATAACTAGTCACAATTTAATGTAAGTATTCAAATGATCTTTAATTGAGTGGAAATTAAGATAGAATTTAAGATATGATGAAATAGAATCATGACTCGGCAGAATTAAATTATAATTATGTAAATACAGAATTATTGATCTCCACAACTTAGCTACAGATATCTATTGTTTACATTCGATATATCCCCAAATGAATTAAAAATATCTGTAATAACGCATCCCATACACATGAATGGGAAAACTGGTGTGATTTGTCCTAGGAGAAAAGACATTGTGGACATCTGAAATGTTTGATTTGATTTGATTTGAATTATTTATTTTCGAACATGTGCAAAGTGCAACAATAATCAATACAATAATAATAATAATAATAACAATGACATGTCCGAAAAGGAGTAGGATGAAGCATAAGTTTATTTAATTCTACCACTTCTTCACTTCCACAATAACCTAAATTCATTTTATAGTAATATAGTGCATAGTACAAAAAAATAAAAATAATAACAATAAGAATAATAACAATACCAATAATCAACAACTGAAGTACTAAACATATACATATATACAAAAAACAAAACAAAAAAAAAACCTAAAAACAAATGAGCAGATAAGAAAGTAGGTAAACAAATAGAGTTTTTTTTGTTGTTTATTGTTTTCTTTTTTCCTCCCTTCTTCTTCTTCTTCTCCCTTTCTTTTTTCTTCCTTTTTTTCTTTCCTTTTTCTAAGTTGTCTGCATTTTGTTCTTATTTTTTATTTTATTTTTCTATTCATTCACTTATTTTATTCATGTATTTATTTATTTATTTTTTATATCTTTTAACCCCACAGAGGGGGAGTCAACATTGTTTCAGATCAGTACATATTCCAGTCTTACAGACATATACTAGACTATTTAGTGCATGTGTGTGACCATCAGCGGTCCTCCCCGAAAGCTGAGCAGACATCCCCCATTAGAACTCTCCCTTACAACCCAGTGAGGGCAGTGCTGCACCTCAGTGATGTGCGGAGGAAACAAAGACTGGACAGGACGGACAGGGACAGAAACCAACATGCGGTGCTATTGTAATTAAAGACTGTAAGGTGATGTGTTATTATTATTCCCAACCACCAACTGTCCATCAATAAAAAAATAAGTAGATCAGAAAAAGAGGAGAAAACCAAACCATCACAAAAAGAGAAACAAAAACAAAAACAAACAAACAATTAAACAATCGGCACCGAGCACCACAACCGTGGATGTCCTGATAGTACAAAATAGAATGTAATGTAACTTCATTTTAATTAGAAAGAATTAAAATGCAGATATGTGTAATATATAAACAGACTTAAATGTTCAAATGCTTCACCGTATGTGTCACACACACAGACACTTCATGTGCTTGTTTTTGTGTGTGTCTCCAGTTGAGTGTGTTGGATACTCGTCCCCACGTGCACTCATGTCCTGTGGTCACGCGGTCACACCCATGTCTCTGACCAGCTGGTGTCAGCGGCTGCTGGAAGAGGTGAGTGTTAAAAAGTGCAAAAAACAGAAAGAAATATGATATAAAAAAAAAACATCCATCATCTGTCGCAAAGGTCGCTGGTGCGTTTGAGTGCAGCTGGGAATTATGACTTTCATAATAATCCTTTATAAACTGTAGACAGCGATTATATGGAAGCAAACTGTGTATCATTCCTTCATTCTTTCTTCAAAGTAAAACCAAAAATAAGACAATAAAACTTCTTTATTTGTTTCCAAAAGTAAAATGAAAAAACAGATAACGATGCATTTTTTTCAGTTTTCCTTTTTTATCTTTAAATGAATAACGGAAAAAACTGATAACGGCTGTTTTCTATTTTATCCTGAAGCAAGTTGACTAAACCGTAAATGACCTTTGACCGGCAGTGACAAAGATGGAAACCTACGTATGTCCTATTTGGAACAATATTAACAGTTTATACTGATGAATAGAAAATCCTTTTATATCATAGGTTGGTTCTGTACACTAGTGTGTTTCTCATTTCATAGATAATGGGCGGGTTTTATCATATACAGATTTTTGTGCGAAATTTTATATTGATTTTAACCAAAGGAAATACAAGCAAATTCTAAAAGCATTCTTTACTTCATTGGTTAATAAGTTAAAACAAGATCAAATATATTCTCAACCTATTCCAGGATTCAAACAACTTTTTATCAGTGGTGTTGAATTTTGTGGTCACAAATATAACTACAAATATATTAGAAGCTGCCTACTACTAAACTACTACTAAACTACTACTAAACTACTACTAAACTATTACTAAACTATTACTAAACTACTACTAAACTACTACTAAACTATTACTAAACTACTACTAAACTATTACTAAACTATTACTAAACTACTACTAAACTACTACTAAACTATTACTAAACTACTACTAAACTATTACTAAACTATTACTAAACTACTACTAAACTACTACTAAACTATTACTAAACTACTACTAAACTACTACTAAACTACTACTAAACTATTACTAAACTATTACTAAACTACTACTAAACTATTACTAAACTACTACTAAACTACTACTAAACTATTACTAAACTACTACTAAACTACTACTAAACTATTACTAAACTATTACTAAACTACTACTAAACTACTACTAAACTACTACTAAACTATTACTAAACTATTACTAAACTACTACTAAACTATTACTAAACTACTACTAAACTACTACTAAACTATTACTAAACTACTACTAAACTACTACTAAACTATTACTAAACTATTACTAAACTATTACTAAACTACTACTAAACTACTACTAAACTATTACTAAACTACTACTAAACTATTACTAAGCTACTACTAAACTACTACTAAACTATTACTAAACTACTACTAAACTACTACTAAACTATTACTAAACTACTACTAAACTACTACTAAACTATTAGTAAGCTACTACTAAACTACTACTAAACTATTACTAAACTACTACAAAGCTACTACTAAACTACTACTAAACTACTACTAAACTATTACTAAACTACTACTAAACTATTACTAAACTACTACTAAACTACTACTAAGCTACTACTAAACTACTACAAAGCTACTACTAAACTACTACTAAACTATTACTAAACTACTACTAAACTATTACTAAACTACTACTAAGCTACTACTAAACTACTACTAAGCTACTACTAAACTACTACTAAACTACTACTAAACTATTACTAAACTACTACTAAACTATTACTAAACTATTACTAAACTACTACTAAACTACTACTAAACTACTACTAAACTATTACTAAACTATTACTAAACTACTACTAAACTACTACTAAACTATTACTAAACTATTACTAAACTATTACTAAACTACTACTAAACTATTACTAAACTATTACTAAACTATTACTAAACTACTACTAAACTACTACTAAACTATTACTAAACTATTACTAAACTATTACTAAACTATTACTAAACTGTTGAACTAAGTCTTCAAAACAGAATTACATCATAAAAATATTATTGTTTTATTTGATTGTTCCAGTTTCAGCCAAAACAGAAGAACTTCACTTTAAAATTATTAATCACATTTACGCCACAAACGACTTTTTAAAATCAAATCAAAATGGAAGTAGGTAATTGTAGATTTTGTGACGATGCCATTAAAGTTTTGGACCACCTTATCTTCTCTGCAGTGCTGTAAAAAAAAACAGTAGTGTGTTACTACTAAAGAATATTAAATTAAAAAAATGATATTAAATATGGATCATTTTGATTTATCAATCAATGTTGTTATTTTATCAAATAATATATTCATTAGTGCAGATTTTTCTAAATTAAACCAAACATAATACATTTGAAAAATGACTTATTATATTATTATAAATCATTGCTGTTGATCAATACCAGAGTGACGGCATTTTTGATAAACTGTGTCGATAGTTATTATTTTATTTCCTTATTTCTTTTTCACCTACATGGTTTGGGTATGTAACTTATTTATTTTTCTTTACTCCTTCTAATGCCCCAATGTTGTTGTTTTTTATTCTTTGCTTCTTCTGTTTTCTCTACTTTTATACTTAAATATGTAGAAGATAACTATTTGCACCGATGTACCAATTTTATTTGTATATTATATAAATGAAAAAAATTAAAATAGAGGGTCACCCTAAGACCTGAAGACACGACCACGGAGAAAATGGTTGTTATATCTTACCATAATGATCTTCAGTGTCTGTGGGTTGTTAACATTCATTTTCAGTTTGTTTTATTTTATTCTCAGGCCTAAAACACACTGTGGTTGTCAAATTAATAACAAAAAATTGTAAAAATAACATGAATAATTCTATAATATTTTCACACCTCCAGCCAAACTATGTAAAAACTGCAACCTATAGTCTGGAAAATAAAATAATCTATATTAATTGTGTTTAATTTTGCATATGAAAGTGAATATGTGTGCACTGAACACATTAGCCTAATTAGCTCGTCATTTCCTGTTTATTCAAAATGGGATAAAACACAAAACGGACGTTAACTGGTTCTTTTCGATTTTTTCATTTAAACATAAAGATGGAAACTGAAAACATGCATCACTATCGTTTTTTTTTTTTCATTTTGGTTTTGGAAACAAATAATAAAGAAACAAGTTGTTTTTCTGTCGTCTTATTTTTGGTTTTATTTTGAAAATCGAATGAATGAATGATTTGATTGGAAGCAAATCTGTTTAATCAGATTTTGAAATTTAAAAACCATTGTTTATTTAACTCAAGATTATTTTTTTTGCACTGAAATCTGATTATTTTGTCTCTGAATTCAACTATGTTCATACGTTTAGAATAAAACTAAATCAGCTGCGGAAAATGTCAGATGTAAAAAAAAAAAAAATCAGCTGGAATAAATTGTGTTTAAAATCACGCATCCAAGACGCCATGGACAAGCAATCAATTCTAAAGTTGATCGGTTTGTTACAAACATCTGAATTCATGACAGCTGAATTAATTTTTTTTATTCAAAATTTATGAACACTGTTGAATTCAGATGGAAAAAAAAATCTGATATTTAATTTCAGCGCAAAAAAAAAATTCAATGTTAAAACTTCAATGTTTTTTAAAATAGCAAATCTAATGAAACAGATCTGCTTCAGTACATTTATAATTATTCTATAACTATTATATTTGCAATAACGATTGGAATATATTAAACAGGATCAATATTTATTTAATAAAACATTATTTGCACGTGATGTTCCACCAAATGCCACTGGAGGAAGTAGAAAAATACTAAAGGTGTTTGTTTTCTTGTTATTATTAAAGGGTCATTTTAAGTTTGTGTGCGGTCATCCAAACTGTAAAGAGTGGCCGTACACAGAGGTTCGTAAGATGGCTCTTCTCACCCCTGAAGAGACACAAGACTTTGAAAATAAGCTGTTTGACAACGCTGCCAAGGGCTGCATGGACGTCAAACGTGTAAGTGTCACATTAACTGCTTTTCTATTGGTTCCAAATCTATACATTTATATCAAGAGTCAAAACTCACACTTCAGAGCAGCTTTAGAATCAGAATCAGAATTGTTTTTATTCGCCAGATACATTTGCATATACATGGAATTCTATTCCGGCAGGTGGTGTCACTCTCAGAATAGTATAGTAATATAAAAATATGAAATAGTATGTACAAAAAAAATAAAAATAAAATAAAAATAAAGGTAATAAATAATATTTTACAAAAAGGGTGGTGCAAAGTACACGAGGTAGTGCAATCAGTTTGACTGTAGGGCTTGAATGTATGACAGTGCAAGACTGTGTCAGCTGGTAGTTAAAGTTATGGCAGTGGGGTAAAAACTGTTTTTAAGTCTGGTGGTTTTGGTGCGCAGGGCTCTGTAGCGCCTGCCGGAGGGGAGGAGGGAGAACAGGTTGTTACCAGGGTGGGCAGAGTCTTTAATAATGTTGGCTGCCCTCTTCCTGGTTCTGG
>CM035800.1:971692-1084192 GCA_020466265.1 Siphamia tubifer | reverse complement strand
ATGCAAAATGAAAAACAATATAGATGAAACATTTAGATTCCGTATTCAAACTATAGGTTGCAGTTTTGTCATAGTTTGGCTGGAGGTGTGAAATTATTAACACATTATTATATCATTATTCATGTTATTTTCACAAAAAAGGTTTTTATTATTTTGATATTGAGTTTGAGTGCACTTTAGAGCTGAGTATAAAATACATAAAACATGCTAAAATTCACACAAAAACAAACCTAACACAAAAAGCCAAAACACATGAAATTCTAAAATATATATAAAAATGTCCAAAAAAATACAGTAGTGATGATGAATGTGAATGAACATGTGACTCAATCTGTGTTTCATTCATTCATTCATTCATTCATTCATTCATTCATTCATTCATTCATTCATTCATTTGTTTTTCCAAATGAAACCAAAAAGAAGACAATGAAACAACAAGTTGTTTCTTCATTATTTGTTTCCAAAACCAAAATGAAAAACCACATAACAATGTTTTTTTTTTTTCAGTTTTCCTTTTTGTGTTTAAATGAATTGTAGAAAAAACTGATGTTGGTCCAAAATGACCCTCTGTGGAAAACCATTTGACCACCAGGGGGCACTGACGACTTGTGGAAAAAATGCTCCAAACACATTGAAACACTTTTAGAAACAGGTTAATGTGTGTAAAAATGGTCTGGATCAATTTGAAATTAAATCTACTTGATCATTGGACAATATTGGTAACTGTCAAAATAAAGTTTGAAACAAACATCCTCAAAAGTTGTACTGAACATATTAAATGACTATGAGTTCATGTCTAAGATGAGTCTGTGCTCTCAGTGTTTTTTAGTTATATATATATATATATATATATATATATATATATATATATATATATATATATATATATATATATATATATATATATATATATATATATATATATATATATATATATATATATATATATATATATATATATATATATATATTATTATTATTATTATTATTATTATTATTATTATTATTATTATTATTATTATTATTATTATTATTATTATTATATGTAGAAATACTTAATTTCATTTATCTCGAACATACAAATAATTTCAACAAAAATAAAATAGATGAAGAAAAAAATAAGACAATTAAGGAAAAAATATAAACACTCACACACACACACACACACACACACAATCACATGTACATTCGAACATTACTTAAATATATATAAAGTTTGATTGATTGAGGAATTTACAGAAATACAACTAATAAAACAAGTAAAACAACATTAAATGAAACCATTAAAAAATATTGAAATTTTAGTTAATCCAAATAACACAAGAAACAGACAAAATAATAATAATAATAATAATAATAATAAAAAGATAAATAGTGTGAAAAATAAATAATATGAGATTTTTTGATATGGGTAAACACATGGTCACCATGGAAACCGCGGACAGACCCACGTCTGACCCTTCTGGGACCCACATGGACCTGCTGGACTGGGAGGATTTAAGCAGGTGACGTGATTTTCATAAGTGAAACTGAAAGAAAGACTTGATCCACTCCTGTGTGCTCTGACTGAAGAGGTACGTGTCTCTGCTTTTCATGGTAGTCCTTATTTATTTTTGTTTTATTCGTATTTAATTTAATTTAATTGTATTTTTTTTAAATATATGTATTTCTAGTGGTTTTCCACAGAGGAAAAGTCCACAGTGTTCGTGTTTATTTGTCATCAGTAGTAGGTTCAGTCTAATACCTGTTTTAATTTTCAGAGTTTAAACTGTAGGACAGTGTTTAAAGAAATAAGATGATTTACGACAGTTTCCGCCGTTATGCAACAATAACCGACCGGAAGTGCACGACTTTTACCAAGATGTGTGGATTTATTTGTAAGTTAAGAACATACACACATTTATATAAACACACAGAGACAAATACATATGGTTATGTCGCTGATAAAAACATAAAACGGAATATTCACAATTATTAACGTCAGAAGAGACAGACTAGTTTCTTTTATGTAAAAATGCGTCAGCGTTTTTTTGTTTGTCTATTTCCGCTTCTGGAATCTATTCACAAGACGTGGCCAAAGTACTGACATTATGTACTGCAGTAAAAGTACAACTACTGGTGTAGATGTACCTTAAGTCAAGTCAAAATTGTCAGGAATGTGTGACGTCAGGTATTCTCAGAGACTTCAGTAATATCGCGAGACGAGAGACAAAAGAGGAAGTAGCCTGAGCAAAAATGAGGGCACTGTGAACTATAGGAGGTGGAATAAAACTGCATCTTGAGAGTACCAAAGACTGTTTATTTTACATATAAACGTATTACAAAAATCATTCGATAAAAAGCCAAATTATGAGATAAAAAGACAATTATTAGATAAAAAGTGAAAATTAAGGGATAAAAAGACAAAATTCTGAGATAAAAAAGACAAAATTAGGAGAAAGAAAGTGAAAATTATGAGATAAAAAACAAAATTAGCAGATAAAAAGTGAAAATTAGGAGATAAAAAGACAAAATTATGACATAAAAAGTCACAATTTATGATTTACTGATTCATAACGTATTTTTCATACATTTATATAAACAGACAAATAAATATGGTTTTGTAGCTGATACAAACCCTGAAAATAAAAACAAAAAATTGAATATTCAGAATTATTAACGTCAGAAAAGACAGATGACATTTCTGTGCATTGCTTTTACATAAAAATGCTTCAGTGTTTTTTGATTTTATTTTATTTCCTCTTCTGGAATCTATTGATAAGAAGTGGTAGAATTACTGACATTCTGTACTGCAGTAAAAGTACAACTACTGGTGTCAAAGTACCAATTCAACTGCTTTACTGAAGTAAAAGTGAAAAAAAAGAGGACAACTTCTCAAATGTAACAAAGTAAAAAAAAAGGTTTTGTGATTATTCCATTACACCTTATATTTTACATTATATTTATATTTTACATTATATTTATATTTTATATTACTGTATTTTCCACACTATAAGGCACATTAAGTGAAGTCAAAATCAATAGATAAAAAGTGAAAATTATGAAATAAAAAGCCAAAACTATGAAATAAAGTACAAAAAAATCTAAACTATAAGATAAAAAAGTCCAAATTCTGATATAGTCTGTCTCAATTTCTGTTTTACTGATTTATGACTTTTTTTTCATCCTGTCACATTTGTCTAGTTTGAAAAAACGAGGAGTCTATTCTGAGAATGTAAAGAGTATAAAGTACATATATTTATATAAATGTAAAGAGTATAAAGTACATATATTTATATAAATGTAAAGAGTATAAAGTACATATATTTATATAAATGTAAATAGTATAAAGTACATATATTTATATAAATATAAAGAGTATAAAGTACATATATTTATATAAATATAAAGAGTATAAAGTACATATATTTATATAAATGTAAAGAGTATAAAGTACATATATTTATATAAATGTAAAGAGTATAAAGTACATATATTTATATAAATATAAAGAGTATAAAGTACATATATTTATATAAATGTAAAGAGTATAAAGTACATATATTTATATAAATGTAAAGAGTATAAAGTACATATATTTATATAAATGTAAAGAGTATAAAGTACATATATTTATATAAATGTAAAGAGTATAAAGTACATATATTTATATAAATGTAAAGAGTATAAAGTACAAATATTTATGAACAAATGTCGGGAGTAAAAGTAAAAAATGGGAGAAATGTGGCTCAGACTAATCAGAATCTCCAATCAAAAATCCACGATAACATCAGGAACAGAATCACAAATAATGATGAGTCAGTTCATTCATTCATTCATTCATTCATTCCAAATTCCAGGCACCAAGACAATGGCAAGGAAAAAAAACTCACGACGAGCATCAGCAGAAAAGAAACACAAAGGTAAAAACATGTTGTACTTTTTATAAAGTCGTATTCACAGAATGTCTAATGTAATGTCATCCATATTTAGTTGTAACCTGTTCTTGAATTAGAGCCAATAATGTGATTTTGACCTTTCTGCTAAATGCCACCTTGACCTTTGACCTTTTGCAATATTGATAATTTCATTATATATATGTATATATGTGTCAGTGTGTAATATTATGATAATATATCCAGTATTGATTAAGTTATAGTGTGATATGTCTATGTTTGACACAGTGTTACACAATTTCATTTGGACACATTTCACCTTTGACCTCCAGAGATCTGAAAAGCTATTGGTCGTAGGTGATAACACCAAATATTAGAATTGTATAAATCTTCATTCTGCATCGTTTGGTACCAATCTGAAAGTTCTGTGACCCTCTGTTCTTGAGTTATGACCCATAAGGTGATTTTGACTTTTTAAGTTAATTGTGACCTTTGACCTTTAGCTATATGTATATGTCCATGTAATTTCATGATGATATCTACAGTATTTATTGAGTTATAGTATGATATGTCTGTATGGACACACACTGACAGACAGACAAGATGTTAAATATTAAATGTTCTTCTATAGTTGTTCCACCTTCATGGTTCAAAGCTCTTTACATTAACCTCACATTCACCCATTCACACACACACTCATACACCAGTAGGTTTCTCAGGTCAAAGGTCAGTACCTACTGGGAGACTAAGAGTTCAGTGAACAAGGACAGGTCGACCCACTGAGCCAGATAATCAAGACAAATAAAATATTCTTAACCAAGGAATTAATTTTATGAGGATGAAGTCATTTTGATTAAAAACATATGGTGAAAAAAACCAAATTCTCAACATTTAAAAATGAGACGTTCCAATAATTCCATAAAAGGAATGATTCAGTGGCCAACAGTCGTTGCACTGACACTGTTTTATTCATATTTTGGGGTGGCCATGGCTCAGTTGGTGGAGTAGGTTCAATTCCCGCTCTGTCCCAGTCAGTCCTTAAGCAAAGACACTTGACCCTCCTGTCTCCAGTGTCCCGCCCACTGGGGTCAGAGGGACTGTCTGTCCATATGCCCCAGGACAACTGTAGATACATAATGAGAAGAGAATAAAAATAATAAAAATGACTTTGATGACAATATTAAAAACAGTAAAACAATATTAACTATGTGTTTACAGAGGGATTATTACTGTGTAAGATGGAGGGCCTCTCTAGAATCATCTACCCCCTATATGTGATTAAACAAATAAATCAAAACAACTTTAATTTCCTATAGAAAAACAAACATCATTATATACATAAAAATTATTTTATCCAGTCGCTAGAGGAGGGGGGTCGAAATGAAATTGACTTTGATCCAATGAATAGTGTTTTAAAACTGCGATGGTTACAAAACTTTATCAGTCATATGAAATCATTATGGTTTACTCTTCCTCACAAGATATTTTCCTATGTCGGTGGTATTGAATGACTTCTTAAATGTGATTATGACCTATTTAAATTACCCATAAAATTATCCAAGTTCCACGAACAAGTCCTAAGATATTGGAAGCTAGCATATAAACCTAATTTTACACCTCATAATTATTATTATTATTATTAAAAAGAAGTCATCTTATTTTGAAAACTGGGTATTTGGTCATTAATGGATATAAAGGGAAGTTTATTAAGCTTCAATGAATTTAGTGAAAAATGTAACATTGTCCAGTTGAACAGTTTAATGCAGTAATCTGTGCAATTCCACAAGATCTTCTTTATCATTTGAAAGGTTATTTAATATATTCCAATATTGAGCCTCATTTAAATTTAAATTTAAATTAATCAATTAAACACTGTTTTCTTTCCTTTGACTCTTAGAAGACAAAATATAATGGAGGGATTTTAAAATAAAAATTACTTATGTCAAAGTTCCTCTTCCACCCAAAGCAAAGGAAGTGCACTTTAAAACTATAAAGAATATTTATCCTTCAAAAGAATATCTTCATTCAAAATTCAATATTGATAACAACACTTGTACTTTTTGTGATTGTAAAATAGAAACAGATGAACATTTATTCTTTACAAAAATATTTTGGGACAGTTTTTGTTTATAGATTTCCTCTCAGAACAACTCTTTAGCTTTATCCTACAACAAAATAAAATTGGTGTAATTTTGCAAAACAAATATCAAGAATTTATAATTAATAATATAATAAGTTTCGCTAAGTTCTTTATTCATAAATGTAAATTTGGAAATATCAAACCTGTGAGAAATGGTCCCTTTAAAAAAATCATTAAAATTATGTAAGCAAAAAAAAGGTATAAACTTTACAATGGTATTATTGATTTTATATTTGACCCTGTAACGCCTTAAATTTGATAAGGTTGACTGTTATTGTCATTTTTAAAAAAAGTTTGCTTAAGGAGCGCTACCTGGACTCAAAATAAGTAATAAAAATTAGAGGTGCTCTATTGGATAGGAAAAAACAGCAAAAACAAAGAAAAATTCCAAGGCACTCTCTTAAAAGTGAAGAATAAAATAAAAAGCCTTTATTAAACTGGCTTGGTTACAAAAACCTATAAAATCATATAAAAACATATAAAAACCCCAACGCGTTTCGGCATAAATGGCCTTCATCAGTTCTTACTCCCTGATGAAGGCCATTTATGCCGAAACGCGTTGGGGTTTTTATATGTTTTTATATGATTTTATAGGTTTTTGTAACCAAGCCAGTTTAATAAAGGCTTTTTATTCTTCACTTTTAAGAGAGTGCCTTGTTATTGTCATTTATTTTATTTTATTTTTCTCTTGTGGTTTTTTTTTCCGCTCAAGCTTCATTGAAGGTAACTTGATCGTGTGAACCTGTAAGCTTTGTGTAAATGTCAATAAACATTAAAAAACCAAAAAAACTGTGGACACATATGTGACCCGCCACCATGAAACCAGGCATAAGTGGCGCTGAGCCGTTCAGAGCTACAGCCAAATTTAGGCTGGAAGGTGATTTGTTATTAGTGTTTACACCTTATCAAAAAACGGTACCTTAACACCTCTATGTTCACTTCCTGTGGTCATTACATTGAAATCCAATCAATAAAGGTGTTTATTGAGTCAATTATTTAAGCGGTGACAAAAGTTCAGGTATTGCTGAGCAAAGACAAAGACGACTTCCACCTCTTTTCGCCGAACAAAACGATCTCCGTTCCGTGGGTAAACACCCAAGTGTTTGGTACGAGGTAAAAGCTTATATTGAATGTTCTGTCCAATGGTGTAAGCCAAATGATTATAATACGTCACACTTCTGTCCTATTATTATAATATATAAAACTTCTGTGACATGTCCATCAGAGTGTCCTTTAACATCTGTCAACAATTTGTGTCAATCGGATACAAATTATTATGCGTTGCTAAGGACTTCCTACCCCAAAACAGTCCAAAACTTTAACGGACAATATCTAAAAATATGCAAATTGTAAAATATGTCCAAATGTGGATATTAAAATGACCATAACTTTGGTTCTACTTGTGATAGAAACATCATTTTTTCACCATCTTAAACCTTAGTTTCCACTCTACCAAGATACACACATAACTCTGTTTGGATTTACACACACTTATGCCTGGTTTACTGGTGGTGGGTCACATATGTAGTTTACCAACCACCAGAGGGAGCATGTGAGAGTGAATGAATGAAAGGGTCACTAATGTAGAACACTTTGAGAGGCCAAACAAGTGCATTGTTGTATATTTCAGACATTACAAAGGAAAGCATTTGTTCATATTTACTGTTTTTTTTTTCTTTCAGATAATTCTGTGTCACATAAACCTGTCTATGGTTTGAAGAATCAGGGAGCGACGTGTTACCTCAACAGCGTCTTGCAGGTTCTGTTCATGACCGCAGAGTTCCGTGACAGGTCAGGGTTCACCTACAAACTCTGTTTACTCCAAAACGTTTATTATTGGACCTTTTTCACAACTTCCACATTTCCCACCAGAAAAAATAACGTGATGACATACGTGATGACATAGCAACGACCAAAAGTTATTGTAACATACCAGGATGTTCTTATAATGTCCAGAAAACTTTTCCTTCACAATTCTTCCAATATCTGCAAATGTTCAAAGTGTCAAATTGAAAAGACTCTCTCTATATTACCGGCTTTCTACTGTCTTAACATTTAACAGGAAGTTCAGTAACGCTCCTCTGACGTATTTATTGTTAAAAAGGTCCATTATCACTTAAAGCGGGGGTTCCCAACCCTGGTCCTCCAGAGCGACTGTCCTCTGTCAACACACCTGGTGGTCATTATCAGAGCTTGATGACAGGTTTATCATTTGAATCAGGTGTGTTGTCAGGAGGATACGTCTAAAACATGCAGGATAGTAGCTCTGAAGGACCAGGACTGAGCACCCCTGTCATTAAAGGGACACTTCAGTATTTTTCAGATGAATGTGTTTGTGCACCCACACTGACTCCGCCCCTCTCTTCTGACTCCACCCCTTTACTCTGGTGCACCCACACTGACTTACCCCCCACTGTCCTGTGAGCCCAGTTCTGGTCTGGTTTTGGTCAAAGCCAAAGTAGTCCCAGCAGGTTTCCTGGGGTCAACAAAATAAAACCTGTTTCTTCTTAAACCAGTATGTGTAGCTGTTTAGTTTATTCTTTTGATCGTTACAGAAATGATTCAATCTCCAAAATTAGTAGAGATGAACTTCAGGACAAACTGCATCGTTTCAGACGGAGTGACAAAAATTCAACCTTCTGGTCACATGGTTTTATCTGAAAATCTGATTTTTTGGGTAAAACAATATATATAATATATTAATAATAAATACTATATATATATATATATATATATATATATATATATATATATATATATATATATATATATATATATATATATATATAATATATATAGATCTGTAAAGAGTATGGACTAGAGGTCAAGGGTCAAGATGGGAGAACCCCCCAAAGGTGACAGAGAACAAACAGGCCAAGATCCTGTGGGACTTCCAGATCCAGACTGACAAGATGGTGATGGCCAATCAGCCTGACATAGTGGTGGTGGATAAACATGAGAAGACAGTGGTGGTGATAGATGTAGCAGTCCCCAGTGATAGCAACATGAGAAAGAAAGAACATGAGAAGAGAAGAGAAATACCAAGGGCTGAAAGAGGAGTTAGAGAAAATGTGGAGTGTGAAGGCAACAGTGGTACCAGTAGTGATGGGGGCACTAGGGGCAGTGACCCCCAAGCTGGGAGAATGTCTCCAGCAGATACCAGGAACAACATCAGAGATCTGTGTCCAAAAGAGAACATTGTTAGGAACAGCTAAGATCCTGCGCAGAACCCTCAGGTGGGAGGGGCCTCTGGTAGAGGACCCGAGTCTGAAGGAGACACCACCCACGTGGGGCGAGAGGAACATTTTTTTATATATATGAATCCTATGAACTTTTTTAGGTATGTTAATTGAGCTAACTTTAACAAATCACCATGGTAACAGCCATTTTGGTGTGACAAATGTATTTTTTGATAGTGAAAAAAAAATAAAATTATATATATATATATATATATATATATATATATATATATATATATATATATATATATATATATATATATATATATATATATATATATATCTCACAAACCAAAACAGATATTTACACAATTTTTGCATCATTCCTGTCCTAAAACCCTCAGGAAGTTTTTTGGTCAGTATGATGTGACATAGTTTGATAACATTTGGGGAAATTCACCCCAAAATATCTGTTACCATGGTAATTTATCAAAGTTAGCTCAATTAACTCACCTAAAAAAGTTTAGGATCCATAGGTATCATTTCCAGGTCTTAACATTTTTCTCCAGTGGACGATATATATTCTGAAAATAAAATTATAGTTAACAAAATTTTACCCAAAAAAAACATAATTTGAAATAAAACCACATGACCGGGTTTTTGTCATCCCTTCTGAAATAATGTGGTTTCTCTTAAAGTTCATCTCTACTAATTTTTTTAATAATTTCTGTCATGATTCTTCCAAACATTTGGATGAAGTTACCCCACTAGTGTTGGAATGAGTGATTTATTTACATAACAAAACCGTCACAGAACAAAAACTCACACCTTGTAATTGCTCGGAACTACTTTCTCTCAATAGCGATCAATGCGCTAGCATTGTCACTGCTAACAGAAAGTAGCTAATGAAAGTAGTTTGATAAAGCTGAAGTTGTGTTACTGTTAGTGTGTGTTACAGGGTTGACCCCTGGATGTCACCTCTGTACGCAAATGCTTAGCTCTGACCTGTATACACTGAGCAGAGACATTCCCACCAAAGTAATTTAACATTTTACACAATATAACAATAAATCGATAACATTACTCAAATATGTCAATCATATTGTCGTTTTCTGACAACACTTGATTTTGAGCTTTCGAGGTCAAAGGTCATGACACCATTTTCAAAAACATGCCAGGTTTTCTATCTGTCACCAATAGTAACTAAGGCTGAATCCTATTTCACCCCTACCCGTTCAAGCGGAGCTATAAGGGGTAGGGCTTGAATTGGGACACCCCTTCAACACTCACCTACGTCGTCAGTGGTTATGTAACCAAACACGTAAATAAATGTTTCCTTTTTATGGTTTTTGCAAATGTCAGATTTGAACTTTTAAGGGTTCTAATGGACGTCAGGGTTTAGGGTCCAACCAAGTTTAAACAGTTTCCATAGTAACCTGATGAATCAGAATCAGAATGTTGTAACATCTGATTCCTGGATAAAAATAAACAAAAAAGTAATGAAACAGAATGTGTGTTCCAGTAGAAGTACTTCTGTCTGTGTAATATTTGTGTTGTACTACAGGCTGGAGAAACGATCAACGACTCAATTGAAAACTGACCGAGCGCTGAGAGAAGTTTTTGAAAAACTGAAGGAATCAACATGTGGAACAAAAAACATCACAGATTCTTTTCACATTACAGATGGTAGGTTGGATTATGAATGTAGATGGAATGGAAAAGTCAGCACATTTACATGCACCACCACTGGTTGTGGTCTGTATCAACATGGTTGTGGTCCATATATACATGGTTGTGATCTATATCTACATGGTTGTGGTCCATATATACATGGTTGTGGTCCGTATCTACATGGTTGTGGTCTGTATGTACATGGTTGTGGTCCATATATACATGGTTGTGATCTATATCTACATGGTTGTGGTCCATATATACATGGTTGTGGTCCGTATCTACATGGTTGTGGTCCATATATACATGGTTGTGGTCCGTATCTACATGGTTGTGGTCTGTATGTACATGGTTGTGGTCCATATATACATGGTTGTGGTCCATATATACATTGTTGTGGTCTGTATCTACATGGTTGTGGTCTATATCTACATGGTTGTGGTCTATATATACATGGTTGTGGTCCGTATCTACATGGTTGTGGTCTATATCTACATGGTTGTGGTCTATATCTACATGGTTGTGGTCCGTATCTACATGGTTGTGGTCTATATCTACATGGTTGTGGTCCGTATCTACATGGTTGTGGTCTGTATCTACATGGTTGTGGTCTGTATGTACATGGTTGTGGTCTGTATCTACATGGTTGTGGTCTGTATGTACATGGTTGTGATCTGTATCTACATGGTTATGGTCTGTATCTACATGGTTATGGTCTGTATCTACATGGTTGTGGTCTGTATCTACATGGTTGTGGTCTGTATCTACATGGTTGTGGTTCATATATACATGGTTGTGGTCCATATATACATGGTTGTGGTCTATATCTACATGGTTGTGGTCTGTATCTACATGGTTGTGGTCCGTATCTACATGGTTGTGGTCTCTATGTACATGGTTGTGGTCCATATAGGTAGTATAGTGTATTTTAATGTGTATTTTAGTGTATTTTTAGGAGCGTCTAGCATGGCTAGGCTATATATAATTATGAAGAAATTATAAAAAAAATTATGTTTAAAAATAAAGTGAGATTTGTCATAAAGTCCAGTTCAGTCGTTCACTGGATTAGCGCCAACAACTGGACTTATACGTGTATGTAAATGTACTGTCGGTGAATGTGAAGTGATTTTACATGTTATTATTTCAGTTCATCGTCAGTGTGATGCATCTGAATGTTTGGAAATGATTCTGAACAACATCAGTAGAATCTTCTCCGAGGTCAGTATCAACACATCCAATCACAGGTATTCAGAGAATGCCTAACCCCGCCCCTATTTTTTGGCCAATCTCCAGTTTCTATGACAACCTGTTCTTGAATTAGAGCCAATAATGTGATTTTGACCTTTCTGCTAAATGTGACCTTGACCTTTGACCTTTTTTCAATATTGATGATTTGGTTATATGTATATATGTGTCAGTGTGTGTAAATATTATAATAATATATCCAGTATTGATTAAGTTATAGCGTGATATGTCTATGTTTGACACAGTGTTACACAAGTTTGGACACATGTCACCTTTGACCTCCAGAGATCTGAAAAACTATTGGTCGTAGGTGATAACACCAATTATGAGAATTATATAAATCTTCTTTCTGCATCGTTCTGTATATATAGTTCTATAACCCATAATGTGACACACTACATAACTCAAATTTAACAAAACATAAGAGTCTATTTTTATTTGTTAATTGGTAAAAAAGTTCTAAAAACAAATCCTGGTATTCACAGGTGAAGAACTCAGAATGTACCATTGTTATAGTATTTAATTTTTATGTTCTTAAGGTTTTCCGAGGAGAGCTGATGTACAGGACGACATGTCATGAAGGACACTGCGTCAATTTGGAGACCAACCCCTTCTGGACTCTTCCACTGTCACTTACTGGTGTTGATGGTTCATGCTACAGTGTGGTGAGAACATTCTAGTGTCTGTCAAGTCTACGTATGTTTAGGGACTGTTCCTGACTGGAAGCAACAACTTCTTAAAGAGATTATCCAGAGGAAAAATCACTTTAGTTCAGTTCTTAGATGATTATTTATATATATATATATATATATATATATATATGTATATATGTATATATATATAAATGTTCTCAAACTTTTTTGGCCCAGGTCCCCCTTGGAGGGGTGAAATTTTTCCATGTCCCCCCTCATCCTGGCGATACTGAAAATGATAAAAAAACCACTTCAACAATGATTATTATGAAACAATGATAACCTTTTTTAATAGTGCTTTTGTGCAAACCAGCCACATTTTCAGGTATTATAATATAAATGAACACTTCAGAAACAACAATTTTAAATAATTTTAAAATAATAAACGGAACAAAAGCTAAAAATAGCCTGTGACTCGCTCCGTCTCAATTTAGTCAAGCTGGCGTCAAACAGCGCTGTTACTTCCGCCCGCTCGCTACAAAATAAAACTTCCGCATTTCAAAATAAAACAGCAAAAAAAACCCCCAAAAAAACAAAAAAAACAAAACCGTGAATAATTTTGCGTACCCCCTGGACATGCGCCACGTCCCCCTAGAGGGGACCCCAGTTTGAGAACCGTGGCAATAATTTATATTATTAGATCATCTATATAGTTATCATTGTATATATATATATATATATATATATATATATATATCTTTTACCTTCTTAGTTTGTCAAATTCAGTTTGTATGACTGCTTTGTGTGATAGATCTCAAGGACTTGATTTATTTATTTATTTTGTCCTATATTATGTATCAGTGATGCGCGGTTTGACCCGAAGTGATTGGGTGCCCGCGGTCATCCGCAGTTATGGGTCATTAAAACATATTTTAATGATATTCAGGTTGCGGTCGGTCGGGTCATTTTTCATTTGAGATAAACATTAAAATAACCTGGTGAATACGCTTCATTAACTGAATGTCTGTGAAGGTGTTGTCCACCGTGGTCAGTATCTACAGTATGGAGGGAGAGAGAGAGAGAGTAAGGAGAGTTAGGAGAGTGGAAGCTCCGGAAACATCCAAACAAAAAAAGTTAAGGTTTAGGACACATTCACTGAGATTTGAAAAGATGATGAGCAGCTCCAGTGTTTTCTTTTCCGTGGAAACTGGGTTCAAATGTGTCTTTGGGTGTTATAGGTTGTCGACCCCAACGACATCGGATTTTAACACGGAAATAAATGCAGGTATGTGAGTAAGGTCAAAGGTCATGTGATGTTCATAAAGACCATTGATTGCATTTTTAAAATGCGGGTCAAGAAGCGGGTCGGGTCTGTTCTTTTCAAATATATTTATTGCGGTCTGAGCTACTTAGTTAGTTAAAAAAGTTAGTTAGTTAAAAAAGTTAGTTAAAAAAGCAGTCGGTTGTGGGTTGTTTATACATTGACCCATGCGTCACTAACACACGATTAACGCAGTGGCATGTGAAGCTCGGTCATTTCCGTAGCTCAGAAAACCAGAAGCGATGCTGCCAACAGACTAGGACAGTGGTGCTGAGCGGAGACGACTGGACCTCAGTGAGTAATCATAATTATCTGTGTGTCACGGCGTATTAATTTGATCAACAGAGGGGACTTCAGTTGCGGGTTCTAACTGTTATGAAAACAGAGCAGAACCACTTCACCAGTACGTGTGCGGAGCATTTCATGCACGTATCCTGAGAGTGGAATATGACAGAGAACGTCAGCACGCTGACCACTATGGAAAGACTATGGCAAGACAAAGTGTTCACATAGGCACACGTTCCCTTCATTATATCACACGTTCCAGGACACGTTCTAACCCATGCAATGGTTATAAACAGAAGGCGTCCCTATGTCAACACTTGGTCTTGCCGTACATTTCCTCCAGTAGCTTCAGAGTTTCTCTCCAACACAGTCCATTTGATGATGGTAATAATTTGTTCTGTTAAAAAAAGAGCAGAAATGGAGGCTGGGTTGTTGTTGTTTATAGGGTACAGACTGACTGCACTATCATTTGACTCATGTTCTAGAACACTCATGCACACTTTATAAGTTATTTAATGCAGTGCATTGAGGTTTATTCTTTACATATGTTAGTTACTTGAACTGAGAGTATTTATCATTGTACCAATAAGTAAACATGTTTTTGCATAAAGCATTTGTCTTTTCTCATGTTGAAAAACGTATTACAATATGCAATAAAATATTTTAATTGATTGACGACCCTTATACATATATATATATATATATATATATATATATATATATATATATATATACATATATATATATATATATATATATATACATATATATATATATATATATATATATATATATATATATATACACACATATATATATATATATATATATATATATATATATATATATATATATATATATATATACACACATATATATATATATATATATATATATATATATATATATATATATATATATATATACACACATATATATATATATATATATATATATATATATATATATATATATATATATATATACACACATATATATATATATATATATATATATATATATATATATATATATATATATATATATATATATATATATATATATATATATATATATATATATATATATATATATATATATATATATATATATATATACACACATATATATATATATATATATATATATATATATATATATACACATATATATGGACACACTATCTGAGGACATGAAGACCTCAGGACACTTGGCTTTGTCTTTAGGGACCCTCTACTTACTACCACTGAAGTGTGATGTTGTTCTAAACTTTTGCAGTTAGTCTAAAAATAGAGTTTGGTGTCGTTGAAAAAGACACGTCCTCATCACTTCCACGTTAACACAGTTTGGATCAAAACTGTACAATCTAAATTTGTCAGTGTTCATCCAAATGGTGTCATTTTAATGTCAACTGTATGTATGACCTGACTATTAAAGTCAGGTCAGGTGGTCCCCTGCTAAGGTGACGGTGACCACCGTCTCCCCCACCGTCCATGGCAGCAGGTGGATGAGGCGACAAAGTGCGGACCTTGACAAAGTGAGACTCTGGGCCTAGTCGCACTCTGCTGGGTGAAGTGTGAGAGTCAGTGGTAAATGTTCTGCATTTATATAGTTCTTTTCCACCTTCATGGCTCAAAGCTCTTTACATTAGCCTCTCATTCACCCATTCACACACACTCACACACCAGTAGGTTTCTAAGGTCAAAGGTCAGTCCTACTGGGGGCCTAAGCCAGGGTTCAGTGTCTTGCCCAAGGACACTTCGACATGTGGACAGCCAGAGCCGGGAAGTGAACCGCCAACCTCTCGGTCATTGGGCGACCCACTCTACCAACTGAACCACAGCTTTAACCTTTGACCCTAACGACCCACTCTACCAACTGAACCACAGCCGCCCAGGGTCAGGGGAATATGCTGACACTGAGACTTGAATAAGAGCCCACGTATACCTGTGCTTAAAATCTCAGCCATGACACAACTGTGCTCTCAGTACCCGGCACTCGTAAGAGAGAGGGTGCTAAGAATCTCCCGGTTGCTACATGGAAAGTGAGAACAATCATCTAATAAATGAAGTGAACTTATTTTTACTCCAGATAATCCCTTATAGTCCACACAAACTTTGAGCTTCTTCACCACAGTGACAGTTTGTGCCACTGTTCTTCATGTGAGTTTATGTTTAATTTAATGTTTTTATTTCATTTTGTTTGTTTGTTTAACAGAAGCAGGGCTTTGAAATGATGTTCCAGACCACAGCCTTCACTAGAGACAACATGGTGTTCTGCAACAAGTGTGGAAAGAAAACAGAGGCCACCAGTGTGAGTTTAAAACTGGGGCTGTTCAACTGAAACAAGGAAATATTATGACTGTGTTTTATTTACAGTGTAAAAAAAAACAAAGAGTTTTACTGAGCAAATACCAATAAATGGGGGACAGTTCGTCTTCCAACCTCTGACTAAATGTGACTGAAGGCAGAGCTCAGTGGATGGTGCATGTAAGTGTTGTACCTGAACGCGTTCATTGAACGATCGTTCATGAACTATATCATATTTTTGACGAACGTGAACGACTCGTTCACTTTTGCCAAATGAACGGGAAGTTGTGAACGCGGTTATTCTGTCATTTATTGAACTACGCTCTAATGTAGTTCATATTTTGTTCTTATCACGTTGTAATTATTGAGTCCTATAAGGAATAAAATGAGAGAGAGAGAGAGAGAGAGAGAGAGAGAGAGAGAGAGAGAGAGAGAGAGACACACACACACACACACACACACAGAGAGAGAGAGAGAGAGAGATGACTAGGGTTAGAGAGGTAAGGTTATTAATCTGGTAAGGGTTAATAACATATGTATTACAAGTTTACAACACATTAATAGCACATTATTATATTATATTATACATATTTATTATGTATATCAGTGTTGGATGGATGGAGGTTTTTGTCATCACTACTTTAATTCTTACCTTTGACTTCTCTGTTTTTAATTGTTTTCCACTTTTATTTGTAGTTTTTTCTTCCATTGTATGTTTTAAATGTTTTGCTTTGTCTCAGTTATATTGTAAATGAAGTTCCATCCTCAATATATGTATATCTAAGATTAAACATAAAATACATGAATAAGTGTGTCTTGTGTTTGTAGGAATGTGAAATGACCAGGTTTCCTCAGGTTTTAATTCTGCTCCTAAAGAGGTTTGACTTTGACTACTTCAGCATGTCCTATTTTAAGACCAGCTGCATGGTGGACATCCCATCCACACTACAGACCAAGGTAAAGGCTAATTAGCATCAGTCATGCTAACGATGCTAACGTTGTCTTGGTCTGAGCCTGATTCGCTTTGTGTGTGTGTGTGTGTGTGTGTGTGTGTGTTTACAGAATAAACACTATGAACTGTACGCTATGGTCAATCACATGGGCAGTCTGCGAGGTGGACACTACACCGCTACTGTCCACTCTACTGACCACCAGCTGTGGTACGAGTGTAACGACAGCTACGTCCACCAGGTCAGCATTAAATATACACACCCATTCACTAAATATAAACACCCATTCACTAAATATAAACACCCATTCACTAAATATACACACCCATTCACTAAATATAAACACCCATTCACTAAATATACACACCCATTCACTAAATATAAACACCCATTCACTAAATATACACACCCATTCACTAAATATACACACCCATTCACTAAATATACACACTCATTCACTAAATATACACACCCATTCACCAAATATACACACCCATTCACCAAATATACACACCCATTCACCAAATATACACACCCATTCACCAAATATACACACCCATTCACTAAATATACACACCCATTCACTAAATATACACACCCATTCACTAAATATACACACCCAATCACTAAATATACACACCCAATCACTAAATATACACACTCATTCACTAAATATACACACCCATTCACTAAATATACACACCCATTCACTAAATATACACACCCATTCACTAAATATACACACCCATTCACTAAATATACACACCCATTCACCAAATATACACACCCATTCACTAAATATACACATCCCATTCACTAAATATACACATCCATTCACCAAATATACACACCCATTCACTAAATATACACACCCATTCACTAAATATACACACCCATTCACCAAATATACACACCCATTCACTAAATATACACATCCATTCACCAAATATACACACCCATTCACTAAATATACACACCCATTCACTAAATATACACATCCCATTCACTAAATATACACACCCATTCACTAAATATACACATCCATTCACTAAATATACACACCCATTCACTAAATATACACACCCATTCACTAAATATACACATCCCATTCACTAAATATACACATCCCATTCACTAAAAATACACACCCATTCACTAAATATACACATCCCATTCACTAAATATACACAACCCATTCACTAAATATACACATCCATTCACCAAATATACACACCCATTCACTAAATATACACATCCATTCACCAAATATACACACCCATTCACTAAATATACACACCCATTCACTAAATATACACATCCCATTCACTAAATATACACATCCCATTCACTAAAAATACACACCCATTCACTAAATATACACAACCCATTCACTAAATATACACAACCCATTCACTAAATATACACACCCATTCACTAAATATACACATCCCATTATAATCTTATCTTATTACCTCCACCAAGGAGGTTATGTTTTTACTGGAGTTTGTGTGTCTGTCTGTCTGTCTGTCTGTCTGTCTGTCTGTCTGTCTGTCTGTCGGTCTGTCTGTCAGCAACATTACTCAAAAACTTATGGATGGATTTGGAATGTATTCTCCATTTACTGCAATGTAACATTTTAAAGTGATCCAGAATCCAGGATCTCTTCCGGATCACCACCAAAATGTAATCATTTGTTTCTTGTGACACTAACAACACATCCTGAACATTTCATCAAAATCCATCCATAACTTTTTGAGTAATGTTGCTGACAGACAGACAGACAAACTAGAAATCCACTCAGAGCATAGTAGCTTCAGCAATCATATGAAATTTGTGATCCTGTCCAATCACAAATATATCATTATCAGCCATTATCATGTTAAATCATCATCATTATCAGTCATTATCATGTTAAATCATCATCATTATCAGTCATTATCATGTTAAATCATCATAATCATCAGTCATTATCATGTTAAATCATCATCATTATCAGTCATTATCATGTTAAATCATCATCATTATCAGTCATTATCATGTTAAATCATCATCATTATCAGTCATTATCATGTTAAATCATCATCATTATCAGTCATTATCATGTTAAATCATCATCATCAGTCATTATCATGTTAAATCATCATCATCATTATCAGTCATTATCATGTTAAATCATCATCATTAACAGTCATTATCATGTTAAATCATCATCAGTCATTATCATGTTAAATCATCATCAGTCATTATCATGTTAAATCATCATCATTATCAGTCATTATCATGTTAAATCATCATCAGTCATTATCATGTTAAATCATTATCATTATCAGTCATTATCATGTTAAATCATCATCATTATCAGTCATTATCATGTTAAATCATCATCATTATCAGTCATTATCATGTTAAATCATCATCATCATCAGTCATTATCATGTTAAATCATCATCATTATCAGTCATTATCATGTTAAATCATCATCATTATCAGTCATTATCATGTTAAATCATTATCAGTCATTATCATGTTAAATAATCATCATCATCATTATCAGTCATTATCATGTTAAATCATCATAATCATCAGTCATTATCATGTTAAATCATCATCATTATCAGTCATTATCATGTTAAATCATCATCATTATCAGTCATTATCATGTTAAATCATCATCATTATCAGTCATTATCATGTTAAATCATCATCATTATCAGTCATTATCATGTTAAATCATCATCATCATTATCAGTCATTATCATGTTAAATCATCATCATTAACAGTCATTATCATGTTAAATCATCATCAGTCATTATCATGTTAAATCATCATCAGTCATTATCATGTTAAATCATCATCATTATCAGTCATTATCATGTTAAATCATCATCAGTCATTATCATGTTAAATCATTATCATTATCAGTCATTATCATGTTAAATCATCATCATTATCAGTCATTATCATGTTAAATCATCATCATTATCAGTCATTATCATGTTAAATCATCATCATCATCAGTCATTATCATGTTAAATCATCATCATTATCAGTCATTATGTTAAATCATCATCATTATCAGTCATTATCATGTTAAATCATCATCATCATCATCATCATCAGTCATTATCATGTTAAATCATCATCATTATCAGTCATTATCATGTTAAATCATCATCATTATCAGTCATTATCATGTTAAATCATCATCATTATCAGTCATTATCATGTTAAATCATCATTATCAGTCATTATCATGTTAAATCATCATCATCATTATCAGTCATTATCATGTTAAATCATCATCATTATCAGTCATTATGTTAAATCATCATCATTATCAGTCATTATCATGTTAAATCATCATCATCATTATCAGTCATTTTCATGTTAAATCATCATCATTATCAGTCATTATCATGTTAAATCATCATCATTATCAGTCATTATCATGTTAAATCATCATAATCATCAGTCATTATCATGTTAAATCATCATCATTATCAGTCATTATCATGTTAAATCATCATCATCATCAGTCATTATCATGTTAAATCATCATCATTATCAGTCATTATCATGTTAAATCATCATCATTATCAGTCATTATCATGTTAAATCATCATCATTATCAGTCATTATCATGTTAAATCATCATCATTATCAGTCATTATCATGTTAAATCATCATCATCATTATCAGTCATTATCATGTTAAATCATCATCATTAACAGTCATTATCATGTTAAATCATCATCAGTCATTATCATGTTAAATCATCATCAGTCATTATCATGTTAAATCATCATCATTATCAGTCATTATCATGTTAAATCATCATCAGTCATTATCATGTTAAATCATTATCATTATCAGTCATTATCATGTTAAATCATCATCATTATCAGTCATTATCATGTTAAATCATCATCATTATCAGTCATTATCATGTTAAATCATCATCATCATCAGTCATTATCATGTTAAATCATCATCATTATCAGTCATTATGTTAAATCATCATCATTATCAGTCATTATCATGTTAAATCATCATCATCATCATCATCATCAGTCATTATCATGTTAAATCATCATCATTATCAGTCATTATCATGTTAAATCATCATCATTATCAGTCATTATCATGTTAAATCATCATCATTATCAGTCATTATCATGTTAAATCATCATTATCAGTCATTATCATGTTAAATCATCATCATCATTATCAGTCATTATCATGTTAAATCATCATCATTATCAGTCATTATGTTAAATCATCATCATTATCAGTCATTATCATGTTAAATCATCATCATCATTATCAGTCATTTTCATGTTAAATCATCATCATTATCAGTCATTATCATGTTAAATCATCATCATTATCAGTCATTATCATGTTAAATCATCATAATCATCAGTCATTATCATGTTAAATCATCATCATTATCAGTCATTATCATGTTAAATCATCATCATCATCAGTCATTATCATGTTAAATCATCATCATTATCAGTCATTATCATGTTAAATCATCATCATTATCAGTCATTATCATGTTAAATCATTATCAGTCATTATCATGTTAAATAATCATCATCATTATCAGTCATTATCATGTTAAATCATCATAATCATCAGTCATTATCATGTTAAATCATCATCATTATCAGTCATTATCATGTTAAATCATCATCATTATCAGTCATTATCATGTTAAATCATCATCATTATCAGTCATTATCATGTTAAATCATCATCATTATCAGTCATTATCATGTTAAATCATCATCATCATCAGTCATTATCATGTTAAATCATCATCATTATCAGTCATTATCATGTTAAATCATCATCATCAGTCATTATCATGTTAAATCATCATAATCATCAGTCATTATCATGTTAAATCATCATCATCATCATCATCATCAGTCATTATCATGTTAAATCATCATCATAATTATCAGTCATTATCATGTTAAATCATCATCATTATCAGTCATTATCATGTTAAATCATCATAATCATCAGTCATTATCATTATTGCGGCTTCCAACTTGTTCCTATTGCCGCCTGAGAGTATGAGGTTGGTTTCTTTTTGTGGCTATTTGTGACGCGCTGTAATGCTTTAGAAGATGAAACAAAGGCTGAGATTCTTGATGCTTCTTTGGTTTTATTTTGTTGAACATGATCAGAGCAATTACAGGGTGGATATATGACGGAATGGATAACCAGGAGACTTGACTGAAATAAAAGTGCTGATTGCATTAAATAAAAAAAAGACAAAGTGAAAAAAGGCTTTAAAGCGTTGTAGCGGTAAAGCGGCAACGCGGCAAAGCGTTAAAGCGGTAAAGCGGCAACGCGGCAAAGCGGTCAACAAAAATTGCGGCCGCCAACCATCATTCTCTCCTTACCGGACCCCCTGCTGAAGGCTCACCTTTAAACACTAATGTGTACACACCCACTTCCGTGGGCACCACCCATAAACCACCTATTTACCAAACTTTGTGATTCCTAGCTTCTACAATCATGTTAAATCATCATCATCATTATCAGTCATTATCATGTTAAATCATCATCATCATCATCAGTCATTATCATGTTAAATCATCATTATCAGTCATTATCATGTTAAATCATCATCAGTCATTATCATGTTAAATCATCATCATTATCAGTCATTATCATGTTAAATCATCATCATCATCAGTCATTATCATGTTAAATCATCATCATTATCAGTCATTATCATGTTAAATCATCATCATTATCAGTCATTATCATGTTAAATCATCATTATCAGTCATTATCATGTTAAATCATCAATACATGTTGAAAACCACAAATCTCTGCTGTGATGACGTGAAAATTCAATATGGCGTCAGACCTGAAGTCGTGAGTTGATTCAGCAGAAACTCAGTCCATTTCATCCTTATGTGCGTCTCCTTCTACATGATACATTTCAGAAGGATCCATAAAGAATTGGCGACACTAGAGTGAGAAAAGAGGAAATGTGTACGAACAGACAGACAGACAGATAGACACAAAGACAGACAAACCATTAAAGCAACATAACTTCACAAATCTCTGATTCATTCACAAATGAACAGACTTGAATGTAATCCCTCCTTAGCGGACCTCTCTTCATTCTTGCTTTTCTCGTTTTATCTTCCTCTTTTGTTTTTTATCTAATTTTATCTTTTCTTATCTAATGTTATCTTTACTTTCCTTAATGAATTGTATTTCATCTTATCTTTTCTTATGTTACCTTATACACCTCCATGTTTTATTTTTTATATATTGGTCCTCATCGCACCATCGACCTCAGAGGTTTTGAACAAATACAGCTGAGTCTGAGTTTGACATTGAAATGTTCATTTACTGAAACATGTCTTTGTTTTTGTTTTACTATTGAAGGTTGAGGATCAACTGCTGGACAGAAGGAAGTACGTCTGACGAGTCCACTCTCTTTATATATTTAAAAAAATGTCTCCACTTCATCCAAACCTTACGTCTTAGATGTGTTTGATTATGTGTCACATGTTTTCCACAGCTCCAGTACTGCATATCTGCTCCTGTACAGAGGTAAGATCAGACCAATCAATTAAAACTGTCAAAATTAACACAGATTAAACCATGATCGTGATTAATTTGTTTAAGAATTTTAATGCAATTAAATCATCTGGATCAGAATTACTATGAAAGTCTGACAATATATTTTCCAGTTTGTAGATCATTTTTACTCGTTCCAGTGGCAGATTTTTGGGTTAAATTAAGATTTTCTTTTTGCTTGAATTAAAAAAACTAAACAAAAAACAATATTGAATTAAACAAAAGAAAAAAAAACTCGACTTGCATTAAGCAACTGAAATATTTTGAAATAAGCAAAAAAAAAAACGATTTCATTAAGGAAAAAAAATACAATATTGAATTAGGCAAAAAAAATTAAAGAAAAAAAATTAGGAATTAAGACAAAAATGTCCTGTTAAAAAATTTAATTAATCAAAAAACTATTTTGCATTAAGCTAAAAATAATTCTTGAAATAAGTAAAATAAAAAATATCTAGAATCAAGCTAAATCAATAAATAAATCTATTAAATCCTGAATTAAGCAGAAATTGTGAAATCAGCAACAAACACATATTGAAATAAGAAAATAATATTGATTTAAGAGAAAAAAAAATATTGGATGAATTTAAAAAAAATTTCAATGAAGCAAAAAATATAATTAAGCAAAAAAAAAATCTTGAATTAAACAAACAAACAATTATAAGCAAAAGTAATTTTAAAAAAATCTTAATTTAGCAAAACTATTTTTTTTTAAAGGAAATATAATAATCTAAAGTGTTCAGTTGAGGAGGAGGACGTGAAAAATGAGTTCATATGAATAAATAAGAATCAACCTGTTTGTTCTATTGTAGCAGTGAAAGTGAAAAATGACAGAGTGACTGAAAATAAAGAAAGTCCAGAAGCTGGTGGACAGAAGACGACTGGTGGACAGAAGACGACCGGTGGACAGAAGATGACCGGTGGACAGAAGACGACCGGTGGACAGAAGATGACCGGTGGACAGAAGACGACCGGTGGACAGAAGACGACCAGTGGACAGAAGACGACCAGTGGACAGAAGACGACAGATGGACAGAAGATGACAAATGGACAGAAGACGACCGGTGGACAGAAGATGACCGGTGGACAGAAGACAACGGGTGGACAGAAGACGACCGGTGGACAGAAGATGACAGATGGACAGAAGATGATAGATGGACAGAAGACGACCGGTGGACAGAAGACGACAGATGGACAGAAGACGACCGGTGGACAGAAGACGTCAGATGGACAGAAGACGACTGGTGGACAGAAGATGACCGGTGGGAGGACAGAGGGACGCAGGACACCGTCTCCAAAAGCAGATGAAACTAAACCTGAGACGTCAGTTATTATTAACATCAGTGGAAAATGTGACGACAGAAAACACAAGAAAGGTAAAAACACTAAAACATTTTTTAAATAACGGTTAAGTCAAAAAAATTTTAAGTTGTTTTGCAATACTGCAAGTTGTCAAAGTGTAATTCTGAAATGTATAAATACTTCTGTAAATACCCAAACGTCCACTATAGCTCTGGAACTCATGGCATTAATATAATTCTTCATTCACTCACTCTACTTCTAATTTAAGCCCTTAACGCCTACTGTCGTAAATATGCAACATACAAAAAAAATCTCTCTATTGTATACGCTCTAGTTAAATTAATTCATTCATTCATTATCTGAATCCGCTTTATCCACACTTGGGTCACGGGGGTCACTGGGGTCACTGGGGGCCTAATCCAGCTACAATGGGTGAAGGCGGGGTACACCCTGTATGAGACGCCAGTTCATCTCAGGGCTGAACATATATAGACAAACAATCACTCTCACATTCACACCTATGGACAATTTTAGATTAACCAATTAACCTATCAGTGCATGTGTTTGGATGGTGGGAGGAAACCGGAGTGCCCGGCGAAAACCCACGCGGACACGGGGAGGACATGCAAACTCCACACAGAAAGGTCTGGTACGGGATTCGAACCAGGGTCCTTCTTGCTGTGAGGCACGAGTGCTAACCACTGCACCGCCGTGCTAACCACTGCACCGCCGTGCTAACCACTGCACCGCCGTGCTAACCACTGCACCGCCGTGCTAACCACTGCACCGCCGTGCTAACCACTGCACCGCCGTGCTAACCACTGCACCGCCGTGCTAACCACTGCACCGCCGTGCTAACCACTGCACCGCCGTGCTAACCACTGCACCGCCGTGCTAACCACTGCACCGCCGTGCTAACCACTGCACCGCCGTGCTAACCACTGCACCACCGTGCCGCCCCTTAAATTAATTATCTCCACTTAATTTCACAGTTTTGTTTTTTTTTTTTATTCTTCTCATATTTAGTTTGAGTTTCTCATCTGTGTTTCTTTTGTTTCTTTTCCAGGAGACAGAAAATCACATCCAACTGCTCAGTTCTCAGACAGAAGCCAGAAAAGTCCACATAAGTTCATGTGTATTATTTTTTACTCTGTATTCACACTAGTACTGTTGTACTTTTGGGCCGTTTCCAAGAACTGAAACACAAATGGAAAACCTCACAGTCTACGTTTGTATCTGTGTCAATATGTGTCGACCTGTTAATATTAAAAACATCATCTACTCTACTGTTTTATTTATATATATATATATATATATATTTTTTTTTTATATTTCTCGTCACGTTAAAATTCTTTCTCACGATATTTGTTATCCAGCAGGCAGACATGATGATGTCAGAAAACACTGATATTACATCAGGTTCGTTATGATCCACTCATTTTACTGCCCATGTGCGTTCAGGCCCCGCGAGGCCGGGATCCCACCTCCGCCGGTGTGCACCGGCCACCGTAGGGTTTGTGGGAGACCCTCTGACTCGCCTGTGCATTAGACTCCTGTGTTTCCAGATGGGTCAGTGGGTTGCCCACATAACAGCTGACCTGTGGTATCTGTTCTACGTGGGCCGGTCCCTGCCCTGGGGGTGGGGTTGGTGTGGCGGGGGAGAAGGCGCAGCGAGTCCAGGTAGTTCTGTAAAGGATGGAGCTGGTTGTGGCGCAACGCCCAGGAAGTGCACCTGGGGGTGCACTTCCTCATTCTGAGCTTTATTGGAACTTTTCCAACATTTTATTTTAGTTTGAATTTGTAGAGGAAGCAGTGACTGGGTCAGACTGTTGAATTATTTTCAGTCTGTATTGACAGAGAAAAACTGTTTGTTTTCACATTTTGTCTGTATTTGAAAAAGGAGAAATATAGAATTACATTTTTACTTTAATAACATTTTATTTTAGTTATTTGTAGAGGAAGAAGTTCATAAAAAGTTAACTCTTACAGAGTTAAAAACTCCATGTGCAAGTCAGTTAAATTATATATATATATATATATGTATATATATATATATATATATATATATATATATATATAAATATATGTATATGACATTGGTGGGGACGACTTCCTCGGGAGAGACAGCAACTATAAATAAATAAATGAATAAATAATAATAAATAATTAATCCACATATAAGGTGCCCTGTGGTTTTTGGGGTCCCTTATAGTCCAGAAAATACAGTAACCTTTTGTTTCCCAAATGTCATGTCATTTCCTATTCAAAATTTGTTATGGACATTTTAGAAACATCCAAATATTGGTGTGGACATGTCCATAGTGTCCTTATGCAATTCTACATCCATGCCCCCCCCCCTCTGACCTTGGACATCACAAAACTGCCCCTGTTTTTATTCATGATCAAATGAACAGCACATATACAGACCCACATGACCCCCCCCAACAGAGACACATGAACTGCACCATCACAGAAAACTGTTGATATGAAATGTTCATGTAGTGATTTGAGCCTCATTTATGTTAATAATGTGAGAATGAGGGTCAGAGGTCACAACATCAAAGGCAAAGTTTTTTTTTGTGGAAACCCCCCCCTCCCTTTGTTTTTTTGATAAATCACACCCTATATATATATATATATATATATATATATATATATATATATATATATATATATATATATGTGTGTGTATGTATATATATATATATATATATATATATGTGTATGTATGTATTGTTGTATAACATGTATTTTTTATTTTATGATCTTTTGTCAATAGCGGCTGGTGCGAACAAGCTAGCTATCATTTAAGTTAGCTAATATTACAAAAACTGTCATTTTTTTGCGGTGGTAATGTAGTTGTTTTATCCAGATAACAGTCTATATAACATGCTTGTGCTGATAATGGTATAAGACAGGGGTGTCAAAGTGCGGTCCTCGAGGGCCGGTGTCCTGCATGTTTTAGATGTTTCCCTCTTCCATTACACCTGGAGGTCATTACATCATTATCAGTCTGATGAGGAACTGATTATTAACTCTTTAAGTGTCAGTGATAATGCATTCTGAATGGATGATTTAGTTTAAATATTCAGAAAAATTCAACAGTTTTACTTTATTTTGTGCATGGAAAAGGTGCCAAAAAGCAAGAGGTGTTTTTTTTTAATTATTATTTTATTTCACCATTTTTTTTTTATTGCTTTGACTAGTTTTCTTCTTTAGTATTTTTTTCCAAAACTTTCCACATTATTTGTCATATATTTATTAGTTTTTGTTCATTTTGTTTATTTTTCTACATTTTGGTTCTTTTAATTTTTAAATTTTTCTTTGATTTTCTAACCATTTGTGTCTTACTTTGCTCATGTTACCAGTTATTTTGTTAGTTCTCAGGAGTTAAAGGGTTAAACTGAATCACATGGAAGAGGGAAATATCTAAAACATGCAGGACACCGGCCCTCGAGGACTGGAGTTTGACACCTGTGATATAAGATGACCGGGCTAATGTCATCTCCCGTAGCCACAGAGTTAGCTAACGATAGTCATAGCTGGTGTTTACCTTCCATTGAGGCGTGGTATGTGGTGACAGCTGAATATGGTTGTGTTATTTATACAGATTATTTATTTGATAGCTCTAACTGAAGGAATAATTTACAGATAGTCCACAACAATTTCAAAAATGTGGACCTGATGGATAATATAATAATATAATATAATATAATATAATATAATATAATATAATATAATATAATATAATATAATATAATAGTAGGGTTAACAGTGTAAATATTAAAAAAATAACAGCGCAGCAAGGGGTTATCGAAAAAATCCACCGCTGAAGGCTGGGAACGTCAATTGAAAGTGAACGGGGGCTGTCACAATGTTCTAGAAGGACGTAGAATAATAGATCAATATTTCTACACATAAGATGTAGAATTGAAAGACCAGCATTTTAGCTGTAAAAGTTATATCCATAATTCAATTTTGACCTTTATTGTGACCTTTGACCTAGAGGATCTAATATCAGTGCACATCAACAGTAGGAGCAAAAAGAAGCTCTATGTAAAACTGAGTATACAGGAATGAAAAGAAGTGTGACTGCGACCTTTGACCTACACCACCTTCAACCTTTTCTGAAAATTTCATGGAAATTCCAGTAGGTTTTTTTTTTTTTTTTTAAAGTTGCTGACAGATATATTTAGGGAAATGTAAAAAAAAAAAAGCAAAAATAAAACCCTGGACTCCTCAAAGGTGAACTGACACACATGTATTGACAGAAAAAATGGCTTTTATTTATTATTGAGTCAGATCTATTGTCAGTTGTTTAACCTGTACGTCCACATTCCAGTTAAAACATGATGTTGTGCAGGTTAAAAACACAAACAGCATGTTTACTTTCACTTATGGTGAAACACTGGTATGGATGGTTCTGGAATTAAAGAACAAAAAGTCTTGAATTCATTTTTTTTTTTAATTGAACACAAAAAAAAGTCTTGAATTAAGCACGAAAAAGTTGCATTGACAAAAAACATCTTGAATGAAGAAAAAAAAAAAACCTTGAATCAAGTGAAAAAAGAAAAGAAAACAGAATCTCATGCAGGTTAAAAATAGAAACAAACTTGTGGCGCCACACTGGTATGGAAGTTTCTGGAATTAAGGTAAATAATCTTGAATTAAACAAAAAAAAAGAATATACATATATATATGTGGACTACCATCCATCAAGGACCTTTACACCTCGAGGACCAGGAGGCGTGCAGGATGGATTATGGCCGATCCCTCTCACCCTGGACACGCCCTCTTTTTCCCCCTCCCCTCAGGCAGGAGACTACGGTCCATTCGGACCAAAACTTCCCGTTTCACGAACAGTTTCTTCCCCTCGGCCACCAGGCTGCTGAACACCAAGGGACTTAATCAAACTCCCCAGCACTAAGTACAGCAGCCAACACTGGACACATGACCAACATAAAACCTCTGTCTCATTTGCACTGACTTGCACATTGCCCCCACAGAATTGCACATTACATATTTTCACTATATTTATTTTTATCTTATTCTATCTTGGTGCATGCTTATTATATTTTTTTATTGTATTTTTTTATACTATATGTATATATATATATATAATATATATACTATATATATATAGTATATATATACTTAAGTGTAACACCCAGTGACACAGTTAAAAATTTAGGAGTTTTATTTGATCCAGATCTTTCATTCAAAGGGTCAGGGGTCAGAGGTCAGGGCACATTAACCAAACTTGCAGAACAGCCTTCTTTCACCTGCGCAACATTAGCCAAAATTAGGAATATTCTGTCTAAAACGACTGCAGAAAAATTAATTCATGCATTTGTTACATCACGATTAGATTATTGTAACTCCTTACTTGTAGCGTGTCCTAAATATTCCCTAAAAAGCTTCAACTGGTTCAAAATGCAGCAGCAAGATTATTAACAGGATCAAATAGAAGAGAACACATCACCCCTGTGCTCCAAACCCTGACCCCTGACCCCTGACCCCTAACCCTATCACCCCTGTGCTCCAAACCCTGACCCCTGACCCCTAACCCTATCACCCCTGTGCTCCAAACCCTTCATTGGCTACCAGTTGAGTCTAGAATTAAATTTAAAATCCTCCTCCTTACATATAAACCATTAATGGTATGGGCCCCTCTTATCTTAAAGATGATCTGGTTCCGTACCAACCCAATAGAACTCTTCGTTCTCAGAATGCAGGTTTATTAAAAGTTCCTAGGGTTTCTAAAAGTACAGTAGGAGCTAGAGCCTTTAGTTACCATGGTTACTGTCTTATGGAATCATCTTCCCTTTAATATTAAAGACGCCGACACAGTCTCTACATTTAAAATTAGGCTTAAAACATTCCTGTTTGAGAAAGACTATGGTCAGGTTAGTTAAAAATGATGTGACTCATATATCATGTATACATGATGTATGAGTCACAGTTCAGTCTAGGCTGCCCTAGGAGTTAGAATGCTGGGGGAAGTACAGACACTGAGTTCTTTCTTCTCTTTCTCTCTCTCACACCTGTTTCTGTCATTTTTATAACATATCTTTCATACCAAGTCTGTTCATGACTAGTCACCTGGTGTCCCCTTTCCCCCCACCCCCCCCTGGGGGGAGTGGTGACTCTCCTGACAGTGTCTGCGTGGGAGCCATGGACGACAGGATCTGCAGTATCTCGCCTGTGCCGACCTGTGACCCCGGACCCCCACCCCTGCCTGTCTGGACCAGCCCCCCCCTCCTGCATTTATACATGGACGTTCATCTATAGTCTGTCCGTCCATGGGAGTGGATCTGTCCTTCAATGTGGTTCTCCTCGAGATTTCTTCTTTTTCCCACTGGGTTTGGAAGTTTTTTCTTGCCGAGAAGGAGGGTCTAAGGACAGGGGGAGGGTCTAAGGACAGGGGATGCCTGGGACTTTTCATGTATTTCTGTAGTTGATTGTGTTTTTGTAAAGCCCTTTGAGACGACTTTGTTGTGATTTAGGGTTTTATAAATAAAATTTAATTGAATTGAATATATATATATATATATATATATATATATATATATATATATATATATATATATATAATTCTTTTTTTTTCTCTTCTTCTTTTATTGATATACTATATGTTGAATGTTGCAGCGTTACACCGAGACAAATTCCTAGTTGTATACTACATGTGTACTATATGAACAATGGCAATAAAACTCTTTCTGATTCTGATTCTGATATATATATATATATATATATATATATATATATATATATATATATATATATATAATTAAAGCAAAAAAGAGAACAAAAGAAGACAGAATGTCATGCAGGTTATATCAGAAACAGATTTCTTGCGGTCACTTCTTGCGGTCAGTTGCGGTCAGGTGCGGTCAGTTGCGGTCAGTTGGGGTCAGGTGCGGTCAGTTGGGGTCAGTTGCGGTCAGTTGCGGTCAGTTGCGGTCAGTTGGGGTCAGTTGCGGTCAGGTGTGGTCAGTTGCGGTCAGTTGGGGTCAGGTGCGGTCAGTTGGGGTCAGGTGCGGTCAGTTGCGGTCAGTTGCGGTCAGGTGCGGTCAGTTGCGGTCAGTTGCGGTCAGGTGCGGTCAGGTGCGGTCAGTTGGGGTCAGGTGCGGTCAGTTGCGGTCAGTTGCGGTCAGGTGCGGTCAGTTGCGGTCAGTTGCGGTCAGTTGGGGTCAGGTGCCGTCAGGTGCCGTCAGGTGCGGTCAGTTGCGGTCAGTTGGGGTCAGGTGCAGTCAGGTGCGGTCAGTTGCGGTCAGTTGCGGTCAGTTGGGGTCAGGTGCCGTCAGGTGCCGTCAGGTGCGGTCAGTTGCAGTCAGTTGGGGTCAGGTGCAGTCAGGTGCGGTCAGTTGCGGGCAGGTGCGGTGCCACACCGGTATGGTGGTCTGTCTGGGGGCCACTCCGTCGCTGCAGGCAGTGAAGTAGGAGCTGGTCTGCAGACATATGGGCGTGCGCTTCAGACACGAGAAGCAAAACTCCACCTGACAGCGCGGACACGTGATGTTCTTGCAGCCGGTTCTGTCGTGTTCCACCATGTGACCGCATGTGGGACACGCTCGGACGGACGGAACCGGACCGATCCCCTCCACGTCCGCGAGGTTTGTCATCCGGCAGTTCCGGAGAAGCCGCAGTTCCTGGTTTTTGCATCCGTGGTTGTTGCAGCGGTCGGAGCGTGGAGCCGGACCCTTCCATCGCCTGCCGCACTGCCAGCAGAACTGGAACAACTTCTGCTTCTGAGATGAACAGATGGTGCAGGTCACACACAGGTTCTGCTGATCCTGACGTTCCACACATGTTCCACACCGAGGACACTGAGGAAAAAACAGCAGAGTGGAAACATACACAGGTAGGTAGGTTAGGTAGGTTAGGTAGGTTAGGTAAGTAGGTAGGTAGGTAGGTGGGTTAGGTAGGTAGGTTAGGTAGGTAGGTAGTAAGGATGGCAAAATTTCTAAAAAAAAATCCCTTGTGAGGATAAAGTGGGTTCAGATGACGAGACGATGCTAACACACATGTGGGAACATTTAATTAGTTTGATTCCAGAAGCTTCTGCATGGCTTCAGTTTAAAGTGCGTCCAAAAACCCAACAGAACCACTTACTGTCTGAACGTCACAGTATTCTGCAGCAGCCAGGCGGGCGATGGTCTCCTCAAAGTACTGCATTTCCTCTGCAGACAGATCAGCCAAGCGACGCACTTCCTGGTACGGCCACACCCTGTTACACAGCTCCACAGTGGGCTGTTCCTGGACCACTGCGGGACATTTGAATTTAAAATGACCCTGAAAAAACACAACCGGACAGTTACACTGGCTACGTTTACATGATGGTTTTTAATTCACAATTATTTATTCTGGAGAAAATAATTTGGAATTAAAGCTATTTCGTTTCTAACCCGATTGTCACCATGTGGTACCACAATAACATCTGGGACGTTTTCAAAGGAGGGGCCTTATTTAAAATCCTTGCATGTGATTAGATGAAGAATCTGTCCGTCATCTTGACTGATGTGCTGCTTCAGCTCTGACTCAGTCCCATTGACTTTTTTATCTCAGAATTTATGACTTTATCTCACTTTTTGTTTCACTTTTTAGCTCATAATTTACATTTTTTATTTCATAATTTTGACTTAAAGTATGAAAATAAATCCTTTTTTAATTTTAAGTAAACATTTCTTCAAACCTCTGAAAAATACATGTTTGACTTTACACCTGTTTCCCTCATGCTTTATGAGGATTTCCACAAATAAAAAATCATGTATTTATGGGGTCAGCTGACTCCCTGATGAAGGCTATGATGCCGAAACGCGTCGGGGTTTTATATGAATTTTTTTTTATAGGTTTTTCTAACCAAGCCAAGTTAATAAAGGCTTTTTAATTTTCACTTATAAGAGAGTGCCTTGGAATTTTTCTTTCTTTTTTGTCTTGCTATTTTCCTATCCAATAGAGCACCTCTAATTATTATTGCTTATTTTGAGTCCCTCCTTAAGCAAACTTTTGTAGGTTTTCTACTAGCACTATAATTATATGACTTTTCATCTCACAAATTTGACTTTTTATACAATAATTGTAACTTTTTATCTCACCATTTTAACATTTCATCTGACAATTTTGACTTTTTCTCTTAAAATTATGTATTTTTATCTCGTATTTATAACTCATGATGACTTTTTATCTCAATTGTGACTTCTTTTTTTTCTACATTTCCTGCCCATAACCACAAAACTGAGGAACTGTGACTTGATCAAAAACATTGTGTACACAGTAACTCAATTTTAAAAGTTTTATTTTAGATACTTTTGAAACTTTTCAGATTTTTCCTCGTTAACTATTACTATTACTATTACATGGGAAAAAAATATGCAGTTTTACTTTTTACTTTTATACTTTATTAAAATTGAGAATTTGTTCTTTTTTTTTTTACTTTTACTTCATTAAAGGAGTTGAATCAGTAATTTTACTTTTACCAGAGTATTTTTCCACACAAGTAGCAGTACTTCTACTTAAGTACAGAATGTGAGTACTTTGACCGCACCCTGTTTATACCTGATCCAGTTGGTGGCGACACACGTCTGTTAGAACGTCAGGGGTGACGGCGTGACCACAGGACATCTGAGCTCTGAGGGAGGTGGTGTCTTCATCTGAGGGTGAAGTCACAACAGGAAGTCAATCACAACAACAGGAAGTCAATAGATATATTAGTGATATCCTGCAGTTATATTATAATTAATCATATATATGAAGGCATTCACTAAAATGTTGACTAGTCGACACGTTGACTTAAATTTGGAGGATTCAATAAATCGCATGTTATTCTTTCTCTCCCTGCCTCTCTCTCTCTCTCTCTCTCTCTCTCCAGACCAGACGTAAACAAGTCACCGGTCAGACAGTTGTGGTGGGTTAACAAAACAACAGTGACACACACATGCATGTGTGGAAATATTTCACTTTAGATGAAAAACAAACGGCATCTGAAGAGCTATCAGCTAAGGTGAGTGGTACGAGCAGCATTAGCTAGCTAACCTCTGTGATTAGCAGCGCTGACAACCCGCATTAAGACAACCCACTCTTTTTTTCCCCAAACATGATATGAACAGTGTGGGGTTCGTGTTATCAGTCGCTGCCTTAAACTTTTCACATATGAAAAGTGTGTGACAGACGTGTGGACAGTCCAGTTTTATAGCCGTGGGTCCAGACCAAATGGGGACATATGTTCACCTACTGATGTTCAGTTACATTTAACAGAAAACTCTTTGCTAACGTTAGCCTTTGTTTTGTTGGGATTAAAATGCTGTGTGTGTCAGTGGACATTGTTACTTTACACTGAACGTTAATAACAGCTGCTCATTGATGGACAGACGTGTGTCTGTGTTGTTTCTCCACTGACAATGTGATGACATCATCACGACTCGTTGACTCGACTTAGACTTTATTGACGGTGGTGAAGTAGTTAACAGGGTGGTGCAGTAGTTAACAGGGTGGTGCAGTAGTTAACAGGGTGGTGCAGTAGTTAACAGGGTGGTGCAGTAGTTAACAGGGTGGTGCAGTGGTTAACAGGGTGGTGCAGTAGTTAACAGGGTGGTGCAGTAGTTAACAGGGTGGTGCAGTGGTTAACAGGGTGGTGCAGTAGTTAACAGGGTGGTGCTGTAGTTAACAGGGTGGTGCAATAGTTAACACTGGTGCCTCACAGACAGAAGGTTGTTGGTTCTATTCCCACACCAGACCTTTCTGTGTGGAGTTTGTTCTCCTCGTGTCTGCGTGGGTTTTCTCCAGGTACTCTGGCTCCTCCCACCATCCAAACACATGCACTGATAGGTTAACTGGTTAACTGGTTAACTGGTTAATGTAAATCACCCATAGGTGTGAATGTGACAGTGATTGTTTGTTTATATATGTTCAGTCCTGAGATGAACTGGACACTCATACAGGGTGACCTCTGACCCCACCTTCACCTATTGTAGCTGGATTAGGCCCCAGTGACCCCTGTGACCCAAGTGAGGATAAAGCGGGTTCAGATGACGAGACGAGTTAAAAAACAGATAATGGCCGTTTCCCATTTTAGCAAATTGAGTAAAGTGTAAATGAATGTTAACAAGCACAGAGACATGTCCACTGGACTGAAGGTCATTATGGTCTGGTACCGTGGTCATGTCTTCAGGTCTCAGGGTGACCCTCTTAGTTTCCCCAAACAGGACGTAGGTTTCTTTGTCACTGCAGGTCAAAGGTCATTTCCGGTTTATTCAATTTGCTTTAGGTCAAAATTGGACAAACCTGAAAACATCCGTTATCCGTTTTATCCGTTATTAATTTAAAGACAAAAAGGAAAAGTGAAAAACTGCTTTGTTATCTGTATTTTCATTTTGGTTTTGGAAACAAATAAAGAAGAAACTACTTGTTTCGTTTCTTATCTTTGGTTTTATTTTGAAAAACGAATGAATGAATGATACATGGATTGTTGTTATTATTATTATTTTTGAACTATTTATTGTTGAATGTGTGTGTTGTGTGTATTTTAACTGTGTTTCCTAAACTGTGTGTTGCTTTGCTGTTGCCTCTTCTGGCCAGGACTCCAATGTCAAAGAAGTTTTTGATCTCAATGAGACATTTCCTGGTTAAATAAAGGTTAAATAAATTAAATAAATCTGATCCATCCTTCGCCTCATAACTCTTACTGTTGAACCATCACTACTACTGTAAACACAATAACACAGTCTGGAGATAAAGGTTTAAAAGGATAAATTAACAAAATGTTTCTACAGAAAAAAACATCTTTACCCACTGGATCCAAGTCATTCTTCCTGTCGACAAACGTCAGAGTGGTGTCTAATGGGTCGTAACTTTTCTCCTCATCCTCCATGTTCACTGTCAGTCACCTAAACACACACCACAGATAGTTCATTAAGAGAAGAAAAGGACAAATATAAGCAGGAAAATGAGTCAAACAAGCAAGAAAAAAGTCACAAACATCTGACTGATAGATCGATAATTAATGAAATAAATACAAATTTGTGGAAAGAAAATCAATAAAATAAGGATGAAAAATTAAAAATGGAAAAACAATTGACAAAAATACATAAAAGGAAACAAAATACATAAGAGAATTGACAAAAATAAAAACAAATAATAAGAGAGATGATTAAAGAAATGAAAAATGACAAAAAAAATTAACGAAATAAGGAAAAATGGTAAAAATGGACAAACATAAGCATCGAAATTACTAAAAACTAAAAAATACTTGCTACAAAATTTCTGAAAAATTTTATGAAAAATAAGTTTAAATAAGTATCACAATGAACAAAAATTAGAGAGAGATTTAAAAAGTTTAAGAGAATAAAGAATAAAAGGTGAAAATGGACAAAATATAAACAGGAAGATTAATGAAATATTAGTAAAATAGGAGAAAAAAAGTCATAGATGGATAATTAATTAAATAAATAAATAATTGTCGAAAGAAAATTTTCAAAATAGGGGCAAAAAAAGAAAAATGTAAATAATTTGAAACAATTTTATGAATAAAAAAAACACAAATACAGACAAAAAAGGGCAAAAATACAAAGAAATATGTAATAATGAAGAGAGAGAGAGAGAGAGAGAGAGAGAGAGAGAGATGACTATAGAAATGAAAAAATGAACAAAATAAGGAAAAATTTGACAAATATCAGCATCAAAGTTAGTAAAAACAAAACAATTTGCTACAAAAATGAACAAAATGAGACTAATTTAATGAAAAAAAGGGCAAAATAGGCAAGAAAATTGGCAAAAAATAAGTTTAAATAAGTATCACAATGAAGAAAAATTAGTGAGAGAGAGAGAGAGAGAGAGAGAGAGAGAGAGAGAGAGAGAGAGAGAGAGAGAGAGAGAGAATAAAAACACCAGATAATTTAAACTATGTGTACAAAGTAGTTTTTACAGAATATATATCAGTGAAGTGAACAAACACCATGTTTACTGAGCGTAAGCTGTTCTACTGTCAGGAAATATGAGTCATAAAAATAACCCTCATGTGACTTCCAGACACTTCAAACATTTACAGTCAGTCATAAAGGAAATCACCTGTGTTTTACTGGTACAACTTTTATTACATTTATTGTCCTTGCACACCTTACAATTAAATAACCCCTCCCCCCTCCCCCTCTCCCCCCCCAGAGCATAAAGATAAAAACACAATAGTATAAAAATAAATAAGTCTCGATATACATTAAAATAAATATACTTTTTTTTTTAAGCTAAAAGTGATCAAAGTGACCCCAATTTAATATGTTTAAAAACCATACTACACAGGGAGAAAAAGTAACATTTACCACTGTTATGACAAAAAAAGGCTGATTAAACAATAAAATCTAAAAAATAAAATCACATGTATTGATTGATATGTATGTATTTGTTTTTGTTTTTATAAAAACAACCCTCCTCAGTAGTAAATAACAGATGTATGGTGTCGCTAACACTCAAACAGATTAGTGGTCGACACTGTCATCCTTCTGTAACTGAAATAATTAAATACAATTAATAATTAAAAATAAATAAAAACATATTTTTTAAAACAAAAAAGTCAATAAATGAGTTATGATTTAAAAACGTAAATAAATAAAATAGAAAAATATATAAATAATAAATTAAAATAAAATAAATGAATAATAAAAATTATATAACAAAGACTAAAATAAAAAACTAATAAAACTGCACACAAAATAAAATTGAATAAACACATTTAAAGAATACAAATGAATTAAGAAAATGTAAAATAAATGAATACAATGAAATAAATAAATAAAGACTAATATATAAAAAAAGATAATAAAATAATAAATAATTTAAAAAATACTGAAATTACATAAATGAATACATTTTAAAAATACAAATAAACCAAAAACAAATTAATAAAATTCATATAAAATTCATATACTATATTAAATATATACATTAAAATAAATATACTTTAAAAAAGCCTTAAGAGTGTGTGTGTGTGTGTGTGTGTGTGTGTCTTTTTTTTTAAATGATAAAACTGATTTAAAAAAACTCCGCAGGTAGACATGTTTAAAAGCTTTATTACCCAGGGATAAAAAGTAACATATGCTACTATAATGACAACAAAGGCTTAACAATAAAGTGTAGAAAATCTAATCAAATGTGAAGTGTCTTTTACCTTGGTGTTTTTTTTAGCAGTTCTTCTGACTTCTTTTTTTATTTTTGCTCCAGCAGAAACCACGACTAAAACAAAGCTCCAAACATTAACTTTAAAGGATTATTTCCAACCGTCTACTTTTAATCAACTTCCTTCTTCTTCTAAAGTCTCATGTAATGAAAATGAAAGTAAGTTACAGTCAGATAAAAGTCAAACACAAATGCTTGAAATATTTGTCTTAAAGGAACAGTGTGACATTTTTACTCATTATTTTAACACATGGACACATTTTATTCATTAATTGAAGCTTAAAAAACACAGAACAACCAAGGAATGTTTAACTAATTGATTGTTCAAACAGTAAAAAAAAAAAGTTTTGATCAATAAAAGTAATTAAAATCAATGGTGATTCTAATGTTTTTCATTATTATATTATGTAATGGAGTGATTTTAATGTTTTTATTGTAATTTCTACAATTTTATATTTGTTTTTACATTTGACGTCTTCTGCACAATACAGTACTTTATATCACAGGTGTTAAACTCCAGTTCTGCATGTTTTACATTCTTCCCTCTTCCAGTTCCATAGTAAAAAAAATAAGCAAAATAAGCAAAAAAATTAACAAAAAATTAATAAAGTAAGACACAAACGGAGCAAAATTAAAGAAAAAATAATAAAATCAAAAACTAAATGTAACAAAAAATAAATACAATGAGCAACAAAATCAACAAAACCCCCCCCCAAAATATTGACAAAATTATAAATAATGAAAATGTGCAAATGGAGTAAAAGAAAAAAAAACTAGTATTTAAATGAGGTCCCATCAGTTTAAATGTTTCCTTTTTCTAAATCAGTTTCATTTTGACGCCTGTTCCATCAACAGTGGATCTGTCTGGGAGTGGATCTGTCCTTCCATGTGGTTCTCCTCAAGATTTCTTCTTTTTCTCACTGGGTTTTTGAAGTTTTTTCTTGCCGAGAAGGAGGGTCTAAGGACAGGGGATGCCTGGGACTTTTCATGTATTTCTGTAGTTGATTGTGTTTTTGTAAAACCCTCTGAGACGACTTTGTTGTGATTCAGTGCTTTATAAATAAAATTGAATTGAATTGATTGTGGTTCGTGCATTCGACGCACCACCTATGCGTAGCTGAAACCAGCCAGCAACATGCGGAGTGCACGTTCTCTCTCCTATGTCCTAAGTCGCACCATGACCTTTGAAACAATGACATTTTGTGTTTTTTCGGGTTCCCTTTCAATAGATGTCAACCGCACCTCAAATTTCAACAAAAAAATGATGGCACCTCTCAAAAACAACATAATGTCCGATATTGCAAATGTGCTCAAAACGGCTCAAAACTCACATGAGTAGGTGTAACGGGCCGCAGGGAACCCAAGCGCAGAACCACAGACACGTATTAGAGTTAAGCAGTTTATTTAACAACAGTCCACTTAAATAGATAATAACACAGAGGAAAGGGAGGTCCCCTTTAAAGTCTTTAAGAGTTCTGTGTAACAAGTACAGACTGGAGTCAGCAGACCTTCTCTCGTCCAAGGATGAAGCTGGATCAGAGTCGGATCCGGTCCAAGGTCGGGGCTGGCGGCTGGTTTCGATGTTGGTGTCCAATCCGGGGTCCAGCGCTGGTGGCTAGAAATGTGGTCAGTATGCGGTCCATGGGCAGGGTGGGTGGCAATGAGTGTAACGGAATCTGGTCCAGGTTCAGTACCAACAGGGTCAGGCAGAATACAGAGGCAGGAAACAGAGGTCGGGCAAAAACAGGACTGGTACACGGAGCGCGGAACAGAAAATATGCGGGAATATCAGAGGATTGGCTCGTGATAATCTGGCAAGAGACACAAGACAGAATGAAGTCTTAAATACTCTTCACCTGATGAGCCCAGCTGAGCTCATCAGGTGCGTCATATCACTAATTAAGCCTGAAAGGCAAAAACAGGGTGAAAGATGAAAGAGACCAGGAAGAGAGAGAAACAGAGAAAACAAAAGGCTCAAATATACAGAATATGACAGCGGGAAAACCTTTATCTTCTTTATCTTTAAAATATGAAATTATGTGCGACATATACACACTCCTGATCAAAATCTCAAGACCAGTTGAAAAATTAATTCTCTATTCTAGTTTGTAGAAACGCTGTGGCCTCCTCATTCTCTATTCTAGTTTATAGTAATGCTGTGGCCTCCTCATTCTCTATTCTAGTTTATAGTAGCGCTGTGGCCTCCTCAATCTCTATTCTAGTTTATAGTAACGCTGTGGCCTCCTCATTCCCTATTCTAGTTTATAGAAACGCTGTGGCCTCCTCATTCTCTATTCTAGTTTATAGAAACGCTGTGGCCTCCTCATTCTCTATTCTAGTTTATAGTAATGCTGTGACCTCCTAATTCTCTATTCTAGTTTATAGTAGCGCTGTGGCCTCCTCAATCTCTATACTAGTTTATAGTAACGCTGTGGCCTCCTCATTCTCTATTCTAGTTTATAGTAACGCTGTGGCCTCCTAATTCTCTATTCTTGCTTATAGTACTGCTGTGGCCTCCTCATTCCCTATTCTAGTTTATAGTAATGCTGTGTCCTCCTAATTCTCTATTGTAGTTTATAGTAGCGCTGTGGCCTCCTCAATCTCTATTCTAGTTTATAGTAATGCTGTGGCCTCCTCATTCTCTATTCTAGTTTATAGTAACGCTGTGGCCTCCTAATTCTCTATTCTTGCTTATACTACCGCTGTGGCCTCCTCATTCCCTATTCTAGTTTATAGTAACGCTGTGGCCTCCTCATTCTCTATTCTAGTTTATAGTAGCGCTGTGTCCTCCTCATTCTCTATTCTAGTTTATAGTAACACTGTGGCCTCCTCATTCTCTATTCTAGTTTATAGTAGTGCTGTGGCCTCCTCATTCTCTATTCTAGTTTATAGTAATGCTGTGGCCTCCTCATTCTCTATTCTAGTTTATAGTAATGCTGTGGCCTCCTCATTCTCTATTCTAGTTTATAGTAGCGCTGTGGCCTCCTCATTCTCTATTCTAGTTTATAGTAATGCTGTGGCCTCCTCATTCTCTATTCTAGTTTATAGTGATGCTGTGGCCTCCTCATTCTCTATTCTAGTTTATAGAAACGCTGTGGCCTCCTCATTCTCTATTCTAGTTTATAGTAATGCTGTGGCCTCCTCATTCTCTATTCTAGTTTATAGTAGCGCTGTGGCCTCCTCATTCTCTATTCTAATTTATAGTAACACTGTGGCCTCCTCATTCTCTATTCTAGTTTATAGTAGTGCTGTGGCCTCCTCATTCTCTATTCTAGTTTATAGTAATGCTGTGGCCTCCTCATTCTCTATTTTAGTTTATAGTAATGCTGTGGCCTCCTCATTCTCTATTTTAGTTTATAGTAATGCTGTGGCCTCCTCATTCTCTATTCTAGCTTATAGTAGCGCTGTGGCCTCCTCATTCTCTATTCTAGTTTATAGTAATGCTGTGGCCTCCTCATTCTCTATTCTAGTTTATAGTAATGCTGTGGCCTCCTCATTCTCTATTCTAGTTTATAGAAACGCTGTGGCCTCCTCATTCTCTATTCTAGTTTATAGTAATGCTGTGGCCTCCTCATTCTCTATTCTAGTTTATAGTAGCGCTGTGGCCTCCTCATTCTCTATTCTAATTTATAGTAACACTGTGGCCACCTCATTCTCTATTCTAGTTTATAGTAGTGCTGTGGCCTCCTCATTCTCTATTCTAGTTTATAGTAATGCTGTGGCCTCCTCATTCTCTATTTTAGTTTATAGTAATGCTGTGGCCTCCTCATTCTCTATTTTAGTTTATAGTAATGCTGTGGCCTCCTCATTCTCTATTCTAGTTTATAGTAGCGCTGTGGCCTCCTCATTCTCTATTCTAGTTTATAGTAATGCTGTGGCCTCCTCATTCTCTATTCTAGTTTATAGTAATGCTGTGGCCTCCTCATTCTCTATTCTAGTTTATAGAAACGCTGTGGCCTCCTCATTCTCTATTCTAGTTTATAGTAATGCTGTGGCCTCCTCATTCTCTATTCTAGTTTATAGTAGCGCTGTGGCCTCCTCAATCTCTATTCTAGTTTATAGTAACGCTGTGGCCTCCTCATTCTCTATTCTAGTTTATAGAAACGCTGTGGCCTCCTCATTCTCTATTCTAGTTTATAGTAGCGCTGTGGCCTCCTCATTCTCTATTCTAGTTTATAGTAGCGCTGTGGCCTCCTCAATCTCTATTCTAGTTTATAGTAACGCTGTGGCCTCCTCATTCTCTATTCTAGTTTATAGAAACGCTGTGGCCTCCTCATTCTCTATTCTAGTTTATTGTAGCGCTGTGGCCTCCTCATTCTCTATTCTAGTTTATAGTAATGCTGTGGCCTCCTCATTCTCTATTCTAGTTTATAGTAGCGCTGTGGCCTCCTCATTCTCTATTCTAGTTTATAGTAATGCTGTGGCCTACTCATTCTCTATTCTAGTTTATAGTAACGCTGTGGCCTCCTCATTCTCTATTCTAGTTTATAGTAATGCTGTGGCCTCCTCATTCTCTATTCTAGTTTATAGTAGCGCTGTGGCCTCCTAATTCTCTATTCTTGCTTATAGTACTGCTGTGGCCTCCTCATTCCCTATTCTAGTTTATAGTAATGCTGTGGCCTCCTAATTCTCTATTCTAGTTTATAGTAGCGCTGTGGCCTCCTCAATCTCTATTCTAGTTTATAGTAATGCTGTGGCCTCCTCATTCTCTATTCTAGTTTATAGAAACGCTGTGGCCTCCTCATTCTCTATTCTAGTTTATAGTAATGCTGTGGCCTCCTCATTCTCTATTCTAGTTTATAGTAGCGCTGTGGCCTCCTCAATCTCTATTCTAGTTTATAGTAACGCTGTGGCCTCCTCATTCTCTATTCTAGTTTATAGAAACGCTGTGGCCTCCTCATTCTCTATTCTAGTTTATAGAAACGCTGTGGCCTCCTCATTCTCTATTCTAGTTTATAGTAATGATGTGACCTCCTAATTCTCTATTCTAGTTTATAGTAGCGCTGTGGCCTCCTCAATCTCTATTCTAGTTTATAGTAACGCTGTGGCCTCCTCATTCTCTATTCTAGTTTATAGTAACGCTGTGGCCTCCTAATTCTCTATTCTTGCTTATAGTACCGCTGTGGCCTCCTCATTCCCTATTCTAGTTTATAGTAATGCTGTGGCCTCCTAATTCTCTATTCTAGTTTATAGTAGCGCTGTGGCCTCCTCAATCTCTATTCTAGTTTATAGTAACGCTGTGGCCTCCTCATTCTCTATTCTAGTTTATAGTAACGCTGTGGCCTCCTCATTCTCTATTCTAGTTTATAGTAACGTTGTGGCCTCCTCATTCTCTATTCTTGCTTATAGTACCGCTGTGGCCTCCTCATTCCCTATTCTAGTTTATAGTAGCGCTGTGGCCTCCTCATTCTCTATTCTAGTTTATGGTAACGATGTGGCCTCCTCATTCTCTATTCTAGTTTATAGTAACGCTGTGGCCTCCTCATTCTCTATTCTAGTTTATAGTAGCGCTGTGGCCTCCTCATTCTCTATTCTAGTTTATCGTAATGCTGTGGCCTCCTCATTCTCCATTCTAGTTTATAGTAGCGCTGTGGCCTCCTCATTCTCTATTCTAGTTTATAGTAACGCTGTGGCCTCCTCATTCTCTATTCTAGTTTATAGTAGCGCTGTGGCCTCCTCATTCTCTATTCTAGTTTATCGTAATGCTGTGGCCTCCTCATTCTCTATTCTAGTTTATAGTAGCGCTGTGGCCTCCTCATTCTCTATTCTAGTTTATCGTAACGCTGTGGCCTCCTCATTCTCTATTCTAGTTTATAGTAGCGCTCTGGCCTCCTCATTCTCTATTCTAGTTTATAGTAATGCTGTGACCTCCTAATTCTCTATTCTAGTTTATAGTAGCGCTGTGGCCTCCTCAATCTCTATTCTAGTTTATCGTAACGCTGTGGCCTCCTCATTCTCTATTCTAGTTTATAGTAGCGCTGTGGCCTCCTCATTCTCTATTCTAGTTTATGGTAACGCTGTGGCCTCCTCATTCTCTATTCAAGTTTATAGTAGCGCTGTGGCCTCCTCATTCTCTATTCTAGTTTACAGTAGCGCTGTGGCCTCCTCATTCTTTATTCTAGTTTATAGTAGCACTGTGGCCTCCTCATTCTCTATTCTAGTTTATGGTAACGCTGTGGCCTCCTCATTCTCTATTCTAGTTTATAGTAGCGCTGTGGCCTCCTCATTCTCTATTCTAGTTTACCGTAACGCTGTGGCCTCCTCATTCTCTATTCTAGTTTATAGTAGCGCTGTGGCCTCCTCATTCTCTATTCTAGTTTATGGTAACGCTGTGGCCTCCTCATTCTCTATTCTAGTTTATGGTAACGCTGTGGCCTCCTCATTCTCTATTCTAGTTTATAGTAGCGCTGTGGCCTCCTCATTCTCTATACTAGTTTATAGTAACGCTGTGGCCTCATCATTCTCTATTCTAGTTTATAGTAACGCTGTGGCCTCCTCATTCTCTATTCTAGTTTATAGTAGCGCTGTGGCCTCCTCATTCTCTATTCTAGTTTATAGTAATGCTGTGGCCTCCTCATACTCTATTCTAGTTTATAGTAACGCTGTGGCCTCCTCATTCTCTATTCTTGCTTATAGTACCGCTGTGGCCTCCTCATTCCCTATTCTAGTTTATAGTAACGCTGTGGCCTCCTCATTCTCTATTCAAGTTTATAGTAGCGCTGTGGCCTCCTCATTCTCTATACTAGTTTATAGTAATGCTGTGGCCTCCTCATTCTCTATTCTAGTTTATCGTAATGCTGTGGCCTCCTCATTCTCTATTCTAGTTTATGGTAACGCTGTGGCCTCCTCATTCTCTATTCAAGTTTATAGTAGCGCTGTGGCCTCCTCATTTTCTATTCTAGTTTATAGTACCGCTGTGGCCTCCTCATTCTCTATACTAGTTTATAGTAACGCTGTGGCCTCCTCATCCTCTATTCTAGTTTATAGTAACGCTGTGGCCTCCTCATTCTCTATTCTAGTTTATAGTAGCGCTGTGGCCTCCTCATTCTCTATTGTAGTTTATAGTAACGCTGTGGCCTCCTCATTCTCTATTCTAGTTTATAGTAACGCTGTGGCCTCCTCATTCTCTATTCTTGCTTATAGTACCGCTGTGGCCTCCTCATTCCCTATTCTAGTTTATAGTAACGCTGTGGCCTCCTCATTCTCTATTCAAGTTTATAGTAGCGCTGTGGCCTTCTCATTCTCTATTCTAGTTTATAGTAGCGCTGTGGCCTCCTCATTCTCTATACTAGTTTATAGTAACGCTGTGGCCTCCTCATTCTCTATTCTAGTTTATAGTAACGCTGTGGCCTCCTCATTCTCTATTCTAGTTTATAGTAACGCTGTGGCCTCCTCATTCTCTATTCTAGTTTATAGTAGCGCTGTGGCCTCCTCATTTTCTATTCTAGTTTATAGTAACGCTGTGGCCTCCTCATTCTCTATTCTAGTTTATAGTAATGCTGTGGCCTCCTCATTCTCTATTCTAGTTTATAGTAACGCTGTGGCCTCCTCATTCTCTATTCTAGTTTATAGTAGCGCTCTGGCCTCCTCATTCTCTATTCTAGTTTATAGTAATGCTGTGACCTCCTAATTCTCTATTCTAGTTTATAGTAGCGCTGTGGCCTCCTCAATCTCTATTCTAGTTTATCGTAACGCTGTGGCCTCCTCATTCTCTATTCTAGTTTATAGTAGCGCTGTGGCCTCCTCATTATCTATTCTAGTTTATGGTAACGCTGTGGCCTCCTCATTCTCTATTCAAGTTTATAGTAGCGCTGTGGCCTCCTCATTCTCTATTCTAGTTTACAGTAGCGCTGTGGCCTCCTCAATCTCTATTCTAGTTTATAGTAACGCTGTGGCCTCCTCATTCTCTATTCTAGTTTATAGTAGCGCTGTGGCCTCCTCATTCTCTATTCTAATTTATAGTAACACTGTGGCCTCCTCATTCTCTATTCTAGTTTATAGTAGTGCTGTGGCCTCCTCATTCTCTATTCTAGTTTATAGTAATGCTGTGGCCTCCTCATTCTCTATTTTAGTTTATAGTAATGCTGTGGCCTCCTCATTCTCTATTTTAGTTTATAGTAATGCTGTGGCCTCCTCATTCTCTATTCTAGTTTATAGTAGCGCTGTGGCCTCCTCATTCTCTATTCTAGTTTATAGTAATGCTGTGGCCTCCTCATTCTCTATTCTAGTTTATAGTAATGCTGTGGCCTCCTCATTCTCTATTCTAGTTTATAGAAACGCTGTGGCCTCCTCATTCTCTATTCTAGTTTATAGTAATGCTGTGGCCTCCTCATTCTCTATTCTAATTTATAGTAGCGCTGTGGCCTCCTCAATCTCTATTCTAGTTTATAGTAATGCTGTGGCCTCCTCATTCTCTATTCTAGTTTATAGAAACGCTGTGGCCTCCTCATTCTCTATTCTAGTTTATAGTAGCGCTGTGGCCTCCTCATTCTCTATTCTAGTTTATAGTAACGCTGTGGCCTCCTCATTCTCTATTCTAGTTTATAGTAACGCTGTGGCCTCCTCATTCTCTATTCTAGTTTATAGTAGCGCTCTGGCCTCCTCATTCTCTATTCTAGTTTATAGTAATGCTGTGACCTCCTAATTCTCTATTCTAGTTTATAGTAGCGCTGTGGCCTCCTCAATCTCTATTCTAGTTTATCGTAACGCTGTGGCCTCCTCATTCTCTATTCTAGTTTATAGTAGCGCTGTGGCCTCCTCATTATCTATTCTAGTTTATGGTAACGCTGTGGCCTCCTCATTCTCTATTCAAGTTTATAGTAGCGCTGTGGCCTCCTCATTCTCTATTCTAGTTTACAGTAGCGCTGTGGCCTCCTCAATCTCTATTCTAGTTTATAGTAACGCTGTGGCCTCCTCATTCTCTATTCTAGTTTATAGTAGCGCTGTGGCCTCCTCATTCTCTATTCTAATTTATAGTAACACTGTGGCCTCCTCATTCTCTATTCTAGTTTATAGTAGTGCTGTGGCCTCCTCATTCTCTATTCTAGTTTATAGTAATGCTGTGGCCTCCTCATTCTCTATTTTAGTTTATAGTAATGCTGTGGCCTCCTCATTCTCTATTTTAGTTTATAGTAATGCTGTGGCCTCCTCATTCTCTATTCTAGTTTATAGTAGCGCTGTGGCCTCCTCATTCTCTATTCTAGTTTATAGTAATGCTGTGGCCTCCTCATTCTCTATTCTAGTTTATAGTAATGCTGTGGCCTCCTCATTCTCTATTCTAGTTTATAGAAACGCTGTGGCCTCCTCATTCTCTATTCTAGTTTATAGTAATGCTGTGGCCTCCTCATTCTCTATTCTAATTTATAGTAGCGCTGTGGCCTCCTCAATCTCTATTCTAGTTTATAGTAATGCTGTGGCCTCCTCATTCTCTATTCTAGTTTATAGAAACGCTGTGGCCTCCTCATTCTCTATTCTAGTTTATAGTAGCGCTGTGGCCTCCTCATTCTCTATTCTAGTTTATAGTAACGCTGTGGCCTCCTCATTCTCTATTCTAGTTTATAGTAACGCTGTGGCCTCCTCATTCTCTATTCTTGCTTATAGTACCGCTGTGGCCTCCTCATTCCCTATTCTAGTTTATAGTAACGCTGTGGCCTCCTCATTCTCTATTCTAGTTTATAGTAGCGCTGTGGCCTCCTCATTCTCTATACTAGTTTATAGTAACGCTGTGGCCTCCTCATTCTCTATTCTAGTTTATAGTAACGCTGTGGCCTCCTCATTCTCTATTCTAGTTTATAGTAACGCTGTGGCCTCCTCATTCTCTATTCTAGTTTATAGTAGCGCTGTGGCCTCCTCATTTTCTATTCTAGTTTATAGTAACGCTGTGGCCTCCTCATTCTCTATTCTAGTTTATAGTAATGCTGTGGCCTCCTCATTCTCTATTCTAGTTTATAGTAACGCTGTGGCCTCCTCATTCTCTATTCTAGTTTATAGTAGCGCTGTGGCCTCCTAATTCTCTATTCTAGTTTAGAGTAGCGCTGTGGCCTCCTCATTCTCTATTCAGATGATGTGATGATAAAAAATTCATTTAATAGGTTAACAAATTCAAATCAAAATGCAGCATCTCTGTGACAGTTTTTTTTTATCAGCAACAGTGAATGTGTGTGGTGACTTTCTATTAAAAACACTGATGCAACTTATTTTTTTTGACAGCTTTTACATCAGTTTCATACAGCTTTTACAGATTTTAATCAAATCAGAGCACAACCCCCCCCCCAGCGGTTCCACAGTGTATGCGCTGTAGGGTGTTTAGGGCATCATCCATCCCCTCCCTGCTCTGTAGGCAAATTGCAAGGGGTCTAAATTGCCCTAGATGGAGTTCAGGATCTTTGTTTTTAAAATCTGCTCTTGGGTGATCATCATAAGAGAGGTGAGTGCTACAGGGCCAAAATCATTCAGTGACCTAGTTTTTTTCCCCCCTTGGGCATAATAGAGTCTTTCCAGAGACGTGGGACCCTGCAGAACGGAAGAGACCTTTTTAAAATGGAACTAAAAATTGCAGGCAACTCCCAAGTTTATATGGATTAAAATCCCCCAAATAAAACTTGGAGCATCTGGGTAGACTCTCTGGAGTCTGTGTACCGTGTCCACAATAACCTGTGTAGCATTAGCCACGTTAGCCCTCGAGTGAATATACACCAGAGTGATAAAAATTTGTGGAAACTCCTGCGGGAGATAATACGGATGCTCGATATCAGGGGTGCACAGGGTCTGTCTGACACAAAAGTATTACACCAGTTTTTGTGAACATATAAACAGAGACCATCTGTCCTCTGATGTGAAGTGTCTGCTGCAGACATAAGTGCTCCTTTTTTAAATAGAAAACTTGGTCCTTCATCCCTGGACCCATTTTCATCTACCTTCGCTGTTAACAGGGATGGAGTGGAACGAAATATATGACTGCTTCTGGCCATTACAAGAACATCTCGGTACGTTACAACAACTTTTGGTCATTGCTATGTCATCTTTGCCATTTAACTTTGCCAGTGCGGAAGTAGGGTTACGCTCCGCCTACGTATTTCCGGTGCGAAATGCGGAAGTTGTGAAAAAGATCCATAGACTCTCCTGCATTCAGTCGCCAGTCCAGCAGGGGGCGGTCATTCACCATTTACGCAAAATCGCCAACCACCAAAACTCCAAAAATAAAGAAAAGAAGGTCAGTCCTTTGTCACAATAGATGTGTGGTTTGTCAGGAGCTTTGATGTTGTAATCTTTCACACGGTACAACTTGTTACCTCTGCTCGGACAGTGCGGCTCGTTAGCCCCGCTAGCTGCTGGTTAGCTTAGCCTCAAACGGCTCCTCCACCAAACGAGCCGCTTCGTACAGATTTAGAATTGAAAGCGACAGCTTCGGCTCCGGCTTCGTTTCCCAATCCCCACACCAAGACCCACCAGTGGAGAAAGACTTAAAGCCGCCTTTTCTGTCCGGTGTGCTCACAACAGTCCATCGTGCTCACAAACGCACATGTTCGGGATCAGCGAGTGGAACCAGGTTTGATTATCAGTGATTATTGTGACACAACAGTCCCGAGTGGAACGATTCCCCGACATCAGCAGCTCCAACTGCTCTGTTTTGTGGACGATAGATGTGCGGTTTGTCAGGAAGATAGTTGTTTTAGCCGCTCTAACAGGCTGCTTCCTTAGCCTGGCTAGCAGGCCCGCTCTGCCTCCTCGGTCTGTCTTCGTTCCTTACGCCGTCTGCTCGCGCCTCCCAGGCCCGCCAACAATCCAGGGACAGCCCGGTGCTCTCTGACGGTAAGTTATGAGGCTGAAAGATTTTACTGTGTTCATGTTATTTACGAAATAATTGTGTAGAAACATGCTTTGGTTTGTGTTTAGTACAAGTATTTAGTGATGGTGAAATGAATGTGTCCAGTCTTTGTCCAAATTCTGATCAAAGACCCGTTTAACAACTGATTTAAGAAAAGTGACATGTGCTGGTGTGTTACATGTAGGGTAGTAGATCTATTAGTAGAATTATTCCAATATTAGGTCAACATAATTATTTGATGTTTTGTAAATCCAGATAAAAAACAATTTGGTAATATAAACATATAATAATAAAACAATACTGACAAAATAACGTTGATGATTTATTAAAGTGTCAGCTGTGATATATATTAATAAATCATTTAGTGTCTGGCTCAGGGGTGAAAGTAAGATAAGATTCTTTAAGGAATTGTGCAACTAAAAAATAAAAACTAATTAAGGAATAAAAAACCCCAAACAATTTAGTAAAAATAAAACATTTTACTAAATCATCATACTAAAGATGTCACTAAAACCCGCTCTTTTCTGATTACTGTGCACATTTTTGAGCACATAATCTAAGACGTCAGACACATAATATAAGTCAAAACATTTATTTTCAAGTAAAAGTACTTCTTTAGGGGGAGATAACATCAGAACAACAACAATAATAACAGTAGCAGTAGAACTGTAGCACTGCTCTGTTTTTGGCCTTAACTCATTCACTGCCAGTGATTTTTTTGAACAGCCAGCCTCACACAGTTCCAGCAGTTTTGGAGAATTTTGACTGATCTTTCAAAATATTGAGTTTTATGACTTCATAAACACAAAACACATCAAGAGAAAGTGTAGACTTCTATGAAACAACAAAAACAACACTGAAAACAAGGTGTTTGATATAAAAACAGGGAAAGAAAAGGAATAATATTTAAATAGTTTCTTACGAATTTCAAATAGTGTTTTGGACCAAAAATCACGTCCCTAATTATAATAAGTTATAATTGCAGAACTGTAATTATTGAATCAGACCTGAAATTGAACAATCATTTAAAAGTTCTGACCCAGTCTGTCTATGACCACCTGAAGAACATGGATAGAATCAAAGGTTTTCTGACCAAACCAGACACAGAAAAACTTAATTATTAATTTTCAGTAAATTAGATTATTGTAACGGTGTCTTCACTGGTCTAAACAAAACATCAACCAGGCAGCAACAGCTGATCCAAAACGCTGGTGCCAGAGTCCTGACCAGTACCAGGAAACTGGACCACATCACACCGCTCCTCAAATCCTTACATTGGCTTCCTGTGGGTCAAAGGATAGAATTAAAAATCTTACGGCACAGCCACACTGAATGCAAATTTTCATCTTTGCACCTTGAGATTACATACAAAGTCAATGGAGAGACGAGTTTGGACGCACCTTAACCCCAGGCGGTGCATTGGACACATTGCTGCAGTGCATTGGTGTCTTGCCACAAATGCGCGTAAATGCTGGAGGTAAAAATATTGAACTTTTCAGGTGATTTCATGTGACGCCGGGCAATGAAAGCCAATCAGCGTTGAGATGCTGCCAACGTCGTCATGGTATAATGACGCTCGGACTGACCCAGAAGGCGACAAAAAGAAAAACTGAGCCTGAAACATCGTTGAAAGCGGACGTCATCCAGACCCAGTTCCTGGAGGAGGTGGTGGAATTCCTGGTGCTGCAGGATCTTCTGCAGGATCAGCTGAACCCAAAAGCGACGGCGTCTGGCCCTCGGACGTATCTGGGACCTCCAGAGCAGGTACAGAGCAGCAATCCAACTGATCTGAGCCATAGTTGAGGACAGACTGAACTGGACGGACACGTTTAGTTTATCTATGTTTATCAAGCGTCCAGACTCAGGTGTTTACACGGCGTGTCACAGATGCACACGTCGTAGCATTACTGTCTATAAAGGACTAAACGACCTTGGACCCAAATCCATCATAGACCTGCTGGTTCCATATGAAGTTCCATATGAGGTCATAGGTCGTCAGGAACAGGTTTACTGTGTGTTCCCAAAATCAGAACCAGACAAAGTTGGTCATCATTTAGTTGTTCTGCTCCTCACCTGTGGAACAAACTACCTGAACACCTGAGGTCTGAGAACAACTGTCAGTTCATTTAAATCACATGAAAACATTACTGTTCACTGGAGCTTTACTGACATTATTGTCTTTGAAATGATTTGTCTCTTATTTTCATTCATTCATTCATTATCTGAACCCGCTTTATCCTTACTAGGGTCGCGGGGGTCACTGGGGGCCTAATCCAGCTACAGTGGGCGAAGGCGGGGTACACCCTGTATGAGACGCCAGTTCATGGCAGGGCTGAACATATATAGACAATCAATCACTCTCACATTCACACCTATGGACAATTTTTTTAGATTAACCAATTAACCTATCAGTGCATGTGTTTGGATGGTGGGAGGAAACCAGAGTGCCCGGCGAAAACCCACGCGGACACGGGGAGGACATGCAAACTCCACACAGAAAGGTCTGGTACGGGATTCGAACCAGGGTCCTTCTTGCTGTGAGGCACGAGTGCTAACCACTGCACCACCGTGCTAACCACTGCACCACCGTGCTAACCACTGCACCACCGTGCTAACCACTGCACCACCGTGCTAACCACTGCACCACCGCGCTAACCACTGCACCACCGTGTTAACCACTGCACCACCGTGTTAACCACTGCACCACCGTGCTAACCACTGCACCACCGCGCTAACCACTGCACCACCGTGTTAACCACTGCACCACCGTGTTAACCACTGCACCACCGTGCTAACCACTGCACCACCGTGCTAACCACTGCACCACCGTGCTAACCACTGCACCACCGTGCTGCCCTTAATGCATCTTAATCATTTAAATTTTCTTATGTTTTATTAAATGTAATCTACACTAATAAATGAGCCTTTGCCTAATGCAGTGGTTCCCGACCCTGGTCCTCCAGTGCCACTGTCCTGCATGTTCTAGATCAGAAATGGGCAAACTATTCCACAAAGGGCCGGTGTAGCTGCAGGTTTTTGTTCCAACCAAACAAGAGTGCACAGTTTGACCAGTTTGATCTCTGAAGACTGAGATCAGTTGATTAATCTGTTGTGCCGCTGCCGCTGCTGCTGCTGCTGCTGCTGCTGCCGCTGCTGCTGCTGCTGCTGCTGCTGCTGCTGCTGCTGCTGCTGCTGCTGCTGCTGCTGCTGCTGCTGCTGCTGCTGCTGCCGCTGCTGCTGCTTGGTTGGAACAAAAACCTGCAGCCTCACTGGCCCTTTAGGAATGGTTTGCCCATCCCTGTTCTAGAAGTTTCCCTCTTCCAGCACATCTAAAACATGCAGGATGGTGTGTCTGGAGGACCAGGGTTGGGAACCAGTGGCCTAATGAAAACAATGCTATGGGCCTGAAATCATGAAGAGATGTGGGATGTTTGGATTTAGCAGCTGCAACTGTTGTGTCCTATAAAGTAAAGTCAGTAACTGCACAGACACCACACTGATAAAATAACCTACAGTTATTGTTGTTCAGTCCCAGTAGTTGTAGATTATTGGACATGAGGCACTTATTGTTACTGTATATTAACTAGTTCTACAAAAACCACAGTGGGACTGATATATGGATTAATACTGGTGGAGATTAGTGACTGGGAATTTAATGAACCTTATATATGAAAAAAAAAAACATTTGTTGTCAGTTCACCTTATAGTCCAGTCCACCTTATAGTTCAGTCCACCTTATAGTCCAGTCCACCTTAAAGTCCAGTCCACCTTATTGTCCAGTCCACCTTATAGTCCAGTCCACCTTATAGTCCAGTCCACCTTAAAGTCCAGTCCACCTTAAAGTCCAGTCCACCTTAAAGTCCAGTTCACCTTATAGTTCAGTCCACCTTATAGTCCAGTCCACCTTATTGTCCAGTCCACCTTATTGTCCAGTCCACCTTATAGTCCAGTCCACCTTAAAGTCCAGTCCACCTTAAAGTCCAGTCCACCTTATAGTCCAGTCCACCTTATAGTCCAGTCCACCTTATAGTCCAGTCCACCTTATAGTCCAGTCCACCTTATAGTCCAGTCCACCTTATAGTCCAGTTTACCTTATAGTCCAGTTTACCTTATAGTCCAGTCCACCTTATAGTCCAGTCCACCTTATAGTCCAGTCCACCTTATAGTCCAGTCCACCTTATAGTCCAGCAGGGTCCTAAATGGACATAGGTAAGGACACAGTAATGGTCTTTAGTGTCTTTCTGTTTATTTTTACTCGTACTTTAACAGTTACTGAAGAAACACTGACTATTTTATACAAAACTACAGACATTTGAGATTAAATATTTTATTACATGACGAAGAATGATGTGAATGTTGGAAAAAACACAATAACTTATTTTCACCAATAATGCAGTTACTGTCTTTTTACTTTGGAGGACAGAATGCTCGAGTGTTTCCACACATTTGGCACCTTCTGCTGAGACAAAGATAAATTAAAACTATAATAAAAAAATAGGGCCTAACTGTACAGCACACCTGGACAACATGTGACTGCTCAGACCCTCCAGGTTTTCGCCATCTTGTGATTTGCAACTTCAACACAAATTCTGCCGATCATTGTGAATTCATGCCATGTTGGAATTTTAACCAATCACTGCGACTTTCCCAAAAAATGTGACCAATCATTTGTGTCGTCTTCAGCTGCTCCTTCTGCCTTTTCCTCTTTACCTTACAGTACCCTAACCCTTACCCATGATGCACTAGTACCAACAGGTGCATTTGGAAGGGTACTTTTTTCAAATGGTGGGGGTGTTTTTTCACGGTCTGAGACACTTATATTATGTTTTATAAGTTCATGTCGTGAACTTTGAACCAACATTTGGGGGAAAAATATATATTTTGTTGCATTTTTCTAATCCCCGTAATCATTTATTTTCCATCTGGTTAAAAGGTAGTTTTGAGGACCATACCACAATGCATTTGAATTATTTTTCAAGTAACAAAATACAGTGGTACTTCTACTTAAGACCCAGCTAATGAATAACCCAAGTAACAAAAACCTTTACCTCAGGTTTTTGTGTCTGAATACGAAAGGACACCGAAACCTCAGAGCAGTGTTGTACCTGAACGAGTTCATTTAACGATCGTTCACGAACTATATCATATTTTTAACGAACGTGAACGACTCGTTCACTTTTGCCAAATGAACGGGAAGTTGTGAACGTGGTTATTCTGGGATTTATTGAACTGCACTCTTATGTAGTTCATATTTAGTTCTTATCACGTTGTAATTATTGAGTCCTATAAGGAATAAAATGGGATCAAAACACAACATTATCATAGATGTCATTTTGTATTATTCTGAACTAATGTTGGAAACATAATGTTGTGGAATAGAAAATGAGGAGAGAGAGAGAGAGAGAGAGAGAGAGAGAGAGAGAGAGAGAGAGAGAGAGAGAGAGAGAGAGAGAGAGAGAGAGAGAGAGAGAGAGAGAGAGAGAGAGAGAGAGAGAGAGAGAGAGAGAGAGAGAGAGAGAGAGAGAGAGAGAGAGAGAGAGAGAACGGTTAATAATAAGTTTACAATAATAACACTGAACTGAACTTTGAACTAGTTCCTAATCAAGGTGAACTTTCCCAACACTGCCTCAGAGACACAAATACTGTGGACATTACTGTACGTACTGTATGTAACTATGTAATGTATGTACTGTAAGTATCATCCCCTTGGCTATGAGGGAGCTACCTATGATGCTTTTAGTGACCTTTGACCCTCATTCATCGGAGTTCTAACCATACACGTGTACAGGATAGAGCCACCACTGACCCGCGAATGCATCCAGTGAAACCCCACCCAAAGAAAGTGAACGAACAGAAGAAGTGAAACAGCGGATGATAAAAAAAGGAGGAGGCAGCCATCACTCCACCAGCACAGACAAAAGACATGCCGGTGAAACCCCCCTGAACCCCCGGAAAAAACACCCCGAAAAAATGCCCACAAGCCGTGCCATCGTGCACCCCAACACACCCCAGGAAGATCACGAAAAGCTGTCAAAGTCAATCATCCCTGGATCTACACCCACCAAACGTCTGTCAACAAACACCACTGAAGGTGAAAGTGACAATTGAAACAAACCCAATGGTATGAAAATGACCCACATGTCTGGTATAAAAATGACCCACATGTCTGGTTCATTTGAATGGTTTAATGATCAGTCAGTGAAGACACATTTACCCACTGAGACCAATATATTACATCCAAAATCTATATTTTCTTTTACTTTTAACACATATTTCTTTTAAAATTGGAAAATTTTCATCATTTGTAAAGGGTTTAGGGGGTAGTATTTGAGGCTCGTTTGAAAGGGATGTGTTTGTTCTGTTCCATTCCATTGCATTTCACTGAACACCTTCTGTTTCTGTGTGTTTGGATGTAGAGAGAAGACAAAGGTGGATGTGAAGTGAAACCCAAAAGTTGGATCTGGACAAAGATCACCTGATTCCAGCAAACATGGATGGAAGACCCACCTGTGACCAGTGTGGAAAGACTTTCACAACAGCAAGTACCTTAAAAATCCACCAACGCATCCACACTGGAGAAAAACCATATGAGTGTGACCAGTGTGGAAAAACTTTTACGACAGCAGGTAACCTAAAAATCCACCATCACATCCACACTGGAGAAAAACCATACGAGTATGACCAGTGTGGAAAGACTTTTACCACAGCAGGTAATCTAAAAATGCACAAACTCATCCACACTGATAGAAAACCATATAACTGTTACCTGTGTGGAAAAGCCTTCATCACAGCAGGTGAATTAAAGATCCACCACCGTATCCATACTGGTGAGAAACCATATGGGTGTGACCAGTGTGGAAAGACTTTTATCAGAGCAGCAACCCTAAAATTCCACCAACTCATCCACACTGTAGAGAAACCCTACCAGTGCAAATTCTGTGACAGATCTTTTGTCACAGGTCCACAATGTACTAAACATGAACGTATCAAACATTTCCACAAAGGACAAAAACTTAACAGTCGTACACAAAGTAAGACATTGGAATCTAGTGGAAAGAGTCTTAACACAACTAAACAGTTGGAGTGTTACCAACATGATGAAAGAGTGTCTTCATCCTCTGCCCTCTCCTATCATCAGCACAAATGTGAACCATCAACTTCTGGAGCAAAATGTCCCTCAGTGTCACATGACCAGAAGAAACACAGTGTGTTTGTACCAGCAGCACCCACTTCTGACAGGAACATCAGACTGAAAAATCTCCAAATCAGGCTTCATAGAATCCAAATGTGAAGACAAACATCAGACTTAAGGTTGTGTTTTGTTGTCCTCAGAGGACAGAAGTGTGTTCTAATGCACCACCTTCACAAAACAGGGATGTTACTGAACTTCAACCTGTCACCAGGTGAAAAGTTCAACTAGTGGAGGTCAACAAGGACCTGGTTTCTGTGGTGATTCTACTTCTCATTGACTTTGTGAACTTGAATCAGTAAATTGTTGTGATTGTGTTGCTGGTTGGGGTTGACACGGTTTGATTTTCATCAATAGAAACATGATGAATATAATGAGGTGGAGACAGAATGACTGATGAAGTGTGTCGAGACTTAAGGTCATGTGACCATAAGTCCCACTATAGGGAATATTTACTCATAGTAAGTGTGATGTTTAACCTGATCGAAGTAACTTACAAGTTGATAATAAGGAAAATGTATTAACCTCAGTTATGAGTAGAAAGTGTGTTTTTCCATTTTGAAAAATAGTGATGTGTGTGTGTGTGTGTGTGTGTGTTGATGATCGGCTATTGGAGTGTCTTTCCTGCTTCTTTCTCTATTATAGACTATGTATCTTATTTATGTGTAAACAAACCTTATAGTCAGTTATAACCTCTTATTCATTAATGTCTTAATTTGTTCCATATAATGTCTACGTTTTTCTCTTATTTTAATTGTTGTGAGTCAGTGGTTTCAACACTTAAACCTGAGAATAAGTGACCTTTATTTTAACACTTCCCCTGGCACTGTCTAAGATAAAGTAGAATATTCCATTAGGTCTTATACGTTCAATAGTCTACTGTCATTTCATTTGAATGCATGTTTATTCAATTTTAAAAGTTTTCGTTTGAAGATGTTGTTGAGCGTATTTTCCTGAAGTGGGTGAGTTTCAGGAACGTGCTCGGGTGGAAATAACTTCAACCCAATCTGGCAACACTGTCATCGAATTAACAAAAATAATTTAACTGTGAAGCTACAGTGTTTATGTTATTTAAATGTTTGTACCTTGTACGAGTATACCAGAACCCTTTTCCTCATGTTAATATCTATACTAAGTTGTTGCTTCAGTTAATGACTACGACTATTTCTATGAAGTAAAGTCAAGTCAAAGTAACATGTCCGTCACATTCCCCCCTTTGATTAATTAAACCAATTAAACACCTTTAAAACTCACACATGAATCAACATTTCTGTCACAAGCTCCGCCTATGTCTGCCTATAGGAGGTCCGTGATTCTTGGTGTCCAATCACACGTCTTCTTCCACCATTGCATTATCAGTGTAATGGTGATAGTCAATCATTTCTCATCTCCTTAATACTGTCCATCACAGAGTGATGTGATGGTGTCCATTGGAAAGGGGACAACTTCATGTCCTTTCTCAGACCAGATGGTCTCAACCAAGACAATGACCATCAGGTACAGTCTCCTCTGTTCATGGCCGTGGTGCTGACCATTTTCAAATCAGTGTAAATGATGGGCCAGGGGGGTCTTCAGTCACTCGCCAGGGACCAGACAAAGGACAACATGTATGAGACGTCACTGGGTTTGCTAACATTGCTAGGTTTGACCCAGTGTGCCTTGTTAGTGTATCTATATGTGTGCAGTAAAATAGGATGACGTCGTCCTCCTGGTGTCTACAATGTAGGACGGTGACTTGTCCTGTCACTTATCCACTCGTCCCCTGTTAGGACGTCCATCTCCTTTTCCTTCTGGTTGGCTGGTGGTCCTCTCCAAACCCTTCCCAGTGCCGACTCCTGTGGCTGGTTCTACCAACTTGACCACCATGTACATCTTCAGGAGAACCTGGACACGTCCTTGGCTGCTTCCAGTGCTTTCTGTCTGCAGTGTCGTTCTGGGATCCAGTCCCCAGACTGAAGAGAACACAAGGAACCTGTGTCTGGACTTGGGCCATGGTTCCTGTTGAGATATCTACTTAAGGTTGGGAGAGAACACATTTGTGGAGAGACAAGTGAGTTCTGGAGGAGGGGGTGATGTCCTTCTCCACCCAGTGTCCGCTCAGACTTTGAAATCTATAGGGGGGTTAGTAGTGCAGGGTTTACACCAATAGTAGACATACTTTGAGGTTCAAAATCCTAACAGCAGACTGTGTGTCTCATCAAATGAGCTGCGTTCATTTCTCTCGGAATGCACCGGGTGTCATTGGTTACCATAACAACGGTGGTGGAGACTCCTTTCCCGGTCTAGTTGAGTTGTGTACTTTAACTTCTCCGCTACTTTAAGGCTTTAAGGAAAGTAAATTGTAATGCGACCTTAATTTAACTGAGAGTAAAGGTGTACTCCAAAAACGGACAGCCACTGCCGACTATAATAATAATAATAATGGATTAGATTTCTATAGCGCTTTTCAAGGCGCTTTACATTAGTGTTCCATTATTCATTCACTCTCACATGCTCCCTCTGGTGGTGGTAAACTACATATGTAGTCACAGTTGCCCTGGGGCAGACTGACAGAAGCGTGGCTGCCATTTCGCACCAACGGCCCCTCTGACCACCACCCAACATTCATACGCATTCATACACCAGTGTGAGTGACACTGGAGGCAAGGAGGGTAAAGTGTCTTGCCCAAGGACACAACGGACTGACTAGGACAGAGCGGGAATCGAACCGCCAACCCTTCGGTCAATGGACGACCCGATCTCCCAACTGAGCCATGGCCATCCCTTATAAACTCATGAACTTGACCCTGGTATCTTTATATGATGCGGTTGATTGATACTGGTTCAAAGAAAACGTAAAAGAACCTCTTGACTTAAGTCTATAAATATTAAACTATCAAAAGGTACACGGACCCTGCAGCCACAGTATGGTTGCCCTCTCTCCTAAATGACGACATTCACATTTGATTTCAACTTTTCAAGATTAAAGTAGAAATTTCGACTTTAATCTCGTCGTATAAAAAAAAAAAAAATCTGATTTGGCCCTAATACTCCTCGTATTTATCACTGTCGATGCGAGGTTGTTTTTTGGAGTCTAATAAAGTAGCACAACTATGGAATCATGGGATCGCGTGATGTCACTGCATTCCCTCTACGTATATATCCTTCCAAAGCGCTGTTTCATAATTTTCCATCCGTAGGCTTAAATCCTTTAGTCAATTGATTAATTCAGTTAAAATAATAATACAAAAATAATCACAATTTAATCATCTTTAAAGATATTTTGACATATTAAAGTTGTATTAAAATGTAACACAGAGGGGGAAAAACAGAGGTGGGTAATCCGAGTTCCATAGAGTAAAACCATGCCGTGTATTTGCTTGAACCACTCCCTTAACCATTCAATTTTGATGAGCACAAGTCCTTATCCAGGTAGATGAAGGAATAATCTGAATCAGCTTTATTGCCATGTATGTGTACACAAACAGGAATTTGCTTCCAGGTAGAAGTGGTGCCCTCACATACCAATAAGAAGACAAACATATACTAGACATACAAGACATAATTTACATACCATAAATAACATAACATAAATGACAGTGTAAATAACATTATAAATAACATACTAGAGTGCCAATGTTTGAGTACAGCATTGAGTACAGTGATCTTATGTACAGGTTTATAAACAGTATTTAATAGTATATACAGAATATATTGGATGTTGGTAAGGACATTGTTGGGACAGCTTTGACAACACAAAAGATGAGCAAGACCCACCGGAGTTACACGTCGAATTGGAAGGCAGGCGGGCAGTGCTGCAGATAATAAAAAAGTCAGAAGACAACGACGAAGAAGAACACGAGAAGCAGCTAAGACCAATGGACGGTGACAAAACAAGTAAGAATAAATAAAGTAGAATTTGTCATATCATTTGTAAATGATAATGAAATTGTACAATATTAACTTTAATATGCTCATATTTGCAGCTTATGAAAATAAGTACCAGGTTTGCGAGTACAAAATACCGTTTTTTTAGTAGTTTTTTGTTTGTTTTTCTCAGGCTATTTATCGGGTATTGTATTTTATTTATGGCAGCTGTTAATTTTCTAATTCTCAAAGGATGAATGCCTAACTGTTTAGCACTTTGTTTACATATACTTGTGTTATTGGGAACTTTTTTTGAAGATACAGGCTGTTCTACCTGCTGGGCATTGCTGCCTGACGCACCTCCACCAGTGCCTTTTGATCAGGTGGGCTTGACCTATCCCCCTGGGGTTAAGCGGGTCATCAGCTGGGGACCACCCACCCATCACTGATGTTTCGCTGCTTTAACCCCAGTACATCTCTTGGTGTTTGTAAAAAAATAAATACTGTCGAGTAGAAATTCATGTTGCGGTTGTATGTGTGATGCCTACTAAGTGTGATTGTTTTATTTTTGTCTAATATTGTGAAAATGGCTTTATTTTATGAATACTTTTTAAGACCCAGTATGTGACACATTTGATTGTTTTTCATTCTTAACACAATAAAACTTTGGTCACTAGGTGGCAGTGCAGTTCACCCATCTCGGCTACTCTGTTACTAATACTAATAATTTTTCTGTACGTTTTATTATAACATTTTAAATTCAAAAATGCTTTTGAGTTTTCCATGTATACTTAACTACTCCAGACTCAGATATTTGTATTAATTAAGCTCAAGATCTTACCTTTTAGAACGTGCATGCATAATTTTTTGTCTTTAACTTAATAATATCTAAGAACAGATTTATTATTTATTTTCTATACATTCAAATGTATTCAATAAGTCATTGATGACATACAGTTAGGAAGTGAAAATATTAACATGATATAAATCATGTTTAAAATCAAATTAAGGCCAACCATATCTAAAATTCTATCCAGTAAAGTCTTTAAAAAGGGTTCAATCACATTTCAATGTCTAATCACAGCACATTGACCTTGCCGTCATTGTTTTGAAAGCCATCCTCTTGTAAACTAACACACTTCACTTCAGTTTGTGGTGACAGGTTCTCGCCCCTCAGTTGCTGATTATCACTGAACAGGTCTTTAATGTCACTAACAGTTCTATCTGTGTGAACACCAGCATCAGTTTTAACAGTAGTTGGTGAAGATGTTCTGTAGGATCCTCATGTGTTTCTTCAGATACTGCAGTAGGTGATCTTGGTGACAATACTTCATCATGATTATTTCCCAAGGCCAGGGGGGCATCTATGGCAGTATTCCTTTGTAGACTCTCCAACCTGTGTCTTTTCATCTATTTTCTCCGCTGATACGACTCCATTTCCACAGCTCTACGCTTTTTTTCTGGACTGCAGGGAGAAAGGAAGATGCTTGGGACATAATCAGGTGACAGCGGATCATCAGCTTATTTACCTGAAGCTAAATCAAAATAAAGCAACATTAGGCCCTAAAAACTATTCAAACATTTTTTGTAGAAAGACATGTACATGTAGGTCAGTAGGGGCCTACACTGATTTATTAATGAGACAGAAATCCACAAAACGCTCGGCTTGTCTTATAAGACAACACGACACAGGCCTCCCGGTCCATTTCAAATTCAAACTGGCATATTTGGCATGTCTTCATAGAGACACAAAAACGACGAACTCAGGAAGCCACCTGCCAATGTCTACTGACATAAATAAGTCGAAAAGTGAGTGCAGAACAGGTGTGGAATAAAAAAAATGCACTTACCTGATATAAAATGAACACTGCAAAGCCGTGTGCCTTCAGTCAGTTTCCACGTCTTGCAGCGTATAGTGGACAGACATTTCGACTGTGTCTCCAGCTCTCGAGTGATTCTAAAGAAGGAAATTCCCCCAGTTTTCTTCTGGCAATTAGTGCAACAGACGGTACAACATGATTTACCCATCGTAGGACCAGGAATGTCTCTACCAACTGAGCAGTGGCTCGGTCCTTCCTTCCTGCAGATATCAGGATCCACAACAGAAATCCACAACAGTCATATACAGTGCAATTAATCAATCCCATGTGCAATAGTGTATGTAGTATATGTAGTGTGCATAGAATAATTTAAAAAAAAAATACAATTTATGTTGCTGTGCTGCTCTTGTGTGCTGCTGTAAACCTGGAATTTCCCCTATTGGGACTAATAAAGGAATATCTTATCTTTTAAATCTGTATATCAGTAGACTGCTATTAGCAGCTCTGGCATCTGGTGCATGCTAGGTAGACATTTTAAGGCCAGTGAGGGGCCCTAAGGACGCAATCAATATAATTAGGTGGAAGAATGACCAAGATATTATCAGAACCATCAGATGTTGTGCACACATGAACCTGAGCCGTTACATACACCCTTAAGTGTTTACATATGAGCAATAAAGTCAGAGAATTACACTTTTGTCTTTTTATTTCATGCCATTCAGTGAAGCAAAGTGTACAAAATTTAGTATATATGTGATTATATCATTTTGTTTTCCTAATCAACCACTATCCTAACTTATAGTATAAGAATACACACTGTGTGCTCATAATCACTGCACTTCCTCTTTTCACAACCCTCCTGCCACACCCTGGGCCTGTGGCTTCGACGCTGCTTTGACCAGAAAGGGGAGTCCAATCGAATGTCTTAATAATCCAATATGGGGAAAAATTTATACAATTAATCCACATCACAGGGAAAATGATAATCCAATAATGAATCCAGTTTAGGAGGACCTTGAAGGCAACCTGATCAGAGTCACCGTCCTTGGTGACGGGCAGGGTAGGGACCAAGAGGAACTCAGAAATCCTCCTCTTTGTCTCTCCCTAAATGTTCAAAGAATAATTCCCTGGTCCGATGAGCGGTAATCCACAGGGAATCTATTCCACTGATGAAGGTTAGACATTCCTCACAGTTAGTGAAGTCTTTAGAGTCTCTGAACACAATATATTATATAATATTCATCCAGATTTAAAAGTCCACCTAATGACCCCATCTGGTATCACAACCACAGACCAGTCAGTTTAAACCAGGATGGGCTGTAATGGAATTATATTGTGTCTTAACATCGTATTATTTCTTTATTCTTTGTATTATTACTTTGTCTTTGTAAATCACATCTGAGAGTGTTAACTGTTGATTGTGTTTAACCCAGGACATGTTTAAACCAGTCAGCAACAGTAAGAGGGGGTGTGGTTATCACACCTACCCAAATTCTTGTGTCTCCTTTGATTGGCCAGTTGTATCTGTATAAGTACCTGTGTCTCTCCTTGGTCTGGCAGAGATCTCTCCACACTCATGCTCCTGTGTGTGTGTTCTGTCTTGAACAGAACTCATAATTATTGAATAAAGATTATTCTGATTCCAGCTAAGTTTTTTATTAAACTGAAATAATTCCATAACAGGGCCACACTAGAGTAAACTAGGTTGAAATCAGACTGTATTCCTTCCAGAATAACAGTATGAGCCTAGATGACAAAATCCTATGGACCTGGTTTAAAGCTTCTCTCCCTAATGCTATTCTACACAGCTCTTATATGCCCTTAACCCCTCCCTTACTTCAATATGTCACTGATCCCCATATGATTTAATATTTTACTGTGTTCTGTGTGTACTTTTTCCACTGTCAGTCTGTAGTCTGATCTAACCCCACCCTCCTTTGCAACCATTGTCTGGTTCACTTTCCTTCTGCCTTTTCCCTCTCGGCCAAAAATTGAAAAACACACTTTCTACTCATAACTGAGGTCAGGGCCGGAGTGGGCCCCTTTCTCAGCCCGGGAGTTTTATACCCAAAGCTGGCCCACTTTGCTATGGACGAGGAATTTAAATAAATGAACCGCAGCGAGCTCTTATGATGCCTTTTTATTGGGTATAAATTCAGGTACATGTTAACAGAAAACACTTCACTTTACTATTTTTAATTCAAGTAAAATGAGAGAAAGATTTTAAAGAGAGAAAATCTGATAAAGATGAAAAAGTATTTACCCTTGTATAGTAGCAGTAATTTGAAATCTAAATTGCATTTGCCTTCCCAACAGAAAAACCTTCTGTTAAGTTTTACACTAAAATCAGATAAAGATTATAAAGGTGGAAAATCTGATAAAGATGAAAACATATTATATTTGTACAATAAAAGTCATTTGAAAATCAAAATAAAAAATTTTAAATTGAAATTGCATTTGCCTTCCCAAAATATTAAGTTTTACTCTTAAGTAGTTTCACTACACACATATTTAGAAGGCACCTCACAGCATCAAAATCTTCCTAAAATGTCCTCTGACAGCGAACAGAGCAGTCGCATTTCTTTTCCTTCCTCCTTTCCCCGACCTTAGCTTTATCGGGCGGCTGTGGCTCGGTTGGTAGAGTGGGTCGCCCAATGACCGAGAGGTTGGCGGTTCGCGTCCCGGCTCTGGCTGTCCACATGTTGAAGTGTCCTTGGGCAAGACACTGAACCCTGACTTTTGACCTTAGGAACCTACTAGTGTATGAGTGAATGGGTGAATGAGAGGCTAATGTGAAGAGCTTTGAGCACCATGAAGGTGGAAAAGCAGCTGCTACTCGGCCTCTACGGTTGTGTCTGCGCCTGTCTCGAGTAACAATCTTATTTCTGAGCCCCATCGACTTCTTCTTTGCTAAATCATGGAAATTATCAACTGGGCATTTAACGTGATTGACACGATCTATTCACCAAGGAAAAGAGAACCCGGGGTTCCTCAGTGCCCGGATGGAACCCTCCTATCAGGTTTTTCCCAAGATTCCTGGTGAGAATGGCGGGTCATCTGCCTGACACCTCTGTCCATCGAGGATATTGAGGATGTGTATCTGTTTGGATTTATGGTGGTAACTTTCCTCATGTTTGGCTTGGGAGGAATGCTGATCCATCGCAGAGTGGGGAAGATCGCAGCACCGAAAGGGCCACTGATGCTGCGTGAAAAAATTCGGGAGCACCTCATGGAACTCACTGACACCGTAAGCGGACTAAAGCGGTCTATGACCCAGTCCCAGGACAATCTTGTGAACTGTGTGGGACAGATTAGCTCCACGGTGGCTCAGTCTGCTAGTTCGGGGAACGACCTGCTGAATCGTTCGGGAGAGTCGCAGAAGAGACTGGATTACATTTGTGGACATCTGGGTGAAGCTCTGAGAGCTCTATCTGGCCTGAGGGCAGAGGTTGATGAACTGAGGAAACAGCATGGGGTCAATGAGCGCTGTGTGGTGCGATGTCTAAATTAATGGGGAACATAAACCCACAAGGGGTTAAGTTTTTGGTCTATCTCCTAAAGCAAAGAAGATGTCCTCGTGTCTATCTCTGGCTCCTTTGTTTTCCTCATGTGTCCAGAACATTCCAGTGCTCAAGGGCGCTGGAACTCCAACAACTCCTGTGTTTACGCTCTGTTTGCAGATTATCTTTTGTTTTCACCATGTGATGATTTTGTGTGTACTAGAAAAGTCCCATCTCATGAATCCTTGAGTACTGTGTTCATGTTTTGTTGTTAAAGTAGAACATGTCTTCCTTGTGCATCTGCTGCTGTTTTCCTTTTCCTTATCTTATCGAGGGTAGCGCGGTGCTGCATGACCCGATCAGCCTGGGAGGGGTTGGTTTGTTTGTGTTATGCAAAAAACAATAAAATGATTCTGATTCTCTGATTCTAAGCAAAGCACTGGTTTCTTCAACTTTATTGATAACAATGTCATTGTCAATAAGACATGAGAATGTCCTTCTGTGTGGACATCAACATGAAGGCCTCCAACAGTTCCTGAGACAGTGGCTTCGTAGCCTAGTTTTCACATATTTTAATGCAGAGAAGCTCCGCTCACATACAACCTGAGTGATTGAAAGGGTCAACAGGAATTGATATGCCAGCCCAATTACATGGTAAGCATCTGTGAGGAGGTTATACTGTGAGAGGATAAACACAGATGACACAGTTTTTAGAAGAAGAGCAGGTCCTTCTCTCCAGCTCCATATATGACAGCCCACTATCCTCCTCTACTGTCTGTGTCACCTCTCTTCCTGTCCTGACAATGTAATCCTCCACAGGAGACTTTTTCAATCTATCCCACTTGATATATTTTCCAAAATAAATTAAACTACAATGAATGTCTAAATGAAATATTGGCCCATCATGTCTTTTCTCTTATGATAAAGGCTAGGATATTTTACATTACAAATAATTATCTTATTTTAACTAGCCTAATTCGTTTATGTATCCTCTAGCCTTCCTGTCCCTTCAGATGTCATGGCCTCCTCTGGATCATCAGCATTAATGGAGGGGGTCTGCTGCACTGATGCTACTAAACATTCCATAAATAGGCTATTTAATAGGCTATTAGCTTACGCTTATCAATGATGTTATTCTTTTTCATCTTGAAAATAGATATTTCTGATAGTCTTATGGGCTCTATAAAATAAAACAGCTTACACCAAGTTGACATTGCAACGTTCGCTATGTTATATAGCCTACTGACAATACTAATGTTTTTATCATAGGCTAACTCTCAGTATCCTACCAGAAGTAGCTGGTTCTGTCCTCTGGAAAACAGATCTGTTAATTTCGCGCATTTGGCTGCATCTTCTTCCAATACTTTTCTTTTTCTTTTTCTGGTCTTTTCAGCTCCACCTGGCATCTTTTTGCCCTCCATCACTACAGACTGATGTAGTCTATAATGCACGCTGTTCTTCTATGTCAATTTAATTTTACAGCTACAGAAAAGATGAGACGTGGCCTCAACCAACTTAATTTTTTTGGGGGGCGGGGGAGGGTGGGGGTGGGGGGGCAATCTAACCCGTCTCACCTGCTGCGATGTTGCGTTGCGCTGAATAGGGCTGAGTAAAGAATGAATGCAGCAATACGATTATATAGTGCAAGTGACGAGTTAAAATTATTTTTTCATCCAACAGGCCCAAACTCGACCTTGACATGAGCCGGCCTTTCGGGAAATCTCCCGTTGTTCCCGATTAGCCACCCCGGCACTGACTGAGGTTAGTTCATTTTCCTTATTATCAACTTGTTAGTTACTTTGATCAGGTTAAACATCACACTTACTATGAGTAAATATTCCCTAAAGTGGGACTTATGGTCACGTGACCCTTCTTAGTGGCCTGGGGGACCTTGGCCTCCACATTTCTCGACACACTTCATCAGTCATTCTGTCTTCACCACATTATGTTCATCATGTTGTTTATAATTGATGGAAATCAAACTGTGTCAACCCCAACCAGCAACACAATCACAACAATTTACGGATTCAAGTTCACAAAGACAATGAGAAGTAGAATCACCACAGAAACCAGGTCCTTGTTGACCTCCACTAGTTGAACTTTTCACCTGGTGACAGGTTGAAGTTCAGTAACATCCCTGTTTTGTGAAGGTGGTGCATTAGAACACACTTCTGTCCTCTGAGGACAACAAAACACAGCCTTCAGTCTGATGTTTGTCTTCACATTTGGATTTTGTGAAGCCTGATCTGGAGAATTTTCAGTCTGATGTTCCTGTCAGAAGTGGGTGCTGCTGGTACAAACACACTGTGTTTCTACTGGTCATGTGATGCTGAGGGAAATTTTGGTCCAGAAGTTGATGGTTCACATTTGAGCTGATGATAGGAGAGGGCAGAGGATGAAGACACTCTTTCATCATGTTGGTAACACTCCAACTGTTTAGTTGTGTTAAGACTCTTTCCACTAGATTCCAATGTCTTACTTTGTGTACGACTGTTAAGTTTTTGTCCTTTGTGGAAATGTTTGATACGTTCATGTTTAGTACATTGTGGACCAGTGACAAAAGATCTGTCACAGAATCTGCATTGGTAGGGTTTCTTTCCCAGGTGGATATTTTGGTGGTGGGTCTTTACTTGACCTGCTGTGATGAAACCTTTTCCACACAGGTAACAGTTATATGGTTTTTCTCCAGTGTGGATGCATTGGTGTCTTTTTAGGTGACTTGCTTTGGTGAAAGGCTTTCCACACTGGTTACACTCATACGGGTTTTCTCCAGTGTGGACACATTGGTGGATTTTTAGTTGCCTTGTTGTGATGAAAGTCTTTCCACACTGGTTACACTCATATGGTTTTTCTCCAGTGTGGATGCGTTGGTGTCTTTTTAGTTGATTTCCTTGGGTGAAAGGCTTTCCACACTGGTCACACTCATATGGTTTTTCTCCAGTGTGGATGCGTTGGTGGATTTTTAGGTCACTTGCTTGGGTGAAAGTCTTTCCACACTGGTCACACTCATATGGTTTTTCTCCAGTGTGTATAAGTTGGTGCGTTTTTAAGTTACTTGCTGTGGTGAAAGTCTTTCCACACTGGTCACACTCATATGGTTTTTCTCCAGTGTGGATACGTTGGTGTATTTTTAGGTAACTTGCTGTGGTGAAGGTATTCCCACATTGATCGCACACATATGGTTTTTCTCCAGTGTGAATATGTTGATGGATTTTTAGTTCATTCGCTTTGGTGAAAGTCTTTCCACACTGGTCACACTCATATGGTTTTTCTCCAGTGTGGACACGTTGGTGGATTTTTAAGTTACTTGCTTGGTTGAAAGTCTTTCCACACTGGTCACACTCATATGGTTTTTCTCCAGTGTGGACACGTTGGTGGATTTTTAAGTTACTTGCTTGGATGAATATCTTTCCACATTGGTCACACTCATATGGTTTTTCTCCAATATGGATACGGTAGTGTGTTTTTAAGGTACTTGCTTTGGTGAAAGTCTTTCCACACTTGTCACACTCGTATGGTTTTTCTCCAGTGTGGATACGCTGGTGCATTTTTAAGTTACTTGCTGTGGTGAAAGTCTTTCCACACTGGTCACACTCATATGGTTTTTCTCCAGTGTGGATACGTTGGTGTCTTTTTAAGGTACCTGTTGTGGTGTAAGTCTTTCCACATTGGTCACAGGTGGGTCTTCCACCCATGTTTGTTGGAATTGCTTTGGTGAAAGTCTTTCCACACTGGTCACACTTGTATGGTTTTTCTCCAGTGTGGATACGCTGGTGCGTTTTTAAGTTACTTGCTGTGGTGAAAGTCTTTCCACACTGGTCACAAACATATGGTTTTTCTCCAGTGTGGGTGCGTTGGTGTCTTTTTAGTTTACTTGCTGTGGTGAAAGTCTTTCCACACTGGTCACATTCGTATGGTTTTTCTCCAGCGTGGATATGCTGGTGTCTTTTTAAGTTACTTGCTTTGGTGAAAGTCTTTCTCCACTGGTCACACTTGTATGGTTTTTCTCCAGTGTGGATGCGTTGGTGTCTTTTTAAGGTACTTGCTTTGGTGAAAGTCTTTCCACACTGGTCACACTCATATGGTTTTTCTCCAGTGTGGATACGCTGGTGCATTTTTAAGTTACTTGCTGTGCTGAAAGTCTTTCCACACTGGTCACACTTATATGGTTTTTCTCCAGTGTGGATGCGTTGGTGTCTTTTTAGTTGATTTGCTTGGGTGAAAGTCTTTCCACACTGTTCACACTCATATGGTTTTTCTCCAGTGTGGACACGTTGGTGGATTTTTAGTTCACTTGGTGTGGTGAAAGTCTTTCCACACTGGTCACACTCATATGGTTTTTCTCCAGTGTGGATATGCTGGTGCATTTTTAAGTTACTTGCTGTGGTGAAAGTCTTTCCACACTGGTCACACTCATATGGCTTTTCTCCAGTGTGGATGCGTTGGTGTCTTTTTAAGGTACTTGCTTTGGTGAAAGTCTTTCCACACTGGTCACACTCATATGGTTTTTCTCCAGTGTGAATGCGTTGGTGGATTTTTAGTTCACTTGCTGTTTTAAAAGTCTTTCCACACTGGTCACATTCATATGGTTTTTCTCCAGTGTGGATACGTTGGTGTCTTTTTAAGGTTCCTGCTGTGGTGAAAGTCTTTCCACACTGGTCACACTCATATAGTTTTTCTCCAGTGTGGGTACGTTGGTGTCTTTTTAAGGTTCCTGCTGTGGTGAAAGTCTTTCCACACTGGTCACACTCATATGGTCTTTCTCCAGTGTGGATACGCTGGTGCATTTTTAAGTTACCTGCTGTGGTGAAAGTCTTTCCACACTGGTCACAGGTGGGTCTTCCATCCATGTTTGCTGAAATCAGGTGATCTTTGTCCAGATCCAACTTTTGGGTTTCACTTCACATCCACCTTTGTCTTCTCTCTACATCCAAACACACAGAAACAGAAGGTGTTCAGTGAAATGCAATGGAATGGAACAGAACAAACACATCCCTTTCAAACCAAATGAAGCAGACAAACTAAATTAACCAGTCAGATCATCCAGAGGATATTTTGAAACATTTAAAAACTCAACCCTCTTGTTCTACAGGTGAAAATTGATGTAGATTCTACAACGTCCGAGTGAGTTCTATCGAGGGGTGGCGAAATTCATAAAGAATCTTGACCGACCACAGAGCGTCCTTAACTGGTTCAAAGTCGGTCACTGAGAAAATAAAACACTTGGTTTGTCGACTTTGTCCTCCGAACCTCCAGATCGAAACGCCTTTATGAAGCCCCGCCTTTTGAAGGGCCTATGCCCTCTGTTTGTCGGTCCGACGGTAGGTTCCTTCAACATTGCGGGCTGGTACACGTATAGGATTCGGGAGAGGAGGCTGGGAGGACAGGGCTCCGGCATCCAGGAGAGGATGTGAGACAAGTTGTGCCGTCTCGCTCAGCGGTTCTACAATGGGATCCGCGAGTGCCAGGCAGCGTCTGGCGTCCATCCGAATCCAGCGGCGGGTTGCGGTCCCACCCAGGGCGGCCAGAGCTCACGAGGTTCCGTTAGAATAACTGTTTTTCCAATACTTTTCAGACACGGCAGTGGGCGCTGTAACCGCTCTGGTGGAGGAGCACTTGCCCCAGAACTCAATGCTGGCATGTCCAGCGACCATGTAACGTCCCAGAGGGCACACCACTCGCACGGTGCGCTCTGAGGGGGTGGTGGTTCCTTTTCCCTGGCCCTCACCCAGGTCTGTCGCTCTAACCAAGGATGCCCCTTTCCTGCCCCACTGGCCTGCGTGATGGTGTTTCGGGTTAGCGGTTGTAACCCCATTGCTACCTGGTTCCCTGTTGCAACTGAAGGGCTCATGGTGGGGGGGGGGGGGTGGGGGGGGGGTGGGGGGGGGTCCACCTTGGGACCGGCGACTCTCCTGGGGCCCTTGGATCCCTTCCTCCACCCCCTCGGATCACCGTACTGCCACGGGTGGGCTACACGTACCCTCCACCCTCAGGGCTATCTTAGTTGATCCTTCCAGTATAGCCGCATACGCTTGTCTCAAAGATTAAACTGTGCAATAGCCGGTACAGTGAAACTGAGATTGGCTCATTAAATTAGTTATGGTTCCTTTGGCCGGTGAGGTGAGTTCCGAGTGGGCTCTCTTCTGTTCTCATGCATCCGGCTCTGCCCTTGGTACTACAAAACCAAAGTGGAAATGATTCTTCAGAGTTCTAAGTGCCGGTACTTAGAACAATTTCCATAGACCTTTGGTACTACCAGCGGCCCAGAAGACAAGACCAGCGCGGCCCAGCGGACACAAACCAGTGACCCAGCAGACAAGACCAGCACGGCCCAGCGGACACAAACTAGCGCGGCCCAGCGGCCCAGCAGTCACGAGCTAGCAGGCTAGAACGAGCAGGAAGCTAATAGCTGACTGGCCCGGCTTTTCGGCTGTGGAAGGCTTGAGCACACCACACACATTTGAGTCCTGTCTTTTCGAAAAGAAGCTATGCCGAAGGGTGGAGCAGATGATCTCAGGGATATAAAATCCTCACGAAACTTCCTTACAGAGGAAGTAGCATCAATTAGTAATCAGCAGAAAACTATCCTCGAATTGGTTAAGGAAGTAAAATCTGGAACTGAACTGGAAGATCGTGAGTTGTATACAAGAAGGAATGATGTCATTGTCACTGGTCTCAAAATTAAACCTAGCTCGTATGCTAACGCAGTGAGAGGTGAACAAGGAGTTGTGTCCGCGGACCCAGGATGCCATCACTGGCTCCACAGAGCGGCAAGTGGCAGCCTTTCTGAAGTCCAAGGATATCGACATGGACTGTAGTAATATTGAGGCTTCTCACCCCCTGCCCCAGAGGAAGGTAGGCAACACTGTCGTTGGTAACCTGGTCATAATCATAGGGTTTGTGAACAGGAAGGACAAAGCTGCACTCGTTATGCAAGGGCACAAGTTAAAGGGATCCTATGTGTTCATTAATGAGCATCTGACGAAGCTTTAAGGAAAAAGAAAAAAATTCAAAGTACTTGGACTAATAACTGTAAAGTTTTTGTCAAATTAAACGGAGCAACACCTGAGGAGCAGAAAGTGCTACTGATAAGGAAAATGGAGGACTTGGAGAGATATAGCGAGGTAGCTGCAGGGACCGCAGGCTGTGCTAATAGCCCCAGGACTGCTAGCGTGGCTAGTCCCCCAGCTGATCCCGTGCAGCCAGGAGAGTCAAGGGATCGGTTTGTGACAGTACGGGGGAAGCGTGGTGCTAAATGCACAAACGTAGCGCACCAAGAGCTTCACGTCTGTAGCAGACCCCATGGCAGAACACCGGCCAAATGTGACACTCTCTTCATTGGCAGTTCTATTCTTAGAGACATAAAGCACCCAGCGGTGTCTGTCAGGTGCTCTACAGGGGCCAGAGTCTGTGACATCGAAGGAAACCTTAGGCTTTTATAGCAGAGTAGGGCTAGCTTCCGCCGCATCGTGATCCACGCTGGTGGTAACGATGTCCGACGGAAAAAATCAGAGGTTCTTAAAATAAACATAGCATCGGTGTGTAAACTTGGTAAGTTGATGTGTGACACCGTAGCGTTCTCTGGACCCCTGCCCAATTTGGCCAGTGATGAGATGTATTCTAGGTTCTCATCATTTAACCGCTGGTTGTCTAGGTGGTGCTCAGAAATGGTGCCACCTGCCTCTTAGATCCAATCCCAACAAAACTCTTTAAAGAGATTCTGCCCCTAATTATTAGCACTGTCCTAAATATAATTAACACTTCATTAACTACTGGATATGTGCCCTTCCTGTCAAAGGTTTTAGAACGAGTAATAGTTAAACAGCTGTGCCAATTCCTGCAGGATAATAGTTTATGTGAACAGTTTCAGTCTGGCTTTCGTGCCCATCATAGCACTGAAACAGTGTTAGTTAAAGTTACTAAAGACTTATTATTAGCCGCTGACATGGGATTAATATGGGTCCTGGTGTTATTAGACCTTAGTGCAGCCTTTGACACCATTGACCACAGTATCTTAGTGCACAGATTAGAATGTGATATAGGTATTAGAGGAGCAGCCCTCTGCTGCTTTAAATCATATTTATCTGATCGCTACCAATTTGTTCACATCAACCAACAATCATCGCAGTCCTCCAGAGTTAATTATGGCGTGCCCCAAGGGTCAGTCCTTGGGCCTATTTTGTTTACACTATATATGCTCCCTTTAGGTAACATCATTAGAAATCATGGCATTAATTTTCATTGTTATGCGGATGACACACAGCTACATTTATCGATTAAACCTGATCAGACCAGGCAAATAGATAAACTAAGTACATGTGTCCAAGACATAAAGACTTGGATGAGTGCCAATTATCTTTTATTGAACCCTGAAAAAACTGAAGTCGTTATAATTGGTCCTAAAAATGCGAGAGACTCCCTACCTGACCACATAGTTACTCTGGACAACTTAAGTGTAACACCCAGTGACACAGTTAAAAATTTAGGAGTTTTATTTGATCCAGATCTTTCATTCAAAATGCACATTAACCAAACTTGCAGAACAGCCTTCTTTCACCTGCGCAACATTAGCCAAAATTAGGAATATTCTGTCTAAAACGACTGCAGAAAAATTAATTCATGCATTTGTTACATCACGATTAGATTATTGTAACTCCTTACTTGTAGCGTGTCCTAAATATTCCCTAAAAAGCTTCAACTGGTTCAAAATGCAGCAGCAAGATTATTAACAGGATCAAATAGAAGAGAACACATCACCCCTGTGCTCCAAACCCTGACCCCTGACCCCTAACCCTATCACCCCTGTGCTCCAAACCCTTCACTGGCTACCAGTTGAGTCTAGAATTGAATTTAAAATCCTCCTCCTTACATATAAAACCATTAATGGTATGGGCCCCTCTTATCTTAAAGATGATCTGGTTCCGTACCAGCCCAATAGAACCCTTCATTCTCAGAATTCAGGTTTATTGAAAGTTATCATGTATACAGTTCAGTCTAGGCTGCCCTTGGAGTTAGAATGCAGGGGGAAGTACAAACATTGAGTTCTTTCTTCTCTTTCTCTCTCTCACACCTGTAACCTATCTTTCATACCAAGTCTATTCATGGCTAGTCACCTGGTGTCCCCCTTCCCCCCTGGGGGGAGTGGTGGCTCTCCTGACAGTGTCTGCATGGGAGCCATGGACGACAGGATCTGCAGTGTCTTGCCTGTGCCGACCTGTGACCCCCGGACCCCCGCCCTTGACTGTCTGGTGTCTGGACCAGCCCCCCCCTCCTTCATTTATACATGGACGTTCATCTATAGTCTGTCCGTCCATGGGAGTGGATCTGTCCTTCAATGTGGTTCTCCTCAAGATTTCTTCTTTTTCCCACTGGGTTTTGAAGTTTTTTCTTGCAGAGAAGGAGGGTCTAAGGACAGGGGGAGGGTCTAAGGACAGGGGATGTTTGGGACTGTTCATGTATCTCTATAGTTGATTGTGTTTCTGTAAAGCCCTGTGAGACGACTTTGTTGTGATTTGGGGCTTTATAAATAAAATTGAATTGAATTGAATATTAAGAATGACAGTTAAGGATGCAAGTCAACAAGGTATTGACAGTTAAACAATATGTCAGTAATAATGGAAAAACAAACAAATGTATGTGTGAACAATGACAGTTTAATCAACATGATAGATTTTGCTCCAACCGGAGCTAAAGCCATTTGAATATACACACCATAATTTATATGATGTGGAATATGAAATAGACCCAGATATTTTTTTTTTTACATCATTCAAAAATAATTCTATTTATTACACAGAGGAATGGAATTAAATTGATCACTTTTCATTTTAACAGTAGGAGTTTATACTCAAATTTTTGTTACATTAAGGAATATTTGAATAGCTTTTTAAATCATTTGACATTATTGCAGAAACATGGACAATTACAGATAAGGAAACTACTTTTTTCTAGAGGGTTATGAATTTATACATGTAAACAGACAAAATAAGGGTGGAGGTGGTGTGGGAATATTTGTGAATAATCAACAATATGACAACAGTTTTTGATGATGAGGATGAGGATCACAGAAATGTTGTGTTAAGTTGTATATATAGAACACCTGGTTCTAATGTAGAGACATTTGGAGACCGGATAGAGAAAACATTTGTACAGATGAGTCATAAAGCTATGTTAATTTGTGGTGATTTCAATATTGATTTGTTAAACCCTGAGAATCCTAAAACAACTGAAGATGTCATCAACACGATGTATTGCATGAGCTTCTACCCTCAAATTAGATTAGATTCAACTTTAACTTTATTGTCATTGCACATGTCACAAGTACAGAGCAACGAAATGCAGTTAGCATCCAACCAGAAGTGCATAGCAGTGAATAAATGATATAGACATTGTAAATATACACAGTATATGTAGGAGGTGCTAAAATGAGATTATATAAATAACTATGGATGCAGGTATGTACAAACTATAACAGGCTATGACTATGTTACAGTATGAGTAATTATAATATTATAGATTTTTGAGGAAGGTATGTACAGACTATAGACAGGTTATTGACAATGATACAATGTATTATTAAAGTGATTATGATATAATTAACAGTATGTACAGTAGTGCAATGAGGTAGGTGCAATTGATAGTGCAAGTGATAAATCAAGGTGACAAGTGATTAGGGATGAGGGGTTGAGGTGTGAGTGTGAAGAGGGGGTGGGGTTATTGGGGGGCAGAGTTCAGCAAGGAGACGGCTGTGGGGATGAAACTGTTCCTGAACCTGGTGGTTCTTGTCCGTAGGCTTCTGTATCGCCTCCCAGAGGGCAGGAGGACAAACAGTCTGTGTGCTGGGTGAAAGGAGTCTTTTGAAATGTTTGCTGCTCTCCTAAGACAGCGCTTCCTGAAAATGTCCTCAATGGCAGGGAGTGAGGCTCCGGTAATGCGCTGGGCGATTTTCACCACCCTTTGCATTGCCTTCCGATCTGCGACGGAGCAGTTCCCATACCAGACTGTGATGCAGTTGGTTAGGATGCTCTCGATGGTGCATCGGTAAAAGTTCACCAGGATATCTGAAGAGAGGTGGTTCTTCTTCAGAGTCCTCAGGAAGAATAGGCGCTGGTGAGCCTTCCAGGCTGAAGCAGTTGGTCGTCCAGGAGAGGTCCTGTGAGATGTGGATCCCCAGGAATTTAAAGCTGGTAACCTGCTCCACTGCCACGTCGTTGATGTGGATGGGTGGGTGGGTGACAGCGTTTTTCCTGAAGTCCACAATGAGTTCTTTTGTTTTTGCTGTGTTGAGCAGCAGGTTATTGTTCTCACACCACGCAGCTAGGCGATCCACCTCCTCCCTGTAGGCTGACTCATCGTTGTCCTTGATGAGACCAATGACAGTGGTGTCGTCCGCAAACTTGATGATGGTGTTGGAGCTATGTTCAGGTCTGCAGTCATGGGTGAAATTACCAGACCAACGAGAATTACTTCACATAACGCTACCCTGAATGACAATATATTTAGTAATGAGGTTAAGAAGGATTCTGAGAGTGGAATATTGATATGATATTACTGATCATCTGCCCATATTTACAGTCTACAACAATTACTTTGGAAATTAAAAAAAAGTTCATAAAATGATTGAATATGGGTTAATCACATCAGAGGAAGCATTGCTTACTTTTAAGAATGATCTACTTAATCAGAAATGGGATGTAGTTTACTGTAACACAGACACTGATTGCGCATACAATGAATTTCTTAAGATCTTTCTGTTATTATATGATAAAAAACTGTCCTGTGAAGATAAGTAAGAAGAGAAGGAAAGGTAAAAACTGCCCTCGGATAACCAAAGGGTTAGCTAATGCATGCAGGACAAAGAATAAGTTATATAAAGAGTTCTTGGGGGGAAAAAAATAATGAGGAGTACAATATGGAGGTGGCTGTTCGTAGATTTAATGAGTTCTTTGTTAATATTGAGCCTGAAGTTGCAGCTAGAATTCCTAATAATGGAAATACAAATAGTTTAAATTAATTCAGAGAAGCTAATACACATTCAATGTTTTTAAGATCTGTTGATGAAGTTGAAATTGTAAAGGTTGTTAGAGAGTTTAAAAATAAAAAGTCAACTGACTGTGATGGTTTGGATATGTCGGTAGAGAAAAAAAATCATTAATGAAATTGTCAAACCTCTAGCATTCATATACAATCTGTCATTTCAGACTGGTGTATTCCCGTCAAAAATGAAAATGGCTGAGGTCATCCCCATTTTCAAAACTGGTAATATACATCACTTCACAAATTATCGACCAGTTTCAATAGTGTCTCAATTTGCCAAAACCTTGGAAAAGCTTTTTAACAATAGAGTGGAATCATTTATTAATGAGCATCATATTCTTTCTGAGTGTCAATGTGGCTTTCAGGCCCAAAGATCAACTTCACTTGATTTAACCGATACAATTGAGGAAATATTTAGACAATAAAATCTTCAGACAATAAAAAATATGCTGTTGGGATTGTCATTGATCTTAAAAAAAAAACATTTGATACTATAGATCACCATATGTTAATTGAGAAATTACAGCTGTATGGGATTAGAAGTGTGGTTTCACGGTGGGTGGAGAGTTATTTGACAAATAGGCAACAGTATGTCAAGTTGGATAAGAAATGTTCCCCATGTCTGCACCTTTCCTGCGGTGTCCCACAGGGGTCACTCTTGGGACCTACAATTTTTATTTTGTATATTAACGATTTATGTAACGTACCTAAGTTGTTGAAGCTTGTGTTGTTCGTAGATGATACAAATGTCTTTTTATCTGATGCAAACTTGCAGAAACTACTGGACAATGTGGCTTTAGAATTGGGAAAACTGCAATCATGGTTTATAAATAAATTATCTTTAAATCTAAATAAGACACATTTAATGATATTTGTAAACTGAAAAATAAATATTTCAATTAATGGAGTTAGTATTGAGAGGGTTAAAGTAAAGTTTCTGGGGGTACTGGTACATGAGAAATTAAAACGACACATTAATTATGTTTGTGGCCAAATAACTAACTATTGGAGTTTTGGCTAAAGCTAGGCATGTGCCGGATGGAAAATCTCTCCACTTATTGTATTGTTCACTAGTCTCACCCTATTTGACTTATTGTGCTGAGGTCTGGGTAAACAATTATAAAACTGCAATCTATCCCTTAGTCCCTTGTTGAATCTGCACTTATAGTGAATTATAACATTATTAGTTTGTCTGGGATTCAGGAATACTACTTGTCAGGGTCACACAAAGACAAATTGCACCCTGGAAACAAAAGTTGAGAACCAACCTTTTGCTCAAAATAAATATTTGGTTATTACAGTCTGCTCTGAAAGTTGACAGATTTATAACAGCAGCTAGTTAACTCCAAATAAAATAAAAAAAATATACTTTGCTAGTCTGCTGGAACAATTCAACAGTAATACAACTGTAACAGGAGCCAGTTGTTCATACTTAAATAATAAATAATAATATATATATATATATATATATATATATATATATATATATATATATATATATATATATATATATATATATATATATATTTGTCAAGGATTTGTCTTTTTCATTTATTTACACCCAAGTCCAAAACCAGCAGTGATGAGGAGTGCACAGTTTTTACAGTGCAAAAATACCAACAAAGCAGGAAAAAGAAAAGTGCTTAGTGTAACTTTCTGGTAAATTTATAGAGATTCTCTACATGTTTTGGACAATTACAAGCCTTGCCGACACTCCGGGCTGATTAAACCACTTTTGCACCTTGTGTTTTCATCATCACAGTATAAACGTAGCCCCATGTCTGTTACTGTTCATATTGTTCTGGTCACATCTCCATTCATTACAGCTCAGTTATTGGTGTTATCAGTACTGCAAAGGGTAGTGCTCTCTTGTAAAGTTCTACATCTGTATTTATACACATGTAATGTTTTGTTTTTTTGTGACATTAAAAATCATGTACTATATATATTACTTTATGTTACCTTTGGTGTTTAGACAAACACATGTGGACAGTTGATGATGTGGTCTGACAGAAACGTAGACATGGCACACAGCTTTGCCACACAACCCTCAAACCTTTGTTTAGAAGTAAATATTTATTATTTTGTATTAAAATATATAATTAATTAGGTTTCATCTATCTGTCTGAGTGTTAGCGTGCAGGGTTTATAGAATATGGAATATCTGTTTTTGTTTCACAGACACTCAAACCATTTCCTGCACAGATGTTGGTCCTTCAGCTGTTGCCTTCACAGGTCTACATCCACTCATGACATCTACACCAATAAATAAGAGCCTGTAAAATAACCTTGGTTAGAAGAAGACAACACTTTAGAGGGCAGCTCATCTTTGGATTTTCTGGATCCACAGGATATCATGTATGACTCTGCAGATTCTGTCACAACTGCATCACAGTCAGTCCATGATGTGAGTTACTTCATATTTCACATTTCAACATTTTAATAAGTTACATAAGATTAGTTGTTTTAGTTCTAGCAGTGTAGAAGTTAATGTGTCGTATTTTTGTTATTATAATAGAATAGAATTTTCCAGCTGCATCCATAAGATACCTACATATATTGCGTATGAAAGCTGCCTACTGGAGCTGTTTGTGTTGCACTGTGTGTCAGCAGGTGTCAAATGTGTATATAAGACAGTTAGGTATGTTCGTCTCTGTAGAATAGTAATGTCATCATTGCCAGTTTTCCAGATAATAGAGTAGACTAGTTTATCCTGTGTTCACATCTCAAAGGTGTAAATCGAATAAAAACAAAAATTTAATGAACACCAATTTTGAATTGAATGTCTGTGAAAATAGAAATGTTATAAATATTGTGTAATCACATATAGATTATTTTTATATTGAATTTTGGGGTTGTTGTAATAAGTTTTGTTTTCTTATTTATTAGGACTAAGAAACTGTTGAAGATATCACAGAACAAAGAATGTGGAAAACTGAAGAAGTGTCTCCATAGTATTAAAAAACACATCTACTGGACTACAGCTTCTTCCTCATCAGAACCAGAGAAAGTGTCAAAGTGGACCTGCATCATTAACCATGTCCAACACATCCATAGCCATGAAGACCCTGTTGTCCCCCAGTGTCTGCGTCCACAGAACATCTAAAGGGACAAATGGTGGACAGCAGGTGTGTACATTAACTTAGTAAAAAGTTAAATTGTAAATGTCTTGTTTTCCTTAACTGTTTCTGTTGTGTCATTTCAATTTTATTTGACAGGAACACCAGCCCTCTGCAGATTAGAGAAGGTTCTTAAAGATGTGGACAAACTGAGCCATCAGTACCAGACATCATCACTGGAGGCTGTTCACAACATCATTCTGCATTTTACACCAAGAATGTGGTCTTTTCTTTTGTTGGAATGTTCTGCAGGTAAATAAGCCATGATTGTCCAGTGTATAAACATACATGTATGGTTCCATCATATTTAGAAATGACATATTCTCTCCACAGATTATATCTGGCTGCGCTGCACTTCAATAAATATGCTGGACGTCCCCAAGCAACAACATCAGCTGGTGAACCGTTGTTCTGGGTAAATTTCCCCAAATCCAAGAAAAGAGAGGCCACAGCAAAGCCAGTTAAAACTGAACCAACCTCCAATAAGTTTACCAAGCTTTTATTGAAAATACTGCAGTCACAAAATGTGTAGAAATGCATACAAACAAAAAACAAACAAAAAAAATGTTGTTATTATCATATTATATACTTTATTAAAGTGACTGTTTAGAATACCTTTAACTATAAATACACTTATTAATAGAATGAATAATAAAAAACAAGTACCAAAAACTGTGCAACATAACTTAATGGTTATTGAATGGTACACAAAGTACACACATATTTTATTTGTGAATTGCAGTGGATGACATGTTGGACCTCATCTTTGAACAGGTCTTCTGGGACCCTGGTCCATTCTTCGATGAGGTGCTAAAGATACCCATCCCAGAGCATCTCTCTGGCCAGTTTGACAAACCAGACCAGCTGGAAGTGGTACCAGGAAGTGGTACCAGCTACGTGTGGAGGTTCAATGAAGGACGGGTCTGAACCCCACATACTGTCCTTGAGAGTCAGGGAACTCTGAGCGTATTCCAGGACCACGCAGGCAGGCAGGACCACCCTGATTGTCCATCCCAGAAAGTTCCAACACCGGCTTCCAAAGCTTCTGTAACAGCTGAACAAAGCACACATGCAGCAGAACATGCAGACATACATGTGTTCATGTCTTTATGGTTTGTGTCAAAGCTAAGTGATGATACTAATGACAGAGACAGAAGATGCTTCACACTTTATCTATTACTATCATTGATTGTTCTCTCCAATTAACCCTGTAAAGTCCTGTCAGACCATATTGTTGTCATTTAGGGTTCTATAAATAACATTGAATTGATACTAACATTTGTTATTGTTCACTATAGTTTAAACTTTTGTGTTCGTTGTTACATTGAACGTCTTTGTTTCATAAAAGTCAAGTCTATATAAACCATTCTATGTGCTTTCGGTGTTTGACATGCAACATTTTAACAAGTGGAGGGTACACTTATTTATTATATTTTCTTCCTTAATCATATTTGTATTACAATGACTGCATTTCTATTAAATAACACTTATTTATTCGTCTCAGGCATAAAGGCCCATAGTCTGCTCTGTATATGTTGAATATATTCTGTAGTGAGAACACATTCAAACACAGGTTCAAACCCTGGATGGTCAACTATGATGATGGTGGTTCTGAAGCTGCTGCATTCTTCTAATGTAGTACATTAGAAAGGTGAGTTTATTAGGTAACTATTATGTATTGTGAGTGACATATAGTGACTATGGAATTAAAATTCATTCAACAAACAGTCATTTTACTTGTGGTAACTGCATTCTGTAGGCATTGATGCGTAAATAAAATACACTTGTGTTAGGACAAACAACTAAAAGTTGACCACTTTGATGATGTATATATCACTTAATATGGGTTTGTTAAATACATAATATTTAGATGCTTAATCAAATAAATGACTACAGCTGTCAAACATCTTGGTCAGTTCTGGGGTATTTTTTTTACCCTGTAAACACTGGTGGCAGTTAACTACATTTGAACATCCCTTTTACCAGTGGAACAGGTTAGCTTTAGAGGTTAGCCTTTGCTAACAAACACATAAACACCCGCTAGGCTAAGTAGTTCAGCAACACTATAGTCAGTGTAGCAACAAATGAAAAGGAAAAATCCAAAGTAACAAAGTGAACTTACCATGTAGAAACATCTTGCTGTATCCTTGGTTTTTAAATGTGTTCTTGTTCGGTGTCTGACTGTAGCTTAAACGTATACAGTCGTACGGCGAAGTTTTCACCGGCTGTCACAGCACTATGTAGTTGCCATGGTAACATGATGCTGTTCTAGTTTTGGCACACCCCGCATATGAGAAGGGCGGAGTCAGCTGTGGCTCATTTACACGAGAAGCCACAACCCACTAAAAACCTGAGCGTTTTAAAAAAGGGCGGGGTCTTACCAGGTTGAAGAGGCTGCAGTATCTCTGCATCAACATGGTATTTTGACAAAAGTATGTGACAGACAGGTCACTGAAACACCAGGGAACTGTGTTAACGTGTGAAAAATTGGGATGATACCTTCCCTTTAAAGTGAATATCTGAAATGAACAGAACAGCTGTTTGAGCCACTGCAGTTTGTATATAGGATCAAGAGGAGGGTTCAAGGACGCCACCATAACTGTTGAATTATATCTACATACACCTCTGCATCTATAATAACCATGTAACACTGATGTTTGTTGACTTTTCATCTGCCTTCAATACTATTCAGCCTCATTTATTAATTTCCCCAACATTGGTTGAAAGATATTATTGTAATCACTGTGTGTGTGTGTGTGTGTGTGTGTGTGTGTGTGTGTGTGTGTGTGTGTGTGTGTGTGTCCACAGAGACATACCATGCTAGAACCCAAATACTTGAGATATCACCATGAAATTTTATTGACATATACATATAGCTCATGTGCATCAGAGATGCAATGAACCATTTGAGTAGAGGTCAAATGTCAAAATCACATCAGTTATAACTCAAGAACGGAGGGTCACAGAACTTTCAGATTCGTACCACACGGTTTCTACAATTCTCATAATTGGCGTTATCACCTACGACCAATAGTTTTGGAGATCTCTGGAGGTCAAAGGTGACATGTCACTTGTGTAACATACATATCATGCTATAACTTAATCAATATTGGATATGTTATATTATTACACACACTGACACTTATAACCAAATTATAAATATTGCAAAAGGTCAAAGGTCACATTTAACAGAAAGGTCAAAATTTCATTATTGGCTCCAATTCAAAAACAGGTTGTCATAGAAACTGGAGAATGGGACAAAATAGAGGTGATTTTGACATTCTCTGAATACTAGTTAATCCAGCGACTGATGAATAACTTTGGTCTTGAAGGCAGTTATTGTGGGTTGAATTTTGGATTTTCTAACATGTACAACTAAAGAGTCAGAGTGAACGGTAAACTGTCAGATATCTGGAACATCTACAGGATCACCCCAAGGTAGGGCTTTGACTTCTAATTTTAATAATAATAATAATAATATATTTGATTTGTTAGGCACCTTTCAGGACCCTCAAGGTCGCCTTACAGACAAAATCAATAAAACAATACAGTTAAAATAAAACAATAAAAATACAATTAAAACACATGGTAAAAAGACAGTGTTGTTGTGTTGGCAGTGGTTATAGTGAATATGCTTGTTTGAACAGATGAGTTTTGAGTCTGGATTTAAACTGTGGTAGTGACTGTGTGTTGCGGAGGTCGGGGGGGGGGGGGGGTTCCAGAGCTGGGGAGCGCAGCAGCTGAAAGCTCTGTTTCCCATGGTGACGAGGCGGGCTGCGGGGACAGTGAGGTGGAGGGAGGAGGAGGAACGGAGTGAGCGGGCAGGTGTGTTGATGTGGAGGAGGAGCTGGGTCAGGTACTGGGGGGGGGGGCTTTGAATGTAAGGAGAAGGATTTTGTAGTGGATACGGTGAGTGATGGGGAGCCAGTGGAGCTGTTGGAGGACCGGTGTAATGTGGTTGGAGGATGGAGGGTGTGTGATGATGCGTGCAGCAGAGTTTTGGACCAGTTGGACTTTATGGAGGGATTTTTGTGGGAGACCAAAGAGGAGGGAGTTGCAATAATCCAGACGGGGGGGCAATTTTGACATTTAAATATCATTTGAATGTTATTTTTAAAAAAAGAGACGTTCAAATTAATACTAGGCAGCTCTTAATATTTGAACCTGTACATGGTCTCATTAGGACTATTTATTTTACTTTTGTGAATGTGGTTGGAAACATTTTCAGTTCAGATCACTTTTTTTTTTTTTTTTACATCTGGGGAATTTATGTGAATCACAAACACAAAGGTCATTATCTTTGGGTTTATCTGGACACTTGTAGACATTAGCGTCCAGCTGGTACATAACCCACAGCAGAGTGGTCAGTGGTCAGTCCTGCTCATTCATACCATAGCTGAGGTAGATGGAACGTCTGAGATTCACACTCAGTGTCATAAGTTAAAGTGAGCAGGTAAAACTAGTGTTTTTAAATATGGTGTCTGTTTTTGGACCTGCTCATTTTGTAAACGTTCCCTATCGGTTGTCAAGGCTAACAGTTTAGCTAACCGTTTAGAGGTGTTCATCCAGGGTTCTACAGTGCGTCCATTTCACTCACATTTGTGACCAAATATTTCATCATGCGAACGAGGAAAACAAAACCGTGGCACATGTGTGAGTGTTTGTTGCAGCAACAATAAGACACACAGACCTGAGGAGTTAATGAAAACCTACTAGAAATGAATTAAAAGTGTGTGAACAGCTCCACATAGAGACGAACACGGCACATATTGAAAGGATTAACCCTTTAACTCCTGATGCGTCAGCGCTGACACGTTCTGAGTGGATGGTTTAGTTTAAAAATTCAGACAAATTCAAGTGTTTTTTTAACTGTTATTTTACTGAGAATTTTGTTCATGGAACTGATGTACAGGTGTCGAAAAGCAAGTGATTAAGAAAAAGAAAAAGCCCAAACTAAAACTACTGGAACCAAATTACAACACTAGTTATTTATTCCTTTTTTTTTTACTTCATTTTGGGTTTTGTGGGTTTTTGTTTTTTGCCTTTTTTTCCACGTTATTTCTTATTTTGTGAATATATATTAGTTTCTGTTGATGTTGCTTATTTTGTTTATTTTTCTGTTTTTTTTATTTTATTATTTTTCTTTAATTGTGTTCTGTTAGTGTCTTACTTTGTTCATGTTACATATTATTTTGTTGGTTTATTATTCATTTTTGTTCATTTTACTGATCACTTTGACTGTTTTTTGTTCATTGTTAATAACTTTGTATTATGGGATGCTTTGTCCTTTGATACATTTTAGAACGTTGTATTGGCTGCCTTGTTATTAGATCCATTTTAGAATGATTAACCCTTTAACTCCTGAGACTGAGACACAGTAAAAAATAAAATAAGATAAAATAAACAACACAATGAACAAAAAACAGTCAAAGTGATCAGTAAAATGAACAAAAATGAATAATAAACCAACAAAATAATATGTAACATGAACAAAGTAAGACACTAACAGAACACAATTAAAGAAAAATAATAAAATAAAAAAAAAAAACAGAAAAATAAACAAAATAATCAACATCAACAGAAACTAATATATATTCACAAAATAAGAAATAACGTGGAAAAAAAGGCAAAAAACAAAAACCCACAAAACCCAAAATGAAGTAAAAAAAAAAAAAGGAATAAATAACTAGTGTTGTAATTTGGTTCCAGTAGTTTTAGTTTGGGCTTTTTCTTTTTCTTAATCACTTGCTTTTCGACACCTGTACATCAGTTCCATGAACAAAATTCTCAGTAAAATAACAGTTAAAAAAACACTTGAATTTGTCTGAATTTTTAAACTAAACCATCCACTCAGAACGTGTCAGCGCTGACGCATCAGGAGTTAAAGGGTTAATCCTTTCAATATGTGCCGTGTTCGTCTCTATGTGGAGCTGTTCACACACTTTTAATTCATTTCTAGTAGGTTTTCATTAACTCCTCAGGTCTGTGTGTCTTATTGTTGCTGCAACAAGCACTCACACATGTGTGACTGTTTTGTTTTCCTCGTTCACATGATGAAATATTTGCTGCAAATGTGAGTGAAATGTGCGCACTGTAGAACCCTGACAGGAAGTTGAACTTGTTGGGTCTTATAAATACTTAGACACCAGTGATGCACGGGCTGACCCAAAGTCAGAGGTGACCACAGTTGCCTGCGGTCACCCGCAGTTGGGGGTCATTCAAAAATTGTTTTAATGATATTGGGGTTGTGGTCAGTGGAATTATTTGTCATTTGAGATAAACATTAAAATAACCTGGTAAATAATACACTTTATTAACTGAATTTCCATGAAGGTGTCGTACATCGTGGTCATTATCCTACGATATGGAGGCAGCAAGAGAGAAAATAAAGTTTGAGTGGAAGCTCTGGAAACATCCAAACAAAAAAGTAAGAGCTGGGACACATTTTTAATTTTTAAAGATGAGGAGTGGCTCCCATTGTTTTTATTTCCATGGAAACCAGGTTCAAATGTCTCTGTGGGTGTTCCAGGTTGTCGACCCCTGGTTTAGATGCTACGTTAGCGTTTAATGATGAAGCAGAACAAACGTATTTATAAACATATTAACTTACAAACAATGACATGGAATTTAAACAGAAATAAATGCAGGTATGTGAGTAAGGTCAAAGGTCATGTGATGTTCATATAGATCATTGACTACTTTTTTAAAAAATGCAGGTCCAGAAGAGGGTCCGGTTGTTCCTTTTTAAATTCTTGCAGTCTGAGTTGTGGGCGGGTTAGTTGAAAAAGCGCTCGTTTATACATAGACCCACACATCATTGATAGCGTTCGTTCGTTCTCTCTTTTCAAGGTTGTGTGGAAGTTTTATGTTTACACCCTCCTCCTCTGGATAATCATCAGAACATGGTTTCAGATTGTGATGAGGAGGAGTTTGGGCAGAACTTTGAACCGTTTCTGTTCTGAGGTCAAACATTACTTAATTTTTGTGTGATGTTTTTTAATTAATCAAAAGGTTTTCATTAATCAAAATGGGGAATTGTGACGGAAAATGACCTTGACTGAGTCATTAAATGTCACTGAACACCATGAACCATAAACATTAACTTAATTATGTGTTATTTATTTTACTTATTCGTTATTATTGTTTTCCAGTAGCATTGCGATTCTTGATAATTTGAAGGAGAGGAGGAAATAGGTCAGTAATAATAGTTAAGGGAGGGAAGAGGAGAGAGAAGGGAAAGAAAAGGGAAAAAAGAAGGAATATAAAATAAAAAATATATATTTATATTCAGGGTTCAACCACATCCATCTACATCCTGCAATCCTATTTGATTTTAATGCATCACACAACATAAGGTTTTTTATGCACAACACAATACCAAGCACACACACACACACACACACACACACACAAAAGAGAAACACATACACAGATGTGGGACACAGGAAGCAGATGGATGAATATGGTCAGACCCAGACAAAATTATTATCATTATATTATATTACTATTAATATTATTATTGCTATTACTATTATTGTTATTATTGTTAATATTATTGTACCTGACACTTAATATAATATCCTCTAAATATATATTGTTTCTGACTATAGACCCCCCCCCCCTATTATTATTATTATTATTATGATAATTGACAATACCACTATCACTGTTTTGTGATATATGTGTAGATATATATATGTGTGTATACAAACGTATACATAAATGTATATTCTATTATTATGCCATACACACTTGCACCATACACCCACACACACAAATCACTAAATTTGTAAATACCCTGTAAGGTTTTACTATTCGACTTCCCTTACCCTATTTTTGTTTTTGTCTGTTTGTTCTTCTCCTCATGTATGTATTCCCCCTGTCTATGTGTGATATGAATGTTATGTTTTATGTTGCAATAAAAAATATATATATAAAAAAAAAAAATTAATTATGTGTTATTAACTGAATCAACAATAGATCATCTTAATATGTTTAAGCATGAGTGAGGAAAAGGCTTTCTGAGGTCCAAGGACTTGTTGTGAGTACAAGCGTCTGTAGACGGTAGGTAGTTCTGTGAACATTATGGCTCCACAGATGTTTGGAATTCTCGTCTCCACCAGTGAATGTTGTACGATGTTTTCTAACTGAGTAAAAAGTTGTCAGTTCCCTGTAAAACGTCTGTGTTTTTACTCTAGGGCAGAACATGTGACAACAGCTCGTTGTGTTCATGTTCTCACTTTGACTTCTAATCAATAAATGATTGTTCTGATTTGAACATTTTCTCTCCAGTTGTGATTGAACATCTTCCACAACAATAAGCTCCTCTTTTGTCTTTGTCGAGTGCGAGTTTATCTGTGACTTATGAGTGTTTTGTTATCTACAAGTGGTGTCACTGATCTTTTGGGACACACACACACACACACACGAAATTACTGATTTTCACAATAAAAAAATACTGGAATATACAAATGTTGGAGTTTCTTTTTTATTTTTACCCGTTATCACAGTCTTGGATATACCAAAGATTAGTAACGACATTGACTTTGATGCATTATTAGTTTGCGTGTACCATCAGATTTTAACCTTTTCTTCCTTTTGAACCATTAAGGCCAAAAACAGAGCAGTGCTACAGTTCTACTGCTACTGTTATTATTGTTGTTGTTCTGATGTTATCTCCCCCTAAAGAAGTACTTTTACCTGAAAATAAATGTTTTGACTTATATTATGTGTCTGACATCTTAGATTATGTGCTCAAAAATGTGCACAGTAATCAGAAAAGAGCGGGTTTTAGTGACATCTTTAGTATGATGATTTAGTAAAATGTTTTATTTGACTGAATAATCTTTTTTTTTTACTTTTTAATTAGCTTTTTTGTTGCACAGTTCCTTAAAGAATCTTATCTTACTTCCACCCCTGAGCCACACACTAAATGATTTATTAATATATATCACAGCTGACACTTTAATAAACCATCAATGTTATTTTGTCAGTATTGTTTTATTATTATTATATGTTTATATTATCAAATTGTTTTTCATCTGGATTTACAAAACATCAAATAATTATGTTGACCTAATATTTGAATAATTCTACTAATAGATCTACTACCCTCCATGTAACACACCAGCACATGTCACTTTTCTTAAATCAGTTGTTAAACGGGTCTTTGATCAGAATTTGGACAAAGACTGGACACATTCATTTCACCATCACTAAATACTTGTACTAAACACAAACCAAAGCATGTTTCTACACAATTGTTTCGTAAATAACATGAACACAGTAAAATCTTTCAGCCTCATAACTTACCGTCAGAGAGCACCGGGCTGTCCCTGGATTGTTGGCGGGCCTGGGAGGCGGAACAGACGGCGTAAGGAACGAAGACAGACCGAGGAGGCAGAGCGGGCCTGCTAGCCAGGCTAAGGAAGCAGCCTGTTAGAGCGGCTAAAACAACTATCTTCCTGACAAACCACACATCTATCGTCCACAAAACAGAGCAGTTGGAGCTGCTGATGTCGGGGAATCGTTCCACTCGGGACTGTTGTGTCACAATAATCACTGATAATCAAACCTGGTTCCACTCGCTGATCCCGAACATGTGCGTTTGTGAGCACGATGGACTGTTGTGAGCACACCGGACAGAAAAGGCGGCTTTAAGTCTTTCTCCACTGGTGGGTCTTGGTGTGGGGATTGGGAAACGAAGCCGGAGCCGAAGCTGTCGCTTTCAATTCTAAATCTGTACGAAGCGGCTCGTTTGGTGGAGGAGCCGTTTGAGGCTAAGCTAACCAGCAGCTAGCGGGGCTAACGAGCCGCACTGTCCGAGCAGAGGTAACAAGTTGTACCGTGTGAAAGATTACAACATCGAAGCTCCTGACAAACCACACATCTATGGATCTTTTTCACAACTTCCGCTGACATACGTCAGAGGAGCGTAACCCTACTTCCGCACCGGCAAAACTTAAATGGCAAAGATGACATAACAACGACCAAAAGTTATTGTAACATACCAAGATGTTGTTGCAGAGGCGAGTTTAGGATATTTTTAGCTTTGCTCAGCACCCCCTGGTTGCTTCTTTCAAAAAAAAAAAGACAAAAATGCATAATGAAAAACTTTGGCAGCCTCAGAGTTCTCCTACCCTAGTGGAGAACTGTCATGTCACCATGTGATTTGTCTAAACCAATCAAATACTTCTACTTACACCCTTTTCTGATTGGTTTGCGCATTCGTGCCCTGATTGTTTTGACAAATGGACATGTGATGGTGGTTCCACTGCAGATGAGTGACAGTAAGATGTGAAGGTAGGCCTGTGCCATTACAATTAGTCAACAATTAAATCCAATAGTAGTGTTCCCTGGTCTGTGGACAACTATAAAAACCACCTTCACCATCATTGATCTAATTTTGTCACAACTGGACATTGTGAACAACCACCATGTAGGCTTGGTCATTTTGGATCTAAAATTATCTGTTTGATTGGATAATTATTCAGGTAAGAATGAGTACAGTACTAGTATAGTTGTATCTGTGCTGATTTCTGCACTGAACAACTGTGTTATGTATATTTACGTCCTCTTTCATGGTAGGAAATGTGACCTGTGTGTGAAGTTATGGTTTATAAAAGTTGTTTTTGGTAGGATTTTAACTTTGTCATGTCCCGTCGACAATGAATATGTTCCTACCCCTTTATTACTAATAAATGAAAGTTCCATGTTTGTAAAGGTTGATTAGTGTTAAAAATAGATGTATTGTTGTGCATAAGTGCATTGTCATAATAGTGTGTAGTGTTCATGGGGACAGTTCACACACATTATTTACTAGATGTTTAACTCTGTTACCCTGACTGTTGGTTAGCATAGCCTAACGCTAACACATGATCAATCAGGTTAGAACTCTGTAGCTTTACATGTTAAACCCTCTTGTCCATTTCTGACAACAGGGTTTGAATCATCTGCGGAGAGGGGGCGTGGCTTTGGGGATTTATCGCCTGATCTTTTTTTTTTTTTATCTTGGCAAAAAAAAAGTCACTCGTGTACTCCGCTCCAAACAACACATATTACAACTGATATTTGGGCATCAATCCTACATCAAAACCCAGATTGACTCAACCATACCCCCAACCTGCTATAGGGAGTTTATCCATCATACTGTCTATATGTTTATGTCTCTGCTCAGTCAATAACCCACCTCCACCTGACCCAGCTGACCCACACCTCACTTTTCTTTGAATAGGATGGTGAGGAAGATAAAATATACGAAAAAACTAAAACCAAGCATTCAGAAAAAAACTATCAAACCTGCTCAAAAGACACATTAAAACTAAGTGAATTAGAGGAAAAAAGTCCAAACTAACTAAAACAAAGCTATAATGAAAAATCCAAACTATTCTAACCCTGATCCTTAGTTTACATTTCTACATTCTCTTATTTTATTTATAATATTGTGTTAATATTTACTCAGTGTTAAATATGTACATTAAATATGGACTCATTTACATTTTCTTCCCATTAAACAAAGTTTCCTTGTGGGAAACAAGGAAACTTTGTTTAATTTAAAAACACATAAGTACCCATGCACCCACCCACACACACACACACACACACACACACACACACACACACACACAGTTTGGCCATAGATACTTTTCCGTTAACTCCCCTCCAGTTCAGCTGGCGAGCCAGTCCATTCACCACCACCCTCCTCATGATCCTCCACGTGTCAACCCCCCCTATGACACCAAGGTAGTTGACCTAAAACAAAAAGAACTGCATTATTACAAGGTTCCCAATGTTAATTACATAAAATTACCCTTAGTAAAACGCAACACAAAAATTCTCTGACTAAAATGCAAACTTTCCATGATCTTCACTACAATAAAGCCACAATCCCTAAGGGGCCAACTTGATGCTATTACCAAATTTCCCTAATACTACCTGACTGTCCATATATTAAAAAAAATTCCCTGATTTTCATACCTGCCAACATTTTAGAATCAAAATCCGGGAGATTTTTCCGGGGGGGGGGTTATTTATTTAAATATACTGTATATTAAATAGGCCTACAGCATTTATTTACCAGTATATATGACAGTGATCAATTTGAAAACATCACAAATTGCTCAATTTACAGTGCACTTTTTGGACTGAGGTGGTTTGTAGGCTGTATGACTTGGATCTACAGTCCTCCATTCCTGAAGGACAAAAACATTAACGTTAGTTTATGCTATGCAAGACGACATGCGCAGTTTACTCCGCTGCATGAAATGCGCTCCGTAGCCTATGTTAATGAAATGCACTCTGAGATCCATCTTTTGTACAAAACTAATGACTCTCCTTCATTGACAGCATAAAGGTAGGCTATTCATCTAGAACATCACTATTCTTGCCAAACACTTTTGGAAAGACAAATGTGCCACATCTAACAACAAACAATAGTTAACACGAAAGCTTTCAACTTCCTGAATCTCTGTGTTGAAAGAACGTCAGGTTGTGGTCGTGCATGTTGCAGCAGCAAATGCGCACATGAGATCAGACTGCATTTCAATACATGATCTTGCAAGTTCAGAACAAAAATTGATCATTCATGAGGAAATTTGGTTCCGGGAGAAATGACAAAACGGGAGGGGGGTGGGAGATGGGTCTGAAATACGGTCCCAGTAAAAACGGGAGTGTTGCAGGTATGCTGAATTTCCATGTCTGAGACAAACTATATTGAACAGCTGTATGTATGTGTGTATTTATTTATTTAACTCTGGTCATCAAAAAATACTGTAAGCCAGGGGCGATTCTAGCATCTGATCTTTAGGGGTGCTCAGCCCCCAGTGGCACCTGTCTCGAATTAAATTTAAATCAATTTCTAAACTTTTTTTCCTTCGTTTTCGCTAACTTTGATTGTCACTAATAATGTGTTTGTTTTTTCCAATGCTTGAGGACTTCTGACAAATGACAAGACTCTATGATACATTACTGTTTAGAATTAGAACACAGACTGGATCTGTTGGTGGGGTGATATTTTTTTCTAGTTACAGGTCAAATTAAGAACGAGGGAAATTTGGGTTTTAATGTACGATTTCTGCCCATATATCAGTTTGAATATGTGTTGTAGCAACAGGGGTGACTTTATTTTTACGAGATCAAAAAAAAAGATCCGGGGCTTTTGGCGTGAGGTCCGGGGTTTAAGTCCCCTCTCTCTGCCGATGGTGAGGAACCAGGGGGTGCTGAGCAGAATTTTAGGCCTAGCCTAAACTCGCCCCCGGTGTGAATTCAGAAAGTGTGACTTTACATGTTAAAACAATTTTGCAGAAGAACTCAAGTGTCAGGTGCTTTAAGTATCTATTCCATTTTCTGGAAGTTACTGGATTGAGTAGAAGAATATAGTATCACCCCTTTCTTTAAATCTCTATCGATCTCTCTTCTCTCTCTTAAGCAGGGGATTAAATAATTTAAGTAGTATTGTTGTTATTGATGTAAGTGGGTAAGTAAAGGTGTGTGTGAGTATGTGTGTGTGTGTGTGTGTGTGTGTGTGTGTATGCATATATGTGTGTATTTGTATATATGTATGAGTATGTATAAGTGTGTGTACTGTATGTATATAAGTCTATATACATGTAGGTGTATGTAAGGGTATATAGGTATATATGTGTGTATGTACGTAAGAATATAAAGTAGAAATAGCCTTTGTCCAGACTCACACTCCATGTCGGTAGGTGGCGGTAATACTACCAATAAGTTGTTTGTCAACTGCCAATGAATAAGACGAAGAAGAAGAAGAAGAAGAAGAAGAAGAAGAAGAAGAAGAAGAAGAAGAAGAAGAAGAAGAAGAAGAAGAAGAAGAAGAAGAAGAAGAAGAAGAAGAAGAAGAAGAAGAAGAAGAAGAAGAAGAAGAAGAAGAAGAAGAAGAAGAAGAAGAAGAAGAAGAAGAAGAAGAAGAAGAAGAAGAAGAAGAAGAAGAAGAAGAAGAAGCAGCAAAAGGAGAAGGTCAGTCCTTTGTCACAATAGATGTGTGGTTTGTCAGGAGCTTCGATGTTGTAATCTTTCACACGGTACAACTTGTTACCTCTGCTCGGACAGTGCGGCTCGTTAGCCCCGCTAGCTGCTGGTTAGCTTAGCCTCAAACGGCTCCTCCACCAAACGAGCCGCTTCGTACAGATTTAGAATTGAAAGCGACAGCTTCGGCTCCGGCTTCGTTTCCCAATCCCCACACCAAGACCCACCAGTGGAGAAAGACTTAAAGCCGCCTTTTCTGTCCGGTGTGCTCACAACAGTCCATCGTGCTCACAAACGCACATGTTCGGGATCAGCGAGTGGAACCAGGTTTGATTATCAGTGATTATTGTGACACAACAGTCCCGAGTGGAACGATTCCCCGACATCAGCAGCTCCAACTGCTCTGTTTTGTGGACGATAGATGTGTGGTTTGTCAGGAAGATAGTTGTTTTATCCGCTCTAACAGGCTGCTTCCTTAGCCTGGCTAGCAGGCCCGCTCTGCCTCCTCGGTCTGTCTTCGTTCCTTACGCCGTCTGCTCCGCCTCCCAGGCCCGCCAACAATCCAGGGACAGCCCGGTGCTCTCTGACGGTAAGTTATGAGGCTGAAAGATTTTACTGTGTTCATGTTATTTACGAAACAATTGTGTAGAAACATGCTTTGGTTTGTGTTTAGTACAAGTATTTAGTGATGGTGAAATGAATGTGTCCAGTCTTTGTCCAAATTCTGATCAAAGACCCGTTTAACAACTGATTTAAGAAAAGTGACATGTGCTGGTGTGTTACATGGAGGGTAGTAGATCTATTAGTAGAATTATTCAAATATTAGGTCAACATAATTATTTGAGGTTTTGTAAATCCAGATAAAAAGCAATCTGATAATATAAACATATAATAATAAAACAATACTGACAAAATAACATTGCTTTATTAAAGTATCGGCTGTTATACATCTATTCTATATTTTATCTATAATGCAACAAATCTGTCTGTAGTGTGTCCTATTTGTCTGTGGAACACCTAACACCTGCACAACTCCACCAAGTGATCCAAAATTTGGAGGGTGACTTTCCAGTACTATGGTGGATTGCAGTGAAACGTTTCACATCATTATTACATACATCAACAAAGATATTAAACTCTTTAATTGCTCTTTCTAACTTTGCTGCTCTGAGCATTGCCGTGCACATTATGAATCGACCAATACAGTTTTTCTTTCATGGCTTTTATTCCATCACCCTTGGCCAATATAGCTTGCGGATTTCCATAAGCAGATATTTGGGGACAATATGGGTAAAAAAAAAAGACAAATATTCCAGGTCTCAAGTTAACAATAAAATTTAACAGTGACAAATAAAAGTGGAGGTAGAACTTGTAAAATTTAAACAACCTGTATAACATAAAATACCTAATTATATATAAAACAATTGCAAACAACATTGTGCACATTACACTTTCCATATTTTAGGAGAGCTATTTTCACATTGAAATTCAGTACTGTGTAAACGGCAATACAAAACCAAAAACAATAATAAACTACATCAAGAATTGTTTATTGTATCCACTTTGAGCCCACTCCAATAATCAAGTAATGTCAAAAATTCATTCATTCATTATCTGAACCCGCTTTATCCTCACTAGGGTCGCAGGGGTCACTGGGGCCTAATCCAGCTACAATGGGTGAAGGCGGGGTACACCCTGTATGAGACGCCAGTTCATGGCAGGGCTGACATACATAGACAAACAATCACTCTCACATTCACACCTATGGCCAATTTTTAGATTAACCAATTAACCTATCAGTGCATGTGTTTGGATGGTGGGAGGAAACCGGAGTGCCCGGTGAAAACCCACGCGGACATGGGGAGGACATGCAAACTCCACACAGAAAGGTCTGGTGTGGGATTCGAACCAGGGTCCTTCTTGCTGTGAGGCACAAGTGCTAACCACTGCACCACCGTGCTAACCACTGCACCACCGTGCTAACCACTGCACCACCGTGCTAACCACTGCACCACCGTGCTAACCACTGCACCACCGTGCTAACCACTGCACCACCGTGCTAACCACTGCACCACCGTGCTAACCACTGCACCACCGTGCTAACCACTGCACCACCGTGCCGCCCTGTCAAAAAATTTTTTGTAAAAAAAAAAAAAGTATCATGGTGCTTTTAAACAACCTGTATAACATAAAATAAATATTTAAAACAATTAAAGTGTCACTGACAGGATTTTACAACTATACATAATTTGAAAGCTCATGTCTAAATCGATTCACACACGCATCACTAACACCACAAATTTAATTATATTTAATCCACAAAGTGATTCAAATTGCTATAAATTTCACCTACATATTTCTGTGACTCTGAACTTTGACCCGTAACATCAGCAGAGGAAGACTGCTCCTTTTTACCTGTGTGGAAACACGGACGCCAAACGACAACAGCAGTGATTCCAGCGACAATTTAAGCAATTTTTCAGTAGAAATAGGAGAAGCGAGAGGTGATTGAAGAGAAAAATGTTCATCCATATGAATTTGAACCATATGAGACAGACGAGCAGAGTGTTGAAGTGGAGGAAGAACAGCTAAACTATGCAGACATTGACTGGGATCTGATGGGGCATACTGGTAGACAATAAACTTAGACACTCCCACACATTTACTTATGAGCCTTATTCCTACACATTCACTATTAGTCTGGAGTTTACATTATCCATATAGCGAGCTTTTTCATGGCATCTTTTCTGAACTAAAGACGGCTGAGTGAGCCGATTTACAGCCAATTTTACTGGAAGAATGACTGTCACTGTGGACCGGTACTAAAGAAAGTGTAATACTAATACAGTAATATTTGACCTCCACTTCAAGTTACCCCTGATACAGAGGGAGAGGATTTCACACAGTGTAAAACCTCACAATTTATTATTTGGAGATTTGTTTATTTTGCAAAAATATTTACCCTGTCGTCTGCATAAAATAAACACCAGGAGTGGACATGAGATTAACATTACGCTACAGTGAGGGACTGCTTACAAGTTTCAACCCATCACGGTGACAAGACTGCGGTGTATGGATGAACCCAAATGCAGGACTCAGAGATTCTGGATGTAGTTCAAGAGATTTATTAACAATTAAATAATCATTAAATCATGTAAAATCTGGAAGTGGGTCATCCCATGCAGAACCCAACCCACAAACCCCAGTGGATCATACAAGGAAGCCACTACAGACAGAATGCCACGACGAGTGTCGGGTTTCTCTTACACATTAATATTGAAACTAAAGTAGTCACTTTTGACTCACCACTGAAGGCCCAGAGCATGTTTCAATGAGGTAGAGTCTTGAGATCCAGGCCTTCAACCCCCATTACCCTCTCGCTGAAGTCCGAATCTAGAACCCTCAAGAAGTCTGCCGCAGGTGGCATGGTAATCTTCTTCACGGCAACTCTGTGCATGAACCTTTGGCTTCCTTATCTTTCCAGATGTGGATTTACTGCACCTATAATACTCCATAGGGGTGCCAAAGCTGAAAGACAGTCATAGCCTACTAGAAGGCCTACATCACAGTTTTGAAGTGATGACAACTCGTGTACCAAATGTTTAAGATGAGACCACTGTAAAGCTGTAGAGTTAGTTGGTACACATGATTTGTGAACAGGAATAAAGTCACGTGTATATTCTTGCCGCAACAGAATATGATTGTCATAAGTTTCTAACTTTCAGACCAACTACATTTTGACTGGGTGTAACTGTATCTACCGCAGACATTGTACTGAGCTTCAGCTGTAGTGGTTGAGTGGCTACATTCAGTTCTTTGGCAAGATCTTCCAGGACAGAGGTTGAATCACACTGTGAGAATTTCTTTTTCAGGTTCATTTACAGATGACAGATAAACGGGAACAATACTTGAAGTGGCAGATGTCTCTCTACTGACAGTATGGGAGTTGACTTTATGAACCTCTTGAGAGGCTGGTCCCTCTGCCCATGTGGAAGGTTTTAAGGTGGCATTGTTGGTTTTCACTCTCATCATGAAAACAGGTCAGATGGCGGCAACCACACACCCCACAGATTAGTGATGCGCGGTTAAGGGGTTTTACAGAAATCTGTCCCGCCCAAACCCAAGACGTGGCTCGCCCCGCCCCGCCCCGCCCAACCCGCATGATGTCACGTATCGATAAACCCAACCCGCCCGCTATCAACCCGCGAGCTTAAATTTGTCTCTAAACTCACATAGTACATTCGCAGCATCTTTACCTTGTGCTTCTAATGTTAAAAGTCATGAAGCATCATTTTTGCCTCCTTTCTAACGTCTCAATATGCACTCCAGCACATAAAATAGACTCCACCCACATCATCACTCTATAAAGCCAACACATACAACGTTTCCGTACAACCTTCGCATCGCCTGTTTTAATCTTCTCCCCGATCAAGTCCGACATTTTCACTCTTATCTCTGAGTGTTCAGGGAGATTTGGCGCTAATAACAAATAACAAAACGTTGGGATAAAAAGCATTCAAAACAGGAACTGACGGGCTTGCACATGTGCGAGCCGAGCGCACACGCACACACACACGCACACACACACACACACACACACACACACACCTCAGCGGGTATTGATCGTCCCTGACCCGCCCCACCCGCATCCGCAATATGTATTAATACTGCGACCCAGCCCGCTTTGGGCTGCACACTTGTGCTAAAAGTCTTTGCTCTTTTAGATAGGTTCTAGAATTCAGAAAGAAGGGAGAGGCTATGGGGTTACAGGCTATGCGGGTCTTGTTAAGACAAACTCTGAAGCGTTTGAAAGTTGGGTATTTTCCAGATACATCCAGTTCTTCAACAGCAATCCTACTCCATTTTCATACAATCCACTGGCAGTTTTTAAAGAGCTTATGGTTTTCCTCGAAGTCCTTCAATATGGCTAGTCCTTTAACATGAGGCCTAGCTTCCGAACAGGCTTTAAATAAATCTGCAAACTCTCTTAATGCAGAAGAATCATTTGAATTAATCTTGGGCCATTTCATAAGCTTGTCCCTGAATGCCTTTTGTACAACAAATGGATTACCATATCGGTTCTCTAAACCTGCCGAGGCGCCCTCATATGCATCTTCAGAGCTCCGGTAGAAGAACCCCTCCATGGCTTTGTAAGGTAACCTTTAAGGTAAAGAATCTTTTCACTGGCAGGGATAGATTTTCTACCAATCGGAGTTAGGAAAGACATTTTAAAGTCAACAAACTTCAAAGGATCACCAGAGAAGACAGCTGGTTCAGGTACAGGAAGGAGATTTAAGCTTGAAGAACTTGCCATTGCTTCAGCCGATCCAACTGATTCACTATGAGATTGTGTCTGAGACACTGGCTCCTGCACTCAAGGGTTGATTTGAATTCATTATTGTCGTGGTTTTAACAGGGGCTAATTAATAGCGCTCCCTCCCTTCATTTTCCACTGCACCTTCAAATTTATTATACGTTCGAACCCAAGCTGCAGCCGCCTTGATGCCCATATCTGCTTACATCATTTTCAGCTTTGATTTTTTTCCTCCTCTAGTTTCAACTCAACTTCAGTTTGCTTTTGCCTCATTTCTGCCATGATCTGTGACTCATGAAATTTCCATTCCCTTTCCAGTTTAATCAGTTTACTCTGAGCTTGTATCGCCTGTATAGACCTTGCTTGTTCTTGTTTGGCTGCGAGCTCCTCCTCTGCATCTGCTCCCTTAATGGAAGCCTTTGAGTTGGCAACTGATGCTTCATCCAATTCTTTTTTTTTTTTTTTTTCTTCAAGCCTATCTGAGATGACACTTTCAGTGTTTGTTCCACCAAAGATAGATTTATGTTCACCTCTGCTTAAAATCATTGTCACTCTTTGACTTTCAGCCTCTGGGTTAAAGGTATCATGGGTAACACCCACACCCACTAAATCACATATTTCTGTTAGTGTATTACAAGCACCCATTTTCCGCACAATATCTGGAGTGTTAGTTGAATTGCGTTGCAGTGGCTCATAATTTTGATGTACACCCTAACCCCATATCTACTTTGAATGTACTTATTTTTTCTCCTCTGAACAGAATTGCTTTAGACTTTTCCTACATTCTTTTCCTACCCCCTACCATTTCTCATAAGATTTTAAGAATGCCCCTACATGCTTTTTTGCTTGTTCTTCACACATCTATTGGCCTCTTTCAGTGAGTTGCCTTTCATGAATACTGGACTACCTTTTGTGTGCCAACTAATTTTTCTTCTGTTGCTGGAGGTTCTTCAGAGATGTCTCTCTCACCAGTAGTGTTGTCAAAAAAATCGATTTTAGATACTAAATCGATATTGACCCTTGGTATCTAATTAGATACTAAGTTGCTGGAAAATCGATTTTTGTTTTTATGGCGTGTCACCGCTTTTTTGTAGCGGGTAACGTTAAGAATTGTAAACAGGCATCAACGCGGTCAGCTCTGGCACAGCCGTAATGCCGGCGTGTAAGTTAAAGTCTCTTTTTTTCTCCAGCTGCCTCTGACAGCACACGGGATGACGCCAGTGCGACCACAGACCTATACACTATTTCTATAGGTCTGTGATTGGACCATCCGATGTAACTTTGCTTTTAAAGGCCTCGATATAGTCGAACGTTTATGCGCGCGGGGGGCAGCCAGGCGGTAGCGCATTGTATCACGTTACCACCACGGAGGCCACCGTGAGCATGTTAGCCTATCATTTTTGACGTGCGTGGCTGCTAGTCCTGCACGGGGTCCGCGGTGGTCACATGATGCAATACGCACATAATCGCTCGACCATAAAGAGTCTTACAGTTAGCACTGCAGAAGGGATTGAGCAAAAAGATAGGCCTACCTTAACTTGCCAAGAGATAGACATGCATTTATTCTGCACCCGCACTCACTACCTTTTTTTTTTAGCAGTCCATGGAGGACATTTTAAAAGGAATCCCTCACATCTCCAGTATCGAAATTAGTATCGAGTATTATCCTTAGTATCGGTATCGAGTTGGAAATTTTAGTATCGTGACAACCCAACTCACCAGTGGCTTTACCCTTTTCTTCGGTCACTGACATTAACTTTGTGATTTTATGTGATTGCAATTAACTTTGTGATAAACTGAGTTATCTTAATCTGTGTGACACCTTACATCAAATAAATGAGAAAGAAATTGTCCATCATAATCATTACTACTGTTTAAATTGCATCCAGTAGCATAAGCCTGAGCTTGCTTGCTTTACTTCAAAATGTTAAACAGGCTTCTCTTAACCACATGATTTCAAACATTAAGAATTTACAATTGAAATGAAGCTATTTAACATTCGCTTTAGGAATTTCAAGCGTTTCAGATAACCAGGTCTTCTCAAAAACCCAACTCAAACTTCATCAGGTGAAAGACTGCATTGAGAAAGTTCACTTCATTAAGAATTGTCTCTTCATAAATTTCTCTCACCGCATCTGAGGTCTAATGTTTAAGATGGTAACACCCGGCAGGCTTTGTCTTCAGAAACGACCCAGATGTAGCGTTGTTTTCACTGAAGCAACCCTTGGATCCCCAAAGAAAGTCTCGACTGATGCCTTTTTATTTTATTAGCAGCCAAATCATCAGGTTCACCATCGCACGGTGAAAACTGTGTGAGAGCATACAAACATAAAAACAAACGAGTCAACACACAGCCTTTACAGCACATTCTTCATAATTTTGTGCATCAACATTAAACATTCATACTAGAGCTGGGCAAAAAATCGATTTAGATTTAAAATCGAGTTTTATGACAAAATCGATTCATATTTTAGGAAAATCGTGCAATCCGATTCCCCTCCACACGCACTTTTTTTCCTCGCAAAAAGAAAACCATGAACCAGGCTGCTTTCCGTAGTTGCACATCTGAAGCGAAAGCAGAGACTAGCGCTGCCAGTACTTCTTCAAAATGTTCAACAAACACTGACTGAAAGCGTTTCTCGAGGCACACCTTATCAGAGTCCTGCACGGTTCTGATTTTGACATACCGCAACCGCCTGTACCCGTCTTGTTTAAACTCCGACCCCTTTTCCGACGAAAAAAAAAATCCGCACCCGAATGAAAAAAATGAACCCGATATCCGAACCGAACCCGTATCTGACACAGCACAACATTTTTCACCTGTTTCATGAAAATTTGCGGTTCACCCACGGGTACCCGAACCCGTGCAGGACTGCATGGAGCACGATGGGGAACGATAACAGACGCAATAACATCATATATCCAAAATATTGGTAACATGTTCAGGTTTATTGAAGTAGTTTGATTGATAATAAGGTTTTGTTTTATTTTGTCCTTACAAAGTAAAAATGTTACTAGTTTTATTTTTATCTTACTTTTGCACTACTACGTTTTTTACAATGTTTTTCATATAATATGAGTATTAATGTATATTGTTTTAGTTGTTAAAATATTTTAAGCTTTCTTTTTTCCAACAAAATGTATCTTTTACACTATTTTATTTGCACAGTTTTTCCTGTAACAGTGGTGGATATGTCTGGACTTACTACAGTTCATGTAGACAAAGTCTCAGGTTGTAGTTGCACCTTTTGCACAAATGATTTATTATTTACATTTATTTGTTGAAGTATTTTTGATTTAATTTAAAAAAAGAAGACGAAAGAAACCACGTTTCTAGTGTTTTCATTTTCATTTAGCCCTTGTGGGAAAAAAATCGTATCGTGAATCGAGATTTTTTTAAAAGAGAAAATCGCCCAGCCCTAATTCATACTAAAGAAGCTTATGTTTACACAGTGATGAAGGTACAAATACAAACATACCTCACTGCGCTCACCAAGGATGCTTAAAGGTTTAGAATTTTCTCTTCTGTTGTTAAACAGGCGTCAAAGTCATTTTTTGTGTGTGTGGAAATAAAGCAGAAGTTCATGGAGCCTGGAGAATCAAGCGTTGTGGCTCAGGCTTCCTCATTACCAACACCTGTCTGGCTACCTTTTATAGGTCTCCCTCTTGTGAAGCTATGGTTTCAATCACCAAACCAATAACAATAAACAATGATTTTAAAGCACATGCAACAATAAAACCATATTTGATTAAATGTTATATTTATAGACATAATGTAAACAACACATTTAAGTAGTTTATAAAGACACATACAAGGACTAATGTGGTCCTTTACAATGTCACTTTTTATTTGTATAAATGTTTTTCAGACAAATCTATCTCCATAGCCTCATGTGTTCAGAGGTTGGAGATGAAAAATGATCACTGGATGTTTTCAGGGTGCAGTCGATACGTTTGATGTTTGATCCAGAAAAACCAAAGTGTCCAATCAGCAGCAGAGTTCACACCATGAACACAATGACACCACAGGATGGAATGTGACCCATAGCGCCACCTAGTTGTCATAATAAACATCATGTTTTGTGCAGGTTGAACATTTCCACCTGAGATTTGGTCAAATTTGATTCAATACGTCCAAGTCGGTGACCTTACGTGACCTCATGATGGTGGCGGTGCGACCAGTTCTGAGGTTTTGTCATCAAACAAGTCATTGATAGAACTCACTCTGACATTGTTGAATCTGCATAAATTTTCACTTGTAGAACAAGAGGACTGAGTTTTTAAATGTTTGAAAATATCCTCTGGATGATCTGACTGGTTAATTGAGTTTCATTTTAAATGTATTTATTTATTTATTTAATACAGTACAGTGTGTATTGGCATTAGTCACAAGGAACAAAATACATTGCACCAGATTTAGCCGAGAAGCTAATTTCCATCTGTAGTCCTGAACAGACAACCAACGACACAAACATCACTAAGACATGACTGCCTTAGAGAAGTGTTTCCAGGTTGAACATCGTTAGTCTTCACATAAAACATAGTGTATAATCTAAACATATAATAGCAATCATGGAACAGGGAGGGAAGAAGAAAAAACTAAGGTAGGTAAATAAATAAATAAATAAATAAACAAACAGGCTAACAGTACAATTACATACAGACATCGAAAAGGTGTAGTTAAGACTATAGTAAAAAAAATAAAGAAATAAATAAAACTAGCCAAAACAATTTATACAATACATGTTTGCAGAGCTTAGCGCAGTACAATATTAGTTTGACTTAACTAAATTCTTTGCCATAATAACTAAAATACACGTTAGTGTTGATTAACTAGAAGCCATTTTTTAAGTTGCATTATAAAACCCCTTGTAGATGGAGCATGTTTTCAGGTTGGTGGGGAGCCCATGCCACTCTTTAACAGCCTTATAGGAGAAGGCACTCTGTCCTAGAACAGATTTACGTTTAGGGAGAATGCAGTCCCCGTTTGATGCCGATCTAAGGGCACGAGTATTAACATCAGAGCATGACTGGACAGAATTCTTCAAAAGGGGGAGGGGCTGCATTATTAATTATTTTATGAGTCAGACAGAGGTCAGTGAACATCATTAAATTGTCAAAGCTTAGTAAGTTCTATTTAGCCAAGATATTCCAGTGATGATAATGTCTTGGTTTTTTGTCCAGTACTTTCAGGGCATGTCCATACAAGGATTTCAGAGGTTTGATTTGCTTGAGACCAACATGGCATGCAGTATCTCAAGTATGACATGATCATTGCATTCAGATATGACTTGGCTACTTCAATTGATAAGTTTCTAATTTGGCGGAAATTAGAGATATTTAATCTCATTACCTGCGCTGTTTTTTTTTTCTTTTTTTTAATGTTTCTTGAACGTTAAATTAGGGGCTAGGTGGACACCAAGGTATTTATATTCGCCAACGTTCTTTAGGGTTTGATCTGTAATACATATATTTGGTCATACTCTAGGTTTGCGTTGCTTCGTGAAAGACATTGCGACTGTTTGGTCAGTATTTAAGGTAAGGCGTGATTTGTCAAGCCAACCAGATATTTTGTTCATTGTATCAGTGAGTTTGGCTGTGACTGTTTCAGCACTTCTACCATGAGTGAGTAAGACTGTGTCAATTTGTTTGTGTTTTGTCTGCTTCATCTGGTTTGAAAGGGATGTGTTTGTTCTGTTCCATTCCATTGCATTTCACTGAACACCTTCTGTTTCTGTGTGTTTGGATGTAGAGAGAAGACAAAGGTGGATTTGAAGTGAAACCCAAAAGTTGGATCTGGACTAAGATCACGTGATTCCAGCAAACATGGATGGAAGACCCACCTGTGACCAGTGTGGAAAGACTTTCACCACAGCAAGTAAACTAAAAAGACACCAACGCATCCACACTGGAGAAAAACCATATGAGTGTGACTGGTGTGGAAAAACCTTCAAAACAGCAAGTGAACTACAAACCCACCAACGTATCCACACTGGAGAAAAACCATACAAGTGTGACCAGTGTGGAAAGACTTTCACCACAGCAAGTAAACTAAAAATACACCAACGTGTCCACACTGGAGAAAAACCATATGAATGTGACCAGTGTGGAAAGACTTTCAAAACAGGAGGTGAACTAAAAATCCACCAACGCTTTCACACTGGAGAAAAACCATATGAGTGTGACCAGTGTGGAAAGACTTTCACCACAGCAAGTAAACTAAAAGTCCACAAACACATACACACTGGAGAAAAACCATATGAATGTGATCAGTGTGGAAATACTTTGACCACATCAAGTAACTTAAAAACACACCAACGTATCCACACTGGAGAAAAACCATACGAGTGTGACCAGTGTGGAAAGACTTTCAACCAAGCAAGTAAACTAAAAATTCACCAACGCATACACACTGGAGAAAAACCATATGAATGTGACCAGTGTGGAAAGACTTTCACCACAGCAAGTCGATTAAAAAAACACCAACTCAGCCACACTGGTAAAAAACCATATAACTGTTACCTGTGTGGAAAAGGTTTTATGTCAGCTGGTCAAGTAAAGGTCCACCACCAAAACATCCACACCGGAGAGAAACCCTACCAGTGCAGATTCTGTGACAGATCTTTTGTCACTGGTCCACAATGTACTAAACATGAACGTATCAAACATTTCCACAAAGGACAAAAACTTAACAGTCGTACGCAAAGCAAGACATTGGAATCTAGTGGAAAGAGTCTTAACACAACTAAACAGTTGGAGTGTTACCAACATGATGAAAGCGTTTCTTCATCCTCTGCCCTCTCCTGTCATCAGCACAAATGTGAACCATCAACATCTGGACAGAAACAGTGCGTTTGAACCAGCAGCACCCACTTCTGACAAGAAACATCAGATTGAAAAACCTCCAGAACAGGCTTCACAGAATCCAGATGTGAAGACAAACATCAGACTGAAGGCTATGTTTTGTTGTCCTCATAAAATAAACTGTGATTACATCATAACAAGAATGAAAAATGACTCTAGGCCTAATATATAGTAAATGGAACATAATGATATTATGATCAAAACAAAATTTGTCTCTAGTCTTGTAAGTCTATATTATTTTTGCCAAATCAAAAAAGATTAATAGGCATGTAATAATGGGTTTTATTTTTCACTATTCAATTTTGCATCCAATAATTTCTTTCAGTATATCTTAGATTTAAGTTCAGTTATAACAGCCTTTTATAGGCCTATGAAATAATGCCAGAGTAAGGATTACAACACTAACATGAGCTGACTATTTTTTTGTTACATGTAAAAAAGTATTTAGGAAGAAAAACAACATAGACAACCTGATGCAGGTGAGGTTATCAGTTATACATCTGAATTTTATATTATATTATATTATATTATATACCCTAAACACATATTCCTGGTTCCTACAGGAACTGACTTTAAAAGGGTTTTAAACATGTTGGTCTATATTATTACTCATCTACTCTATGAATTTCTAGCATCTTGTAAAAAGGTCTGTTTTTCTGGGTGAAGTCATGAAGTTATTTTTATTTATAGAGAATCTTTCATAGACAAGGGGTCACAAAGCGCTTTGCACTGTAAAACTATTAAAATACAATAAATAATAAGTGCTGTTGGATTGTAAAAGCTCTGAGTCAGTTTAAAATGGATGAATAGAATAAAATAGAACTGCATTCATTACACCATGGGTCTTTTTTTTTTTTAGTTACAGCAGCAAAAACAATATGCAGGGATAAAATAGAAGAGAAGACGGACATATTTGCATATGTGACCTGAGGTGAAGCAGGTTCAACAGAAATGTATGGATACAGCGACAATAAGGAGGCGGATGTCAGAGGATGGCAATTTATTTTAAAACTTTATGCCAGAAATATGAGTAAAATACTAAAATCACTATTTTATTACTTTAAAAAAAGCATACGAAGAAGAACAAAAGGAAAAAGGCTGCTAGTGGTCAGCCAGGCCACCAGGGGGACGACAAACCAATAAGCCCCACTTCATGCCCCACCTGTGGACAAAACTAAATAAACTATATAAAAAATTAATTAATAGGAACATAAAAAATAAAACGGTGAAAAGCATGCAAAATTAATCTACCACAAGCAAAGGAGTGTGAAGCTTAGTAAAAACCCCGGACTGCCAGGCCGCCCCATCAGACCTGCAGCCCAAAAAAAAGGGCAAAGGAGGTTATTAAACACCCGTCCTACATCAAAACCCAGATTGACTCAACCATACCCCCAACCTGCTATAGGGAGTTTATCCATCATACTGTCTATATGTTTATGTCTCTGCTCAGTCAATAACCCACCTCCACCTGACCCAGCTGACCCACACCTCACTTTTCTTTGAATAGGATGGTGAGGAAAATAAAATATATGAAAAAACTAAAACCAAGCATTCAGAAAAAAACTATCATACCTGCTCAAAAGACACATTAAAACTAAGTGAATTAGAGGAAAAAAGTCCAAACTAACTAAAACAAAACAAAAAAGTTTCCTTGTGGGGAAAAAGGAAACTTTGTTTAATGGAAACCTTTCAGTGTCTTCATTTAAAAATGTTTGTCTTCATGTCACAGGGTCACAGATATAGAACACATTACATTAACTATCTCTGTCAATTAGAATGAATGTTTCAGTTTAATCAGTGCCATCTTTATATGGGGGTAACACTTCTTACCTGATCATCAGTTGGCAATATCTTCCCTGATAGTGTCACAAACATATGGACCTTGTACCAAGATGGCACCTGAGGCTGGACATGCTAACATGCTAACATAGTGATATACTGTATAGTGTTCTATATCTATGTCATGAGGTTAGCATTTGTCAAACAGGTCACCTTAACATGCACTAAAATACAGAACATTGCATTTAAGAAATCCGTTTTTCTCTGGGGGAGGCCCCCCAGACCCCCCTCTGGGCTAAGACCTGGTCTTCATAATGTCTGGCTAGTTTGAATCATAATTTGACCAAATTAAATAACTATAAGAGTTAGTATGGATGTTTGTTTATATTTGAACAGTATACTATTCATCTGTACATTTTTCTTGTATGAATTTTATCCAGACACCTGTTATTATTAAATAGTGAGAAAATTAAATGTTAAATTTACCCCTGCCTGCTTTAGAGGAATTATTACATTTGACTACCTATGTGTGTGAGTAGGCCAGGAGTTGACCTGCAGTGAGCTAACACAGTAGCAGTGAGCTAACGAGCTAACGACAAACAGCCTAGTGGTCTATGGCTCTTTTTTTTCTTGCCACCTTATCACCACCACACTTCACCAGAACATCCCCGAACCAGACAATTTTTTTCTCATGCAATAAGTCTATACATTGACATGGAACTTGTAAGTTTGTAAGATAAATCTTTATTTCAGTGCTTGTGGATGGTAGATAATAGTTTATTGGTCAATTAAAAGAAAAAATTGATTCAACTCTTTCATTCAAGACAGGTGCCACTGTCAGCACTGGGGGCTGAGCCCCCCTAAAGGTTAGATGCCAGAGTCGCCCCTGGTGCCCAGGTCAGAATTTGGCCCTTGATGAAATCTAATTGGGAAACCCTGCTCTAACATCATAAAATGACAGAGAAAACCCTCTATGTGTCACCCTAAAATGTTAGCACAACTGCTATTAGCAGCTGCTTCTGTAGCTCTGGCATCTGGTGCATGCTAGGTAGACATTTTAAGGCCAGTGAGGGGCCCTAAGGACGCAATCAATATAATTAGGTGGAAGAATGACCAAGATATTATCAGAACCATCAGATGTTGTGCACACATGAACCTGAGCCGTTACATACACCCTTAAGTGTTTACATATGAGCAATAAAGTCAGAGAATTACACTTTTGTCTTTTTATTTCATGCCATTCAGTGAAGCAAAGTGTACAAAATTTAGTATATATGTGATTATATCATTTTGTTTTCCTAATCAACCACTATCCTAACTTATAGTATAAGAATACACACTGTGTGCTCATAATCACTGCACTTCCTCTTTTCACAACCCTCCTGCCACACCCTGGGCCTGTGGCTTCGACGCTGCTTTGACCAGAAAGGGGAGTCCAATCGAATGTCTTAATAATCCAATATGGGGAAAAATTTATACAATTAATCCACATCACAGGGAAAATGATAATCCAATAATGAATCCAGTTT
>CM035800.1:952500-965000 GCA_020466265.1 Siphamia tubifer | reverse complement strand
GTACTTGCATTGGTGAAAGTCTTTCCACACTGGTCACAGGTGGGTCTTCCATCCATGTTTGCTGGAATCAGGTGATCTTTGTCCAGATCCAATTTTTGGGTTTCACTTCAAATCCACCTTTGTCTTCTCTCTACATCCAAACACACAGAAACAGAAGGTGTTCAGTAAAATGCAATGGAATGGAACAGAACAAACACATCCCTTTCAAACCAGATGAAGCAGACAAACTAAATTAACCAGTCAGATCATCCAGAGGATATTTTCAAACATTTAAAAACTCAACCCTCTTGATGCACATTCAACAATGTCCAAGTGAGTTCTATCAATGACAAAACCTCAGAACTGGTCGCACCGCCACCATCATGAGGTCACGTAAGGTCACCGACTTGGACGTATTGAATCAAATTTGTCCAAATCTCAGGTGGAAATGTTCAACCTGCACAAAACATGATGTTTATTAGGACAACTAGGTGGCGCTATGGGTCAGATTCCATCCTGTGGTGTCATTGTGTGACTTATCAGATGTGTCAACTCTGCTGCTGATTGGACACTTTGGTTTTTCTGGGTCAAACGTATCGACTGCATCCTGAAAACATTAAGCGATGACTGTAAAACATGTCAATCATTTTTCATCTCCAACCTCTGAACGCACGAGGCTATGGAGATAGATTTGTCTGAAGAACAGTTATAAAAATAAAAACTGATATATATAAATACCCAAATTTAAACACATTTTTCTCTTTATTTGATGTCCATGATTTTAAGAATCAAACCTCGAACCCAAATCAAACCCACAAACCTCTTCTCCCTTTGATGTTCAGTCTGTTGGTAACATCTTTAAACGGTTCAAGCTCTGGTCCAGATAATACTAACACTCACTCCCTTCTGGATTTCTCTGGCCTTTTTTTCAGATTTTTTTCATCCCAAAATGTCTGATGTTACATGAGTTTTTCCAAAAAAAATTGCGATGAAAGTTGCAGTGCTTTTGTTGTGGGAGGTGTGATGGACGCAGCCGCTTCCACACCATAAAGTCTGTAACCCTCTGCACCTACACTTTATATTAACTTTGCATTCATTCAGTTACATTAGATTGAAATTACACAAATAAGTTCACACACATTTGTTTATACATTTTTAGTTTTGATAGAATATTATTTGACATTATACATTAGTTCTATTTAGAGTGCATCCATTTAGTTAACTTTTGTACAGTTCTATTTCTAATGACTTTCTCTTGGTGCTGGCTCCTGGATTCTGCTGCTGTCTGTTCTGATAGTTGACAGATTTATAACAACAGCTAGTTAACTCTAAATGCAATTTTAAAAATATACTTTGCTCTACCAAAGGCCTGGGAGCCTGAGGGTTCTGCGCAGGATCATAGCTGTTCCTAGCAATGTTCTCTTTTGGACAGAGATCTCTGATGTTGTTCCTGGTATCTGCTGGAGCCATTCTCCCAGCTTGGGGGTCACTGCCCCTAGTACCCCAATCACTACTGGTACCACTGTTGCCTTCTGATGTTGCTATCACTGGGGACTGCTACATCTATCACCACCACTGTCTTCTCATGTTTATCCACCACCACTATGTCAGGCTGATTGGCCATCACCATCTTGTCAGTCTGGATTTGGAAGTCCCACAGGATCTTGGCCTGTTTGTTCTCTGTCAACTTTGGGGGGTTCTCCCATCTTGACCCTGGGACCTCCAGTCCATACTCTTTACAGATGTTCCTGTACAGTATGTCCTCTACCTGGTTATGCCTCTCCATGTATGCCTTACCTGCCAGCATCTTACACCTGCTGTGATGTGCTGGACTGTTTCAGGGGCTTCTCTACACAGCCTACACTTGGGGTCCTGTCTGATGTGGTAGACCCCGGCCTCTATTGCTCTGGAGTTCAGGGCTTGTTCTTGTGCAGCCATGAGTAGCGCCTCTGTGCTGTCCTTTAGTCCAGCCTTTTCCAGCCACTGGTATGTCTTTTCCATATCAGCCACTTCCTCAATTTGCCGATGGTACACGCCATGCAAGGGTTTGTCCCTCCATGATAGCCCCTCTGGTTCCTCGACTTTACTGGGCTTTTGTTGCCTGAGGCGTTCACTTAGCAGTTGGTCATTGGGGGCCATTTTCTTGATGTATTCCTGGAGGTTCGCCGTTTCCTCCTGGACAGTAGTTCTGACACTTACTAGTCCTCGGCCCCCTTCCTTTCGCTTAGTGTACAGCCTCAGGACACTGGACTTGGGGTGGAACCCTCCATGCATGTTAAGGAGTTTCCTTGTCTTAATATCAGTGGCTTGTATCTCTTCCAGTGGCCAGGATATTATCCCAGCTGGGTATCTGATTACTGGCAGGGCATAGGTGTTAATGGCCTGGATCTTATTTTTGCCGTTCAGCTGACTTTTCAGGACCTGTCTTACCCTCTGTAGGTATTTGGCTGTGGCTGACTTCCGAGCTGCCTCCTCATGATTACCATTTGTCTGTGGGATCCCTAGGTATTTGTAACTTTCCTGCACATCTGTGATATTCCCTTCAGGTAGGTCAACCCCTTCAGTTGTGATCACCTTTCCTCTTCTAGATATCATCCGCCCACATTTATCTAGTCCGAATGACATCCCAATGTCTTTGCTGTAAATCCGGGTGAGGTGAATTAGGGAATCAATGTCACGCTCATTCTTGGCATACAGCTTGATGTCATCCATGTAGAGGAGGTGGTTGATGGATGTTCCACTTCCGAACTGGTATCCGAGCAGTACTCCTATTGTTCTGACTTTCTGCCTAGATACAGCCACACCCTCTAAAGCCGACAGCTGATTGGCTAACACTCTCACCCTGCTCTACACATACATGCAGTGCTCCGGCCACGCCCCCTTCCCTCCATATATAGGGCACAACTGCGCTGTGTCTGGCTCCAGCACAGGACCTGCTTTGACTGAAACTTTGATGAAAATGCCATATTATGGAGTATAATATGCTCATTTTTAGATATGAGGGTTATAACGTGTTATGGCATGGGACGAAATCCACGCGTAAAGTCGAGGTCCCGATCCAATGCTGCTTGCAGCTTTAATTATATTTGTAATTTATCTTTGTCTCAGCAGAAGGTGCCAAATGTGTGGAAACAGTCGACCATAGTTCCAGCTGCTGAATCCAAACACCCCAGGCCCATAGCATTGACTTCATTAGACAAAGGCTCAGTTATTTATAGAGCACCTTTGGTGTACAGGACAATTCAAGGTGCTTTACATAAAACATAAGAAAATTTAAATGATTAAGATGCATTAAAAGACAATTAAAATAAGAGAAATAATTTCAAAGACAATAATGTCAGTAAAGCTCCAGTGAACAGTAATGTTTTCATGTGATTTAAATGAACTGACAGTTGTTCTCAGACCTCAGGTGTTCAGGTAGTTTGTTCCACAGGTGAGGAGCAGAACAACTAAATGATGACCAACTTTGTCTGGTTCTGATTTTGGGAACACACAGTAAACCTGTTCCTGACGACCTATGACCTCATATGGAACTTCATATGGAACCAGCAGGTCTTTGATGGATTTGGGTCCATGGTCGTTTAGTCCTTTATAGACAGTAATGCTACGACGTGTGCGTCTGTGACACGCCGTGTAAACACCTGAGTCTGGACGCTTGATAAACATAGATAAACTAAACGTGTCCGTCCAGTTCAGTCTGTCCTCAACTATGGCTCAGTTCAGTTGGATTGCTGCTCTGTACCTGCTCTGGAGGTCCCAGATACGTCCGAGGGCCAGACGCTGGGTCTGGCTTTTTTTTTTTTTGTCTTGTGTATCACTACTGACAAAATGAAGCTTTTAACTGCAGACAAGTTAACATGAAGGAGAGGCTAGCTAATGAATGTAGCCACCTCAGCGTTGATTCGTTTGGATGTCAAAAGCTCTGATAGGCATGGCTGTCCATGGCTTCAATCTACAAGACATATTTACAACATAGATATTAACATCTACAAGAAATCTTTTTAAAGAACTTTCTATAAGTTACAACTAGTGATACTGAGTCTTGGTCATTAGCCATAATGTCAACTTGAATGTTAATAATGTAATGGCTTTGGATATAGATTTAAATATGTGTATATTGAGGCTCTCAAACTAATTCTCTTCAGGAGCCACATTCAGCCTGATTTGATCTCCAATGGTAGAGGGGGGGGATAATAAAAAAATGAATAAAAATAAAAAGCCAGGAATTAATTGAAATTGACCACATGTCCATTAAAAATGACATTTTCAGCATTAGTTTGCATTTAGAACAGGGGTGTCAAACTCATTTGAAAAAAAAAAAGAAGTGGGTCTGTATGACGCCCCGCTTTCAACGATGTTTCAGGCTCAGTTTTTCTTTTTGTCGCCTTCTGGGTCGGTCCGAGCGTCATTATACCATGACGACGTTAGCAGCATCTCAACGCTGATTGGCTTTCATGGCCCAGTGTCACATGAAATCACCTGAAAAGTTCAATATTTTTACCTCCAGCGTTTACACGCATTTGTGGCAAGACACCAATGCACTGCAGCAACGTGTCCAATGCACCGCCTGGGGTTAAGGTGCGTCCAAACTCATCTCTCCATTGACTTTGTATGTAATCTCAAGGCGCAAAGATGAAAATTTGCGTTCAGTGTGGCTGTGCCGTAAGATTTTTAATTCTATCCTTTGACCCACAGGAAGCCAATGTAAGGATTTGAGGAGCGGTGTGATGTGGTCCAGTTTCCTGGTACTGGTCAGGACTCTGGCACCAGCGTTTTGGATCAGCTGTTGCTGCCTGGTTGATGTTTTGTTTAAACCAGTGAAGACACCGTTACAATAATCTAATTTACTGAAAATGAATGGTTGAGTTTTTCTGTGTCTGGTTTGGTCAGAAAACCTTTGATTCTATCCATGTTCTTCAGGTGGTCATAGACAGACTGGGTCAGAACTTTTAAATGGTTGTTCAATTTCAGGTCTGAGTCAATAATTACAGTTCTGCAATTATAACTTATTATAATTAGGGATGTGATTTTTGGTCCAAAATATTATTCAAAATTCACTACAAACTATTTGAATACGATACTAGATTGAACGTGTTTTATCAATGCGGTGCGTTTGCGCCTGTTGACCACCGTTCAATCACAGTCAATACGACATTCTGTCAAAGTGAAACACAATACAAGTAAGTTCCAAATTCGTATTCTATATTAGAACTTGTCACAAATATTTGAAAATTCAAAAATCATGTCCCAACACTAATTATATTAAATTATAATAAAATAATATAATTATAATTATATTAACACTAATTATTAGACAAGTTACACAATTATCATTAGCCAGTTTTCTGGCTTGGTTTGTAGAGTTCAGTGATTATTAATTATGAAGTCATTTGAAAAATTGATTAAAGCTGAAACGTACAGAACAGCTGTTTGACCCACTGCAGTTTGTATATAGGACCAAGAGGAGGGTTCAGGACGCCACCATAACTCTGATGAATTATATCTATAGACACCCCCGCATCTATAATAACCATGTAACATTGATGTTTGTTGACTTTTCATCTGCCTTCAATACTATTCAGCCTCATTTGTCAGCCCTGGTAAACTAGAGCTGACAGTAATGGAAGTGGGAGAAAGAAATGACAACCACAACTGCAATGGATGTTGGCAGTTAGTGTTCGGTAGCCCCGAGTCATGGCTGAAGGATAAATGGAGAACCATGTTTTACTACCACATTTACCAGAAGAACCTGGTGGGCATCGTAGTAGACGAGGTTATAAATTTAAACCCCTTCTGTCGATGTGTTTAGACCTGATGAAAACTATTTTCGCTGGTTAAGCGGCTTGACTTAAACGTGAGTGGCTGAAGCGGTGCGTCAGTCAAAAGACGGACATGTTTTTAATCTAATCACATGTAAGGATTTTAGATAAGGCCCCTCCTTTGAAAATGGATCAGTTGTGGAAGAGTCCCAAATGGTTTTATGAAATACCATCTGGCAACAGTTAGGTTGGGTCAGGTCCGTCCTTTTCAAATATACGTCTTCTGGTCCAAGTTGTGGACGGGTTAGTTAAACAAGCGGTCGGTTGCGGGTCGTTTATACATCGACCCACGCATCATTGATACCGTTTGTTCGTTCTCTCATTTCAAGGTACAACAACTAATGAATAATGTATGGAGTAAATATATATTTATTGACGTTGAACATCCAAAGGCGTTGCAAATTGATCAAGATGATATAACAAGAAAATATCAGTAATAACACTTATCACTTAAAAACAGTCTTAGCCATGCCATCATATGGCATCAAAAAGCTGAACATTCAACAAATGAAAGCTGTAGGTCTCTGTCATTTATAGCCTACTGGTTACTAGATGAACTTTTCAAAAAGAAAAAAAACAAGAATGACAACAGCCTTCCTTCTCAGTCTTCATCCAGTCTGCTCTGGTCTGACAAATCCCCATAGGAGAACGCCCACCGTAATTTAGGTCTAATTGAAATACTGCATCACATTTAAATGTAAATATTTTGTTGTAATGAGTCTATAAAAACATTTTTCTATATAAAGTCCATTGCTATTCATCCTCACCACAGACATATTAGACCTTCTTATATTTCAGCCCTTTCCTGGCTGCCTCCAAAAGTGGTTTATTTACCAGGAATGTTTTGTCCACCTCTGTGCCCTCCTCCTGCAGGTAGACACACACCTGCAGCTCAGCCTTCACTGTGTCCACTTCAAGGCGGTTCCTTTCATTGCACCATAAAATCAGTCAGTCGCGTGAGCGGAATTTTTGATTGACAGCAGCTGCAGGCAATCCGAGGGCTGCGTGCGCAGCACGAATATTTACATTGCATAGCCTACGACATTTTCTGCCTGTAAACATAGCAATGTAGCAAGTGTCAATGACGGGTGGGGATATATGACAATTAATGCAACATGTGAAAAAGCCGGACACTTGACAGATGGCTCTAAAACCGGACTATCCGGACGAATGGTCAGCCTAGATCTACTACCCTCCATGTAACACACCAGCACATGTCACTTTTCTTAAATCAGTTGTTAAACGGGTCTTTGATCAGAATTTGGACAAAGACTGGACACATTCATTTCACCATCACTAAATACTTGTACTAAACACAAACCAAAGCATTTTTCTACACAATTGTTTCGTAAATAACATGAGCACAGTAAAATCTTTCAGCCTCATAACTTACCGTCAGAGAGCACCGGGCTGTCCCTGGATTGTTGGCGGGCCTGGGAGGCGGAGCAGACGGCGTAAGGAACGAAGACAGACCGAGGAGGCAGAGCGGGCCTGCTAGCCAGGCTAAGGAAGCAGCCTGTTAGAGCGGCTAAAACAACTATCTTCCTGACAAACCACACATCTATCGTCCACAAAACAGAGCAGTTGGAGCTGCTGATGTCGGGGAATCGTTCCACTCGGGACTGTTGTGTCACAATAATCACTGATAATCAAACCTGGTTCCACTCGCTGATCCCGAACATGTGCGTTTGTGAGCACGATGGACTGTTGTGAGCACACCGGACAGAAAAGGCGGCTTTAAGTCTTTCTCCACTGGTGGGTCTTGGTGTGGGGATTGGGAAACGAAGCCGGAGCCGAAGCTGTCGCTTTCAATTCTAAATCTGTACGAAGCGGCTCGTTTGGTGGAGGAGCCGTTTGAGGCTAAGCTAACCAGCAGCTAGCGGGGCTAACGAGCCGCACTGTCCGAGCAGAGGTAACAAGTTGTACCGTGTGAAAGATTACAACATCGAAGCTCCTGACAAACCACACATCTATTGTGACAAAGGACTGACCTTCTTCTTCTTCTGCTTCTTTTTTAGAGTTTTTGGCGGTTGACAATTTATCGTAAAAGGTGAATTACCGCCCCCTGCTGGACTGGGGTGTGGATGCAGGAGAGTCTATTCTACTAAACTGGGAGTAAAAAAGGAAAGAGTATGATCAATGACCATAGCTGCAAACACTCCTGTTTTTACCGTAATGTATTAGGTCTGAACGTGAAAAACTAAATGTGCAGACATATCATTTGGCTGATGTTCTTCAGTTGACACAGATCATGTATGGAACATATACACCTCATTTATTAACTATCTGTCAACTCATAGATGGGTAGTTGTACGGAGCCCCCCTGGTGACATGGATTTTTTTTTCGTTCCCACGAAACAGGTAATTCATGGCCACGAAATAATCATTTGTTCCCACAAAATGGCTTTTTCGTGGCCATAACGAAAAGAGAATAAAACAGAATATACTTGCTTAGTGGCTAGAGATATTTTACATGGTTTAATGAAATTCCTAACTAGAAAATCACACACAACTTTTTAACAGTAACAATAGTAGTGGTATGTAATAGATCATTATAACTTACATGCTGATGAAAACAGATCACAAGATCAGGAAACTCAACATCCGTTCTCATGGCATCTTGTCAGAATAACATCCATTACATATAACAATATATTTCAACTAAATTGGTCAACGTACAACAGGGGTGTCCAAATCCAGTCTGTGTCCTACATGTTTTAGATATTTCCCTTTTCCTCATGATTCAGTTTAACCTTTTAACTCCTGAAACTTTAGCAGTTCCACAGTAAAAACACTTAAAATAAGCAACAAAATAAACAAAAATGGCTGTCATCAATAAAATGAACAAAAATGAATAATAAACTGACAAAATAATAATAATAAAAACAAAGGTTTTGTTCATTTTGTTGCTCATTGTTTATTTTTCTACATTCTACTTTTCATTTGATTATTTTTTCTTTGCTTCACATGTGTCTTACTTTCTTCACTAATTATTTTGTCAGTTTATTATTCATTTTTGTTCATTTTATTGATGACTTTGGCCATTTTGGTTTATTTTGTTGCTTATTTTAATTATTTTTTTTACTATGGAACTGCAAAAGTTTCAGGAGTTAAAGGGTTAAACTGAATCATGTGGAAGAGGGAAATATCTAAAACATGTAGGACACCGGCCCTCGAGGACTGGATTTGGACACCCCTGACTTACTCCTGGTCCCGCTTGGATGCTTCGTCACATTTCATGAACGTAAATGGTTCATGAACCGGAAAAACACAAATACCCAGAATGCTTCACGTGCAGTCCCGACTACGACATGACGTCACTTCCCGTTGTGAGTTAAATTTAATCCAGGGTATTGAAACACAAAATAAAATCACAAAAAGATTCCAAAATATGACCTGGTTACATATATGTAACTTTTCTGAATTCCTGGCCCAAATTCTAAATATGATGGCGTCCTTACCCTTAGGGATTTTAATATTCAGATCTGTTGCCCTGACGAGCCCATCTCCAGGAGCTTTTTAAATGTTATTGACTCTTTTCACTTTGTCTCAGACACACACTTGACTTGGTGCTCTCGCATGGTCTCTGTGTTTCCAATCTGCACATTTATGACGTACTTTTCTCGGATCATATGCAGATTTTATTTGACATTCCCACTCAGCGTGAGGCCAAACCGTGCACTCCTCCCAAACGCTATTGTACTTTTGACTCCTCCACTCCAGCTCTGTTCTCTTCCACTTTTTGGATCTCTGCAGGGATGACTCTGAAACCTCTGTGTGTTTCAATGCTGATGAGCTGGTTGGTGATTTTTAACTAATTGTTTACAAACACTGTTGATAAACAATAGACTAGATAAATATACAACTCAACAGATAAGGTGACAGACAGACAGACTATCTGTCTGTCTGTCACCGTATGTGTCAAATTGTCATGTAGCTAGTTACAGTAGATTAGATAGATTATATCAACTATTTTAACAGACAGAGGTGACATTTGACACTAGATGTCTTCAGGACCTTCCTAAAACTACAGTCAGTGACGTAGATGTCATTGTGGAAGGTTCCTGAGCCACGATGAGTAAACAGGACAAAGGCTTCAACATGTAGATTTCCAGCTACATGGACAATTATGAAGGTAAGTTACTCTGACCTCAGAAGTGAAACCTCTAATGCTAACTTAAACATCAGACAAAATTCAGATGGTATGTATTTGATGTAGTCTGCTTACCATAAGTGTTCTTTAGTATGATCAGTTTTCTAAACATCTAAGGTTTTATTATTGGACAGTTTCAAGTAAAGATCAGCAGACAGGGAGAGTCAGTGTCTGAGCAGTCTGTCACAGATCAAAGACCTCACAGCCTGAGTGTAGGATATGAGTCAACTGTCAGTTGTGGAGGTGTCATGTGACAAGGATATGTACACACTGATCCATGAATCAAAAGTGAAACATAAAGTGTGTGTGTTCATGTGTGTGGTGTTACAGTGCACTATTGTCACAAACACACACTGAAGCAGAAATGACAAAGGCAGATGAATCTTACCAAGAATATATTCCAAATGTTTATCAAGTGGCCTTGGGTGCACTTACAGGAATTCTAAAAGAAGGTATTGATCTTATGATTATCTGTTTATTGATGATTAAACAACAGAAACCGATCATCTTAGACCAATAACTACACTAATTGATCATTTCAGATTGATTGATTGTTCTTGTTGATTCCTCCCCTGTTGCGCTGGTGGAGGATGAATGTCATCGTCGTCTTCCGCTTATTCGGGTCCAGCTCGTGGGAGCAACAGCCCCAGCAAAGAAGCCCAGATTTCCCTCTCCCCAGCTACCTCACCCAGCTCTTCCAGGGGAATCCCGAGGCATTCCCAGATTATCAAGTCAACCCAGAGATAAAATCCCTCCAGCGTGTCCAGGGTCAGCCCCGAGGTCTCCTCCCGAATGGACATGGAACACCTCCCCAGGGAGGCGTGCAGGAGGCATCCTCACAAGATGCCTGAGCCACTTCAACTCGTTCCTCTCGACATGGAGGAGCAGTGGCTCTACTCCAAGCCCCTTCCAGATGTCTGAGCTTCTCACCTTATCTCCAAGGCTGAGCCCCACCCTATGAAGGAAACTCACTTTGGCTGCTTGTACCCGTGACCTCATTCTTTCGGTGATGACCCAAAGCTCATGACCATAGGTGAGGGTTGAAACGTAGATCGACTGGTAAATCAAGAGTTTCACCTTCTGGCTTAGCTCCTTCTTCACCACAACGGATCAATTTAGCACCCGCATTACTGTGGATGCCACCCCAATCTGCCTCTTGACCTCCCGCACCATCCTCCCGTCACTCGTTAATAAGATCCCAAGGTACTTTAACCTCTTCCACCCTGAGCCTATTTTCAGAGAAAAACGCCTAAAAAAACATACCCAAAGTAAACTAAGAAATGTTCCACAATCCTAAGGTTTATATGGATGTTCTTTGTATCTATGGACATCTACAGGCTTCACAGAATCTATTCACATTGTCTAAAATAGTGTAGCTACTACTATGACTGAATAAACTGGAATAAAGTAAAAGATAATATATTATTTTTTGGTCTCGCCTGAATTTATTATTTTTTTGACAAAAGAAAACACCCTGCTAACAATGATTCCATGAATATAGACACTATTTATCACCTTCAGTAACTCCTTTACAACACAGGTACAAAAGTTGGTAGAATTAGAGCAAAGAACAAAGCCTCCAGAAAGGTATAAGTCAAGATAACACCAGGCAGACACTGCATTTGGAACAGTTTTGCCAAAAAACCCAAACCCCTCCCCCAAAAAAAAATTGATAAAAAAAATCGCAACACACAAAAAAAAATCGCGATATATGAGTGAATTGATTTTTTTCTCGTACCACTAATATCAACCATCACTTTGCCACAAAGCATGTCAACTATGCTAGCAAGCAGTCAAAGAAAGAACGCTCAGAGGTTGACAGCTAATTAACTCATTCACTGCCAGCGATTCCATTCCATTCTGTCTTGGTGGCAGGTTGTCACCATCTTCACGATTTGTTTGTCCTGCCAAGCTACCACCATCATGCGCCCATTGTTCCGCACAATTCGTTCCCCTGCACCCAGGTCAGACCTTTTGATCTCCCTGATCATCACTGGCAACCTCCCAAGGGTTGGCCGTTGGCTTGACACCAGCCGTGGTCCTGGTGCTGGTCCCAGCCCATAGTTGATACACCTGTAAATGATGTACATACATACAACAATAATTCATAATATAATAAATCATTTCATTCTTTATGATATTGATGGGGGGGGTATTATATATATATATATATATATATATATATATATATATATAAACACTTGGCTTTCTTTCTTTGCCCTCCACCAAGAAGAGGGCATGGGGCCCTGCTGGATTCACCACCTGTAACACGTTTGGCAACTGGTGCCCATAGTACGACTGGAGGAAAATGGTGTTCATGTAACATGGACTGAATGGTGTTTAATTCTTACCTCTGTCACGTCTATTATCAGAGCCATCCCGATTCACCTGGGCCATGCTGGTGCCCGCTCACTCTGCCCTTCTTCTTTGCTGGGTATCTCTGATCTACTCTCCCTTCTCTTTCCCCCTCACCTGCCACAGTATCTCCTGAAATACTCCTAAACCTGCGTTCCTCCGACGCCAGCTGCCTCGGTTCACTACATCTCCGC
>CM035800.1:667500-947500 GCA_020466265.1 Siphamia tubifer | reverse complement strand
AACAATTTACTGATTCAAGTTCACAAAGTCAATGAGAAGTAGAATCACCACAGAAACCAGGTCCTTGTTGACCTCCACTAGTTGAACTTTTCACCTGGTGACAGGTTGAACTTCCGTAAAATCCCTGTTTTGTGAAGGTGGTGCATTAGAACACACTTCTGTCGTCTGAGGACAACAAAACACAACCTTCAGTCTGATGTTTGTCTTCACATTTGGATTTTGTGAAGCCTGATTTGGAGGTTTTTCAGTCTGATGTTCCTGTCAGAAGTGGGTGCTGCTGGTACAAACACACTGTGTTTCTTCTGGTCATGTGACACTGAGGGACATTTTGCTCCAGGAGTTGATGGTTCACATTTGTGCTGATGATAGGAGAGGGCAGAGGATGAAGACACTCTTTCATCATGTTGGTAACACTCCAACTGTTTAGTTGTGTTAAGACTCTTTCCACTAGATTCCAATGTCTTACTTTGTGTACGACTGTTAAGTTTTTGTCCTTTGTGGAAATGTTTGATACGTTCATGTTTAGTACATTGTGGACCAGTGACAAAAGATCTGTCACAGAATCTGCACTGGTAGGGTTTTTCTCTAGGGTGGATATTTTGGTGTTGGAGCTTAACTTGATCTGTTATGATGAAAGCTTTTCCACACAGGTCATGTGTTTTTTCTCCAGTGTGGATACGCTGGTGCATTTTTAAGTTACTTGCTGTGGTAAAAGTCTTTCCACACTGGTCACACTCATATGGTTTTTCTCCCGTGTGGATGCGTTGGTGGATTTTTAGGTTACTTGCTGTGGTGAAAGTCTTTCCACACTGGTCACACTCATATGGTTTTTCTCCAGTGTGGACGCGTTGGTGGATTTTTAGGTTACCTGCTGTGGTCAAAGTCTTTCCACACTGGTCACACCCATATGGTTTCTCTCCAGTGTGGACGCGTTGGTGGATTTTTAGGTGATCTGCTTTGGTGAAAGTCTTTCCACACTGGTCACACTCGTATGGTTTTTCTCCCGTGTGGATGCGTTGGTGGGATTTTAGGGTATCTGCTCTTGGGAAAGTCTTTCCACACTGGTCACACTCGTATGGTTTTTCTCCCGTGTGGATGCTTTGGTGGGCTTTCAGGTTACCTGCTTGTCTAAAAGTCTTTCCACACTGGTCACACTCGTATGGTTTTTCTCCCATGTGGATGCGTTGGTGGGTTTTTAGGTAATCTGCTTTGATGAAAGTCTTTCCACACTGGTCACACTCGTATGGTTTTTCTCCCGTGTGGATGCGTTGGTGGGATTTTAGGGTATCTGCTCTTGGGAAAGTCTTTCCACACTGGTCACACTCGTATGGTTTTTCTCCTGTGTGGATACGTTGGTGTCTTTTTAGGTCACCTGCTGTGGTGAAAGTCTTTCCACACTGGTCACACTCGTATGTTTTTTCTCCCGTGTGGATGCGTTGGTGGGATTTTAGGTGATCTGCTTGGCTGAAAGTCTTTCCACACTGGTCACACTCATATGGTTTTTCTCCCGTGTGGATACGTTGGTGAGTTTTTAGGTGATCTGCTTGGCTGAAAGTCTTTCCACACTGGTCACACTCATATGGTTTTTCTCCCGTGTGGATACGTTGGTGGGTTTTTAGGTGATCTGCTTTGGTGAAAGTCTTTCCACACTGGTCACACTCATATGGTTTTTCTCCCGTGTGGATACGTTGGTGGATTTTTAGGTTACCTGCTATAGTAAAAGTTTTTCCACACTGGTCACACTCATATGGTTTTTCTCCAGTGTGGACACGGCGGTGGATTTTTAGTTCACTTGCTGTTTTGAAAGTCTTTCCACACTGGTCACACTCATATGGTTTTTCTCCCGTGTGGATTCGCTGGTGCATTCTTAAGTTACCTGCTGTGGTGAAAGTCTTTCCACACTGGTCACAGGTGGGTCTTCCATCCATGTTTGCTGGAATCAGGTGATCTTTGTCCAGATCTAACCTTTTTTGTTTGACTTCAAATCCACCTTTGTCTTCTCTCTACATCCAAACACACAGAAACAGAAGGTGTTCAGTGAAATGCAATGGAATGGAACAGAACAAACATCCCTTTCAAACCAGATGAAGCAGACAAACTAAATTAACCAGTCAGATCATCCAGAGGATATTTTCAAACATTTAAAAACTCACCCCTCTTGTTCTACAGGTGAAAATTGATGCAGATTCAACAACGTCCAAGTGAGTTCTATCTAGGGATGGAGAAATTAGTAAAGAATCTCGACTGACCACAGAACCTCCTCAACTGGTTTAAAGTCGGTAACTGAGAAAATAAAACGCTTTATTTGTCGACACACACACACACACACACACACACAGAAAATATTCTATGTCAAAGGGAATTATGCTCTTAAATATCATGGGGGGAAAAAACCTTACCGATTGTCAATAAGAAAAATGAAAATTCAATCTTGTTAATCTGCAAATTTTGGATTTGAGTTAAATAAAAAAATTTTACTTAATTTTTAAAAATCGTGATATCAATTTTTAGCAAGAAAATCATGACAAACATATTTTCCAGAATCGTGCAGCCCTAGTACATAGCATTTATGTCTCAGTGGTTTCAGTTTCCTTTCTTTCATATTAAAAAATAAATAAAAAATTAGCTGTAGCTTCCTGATTAAGTTTTTGTTCAGACCAGTGAAGAGACTGTTACAATAATTAATTTACTGAAAATGAATGAATGAGTTTTTCTGTGTCTGGTTTGGACAGAAAACCTTTGATTCTATCGATGTTCTTCAGGTGGTAATAGACGGACTGGGTCAGAACTTTTAACTCACTCACTGCCATCGACGTATATATACGTCAATCACAGGTTTTTTTTAATGCGAGGGGTGGGGGAGCGGTGTCGCGCAGCCCGTCACTTAAAGTCAGACTTGTACTCATTCAATTGCCCCGCTATTTTACCCAGGGACAGAGCCTCCTGGGCGGGTTGGACCCCTAAAAGGTCCAGGAACCATGGTGTATAAGCCAGTGAATTTTACCCGCCCATAAGGCTCTGTTCTGGGGCAGAATATCAGAGCATTTGGACCACTGTGAAAAATGACAAAGTCCCACTTTCACACGTAGTGAGTTTTGCCTATTGGGAGTAGCTGGGGCAGAAAGTGTTTGAACATTTTCCACAGACCCTTGGTACTACAAAACCAAAGTGGAAATTATTCTGAGTACAGAGTTTGACACACGTAAACGGCTTTTGCCCTTCAGCAGTTTCTAGAGCCTCTGCAGTCAAAGTGAATGGGAGCAGGGACCGTATGGTGCATTTAGCACTTTTCTGGGAGACACTTTTTCTTGTGCGTCCCTGTTATGAGTAACCACAGTTTTAACTGGTGGTGCTCCAGCTTCGGAGGGTGAGTTACCCGGGTAAAGACAAAGGGACATCGGATCCCTCTAGTGGATTTTTGACCTTCGAACCTCCAGATCGAAACGCCTTTATGAAGCCCCACCTTTCAAAAGCCTATGCCCCCTGTTTGTCGGTCCGACGGTAGGTTCCTTCAACATTGCGGGCTGGGGCTCAGGCCTACAGGAGAGGATGCGAGACGAGTCGTGCTGTCTTTGTCAGCGGTTCTACAATGGGATCCGCAGGTTCCAGGCGGTATCTGGGGTCCGTCTGAATCTGGCAACGGGATGCGGTCCCAGCCACAGAAGCCAGAGCTTACGAGGTACCGTTAGAATAACGGTGTTTCTCCAACACTGTTCAGACTCGGTAGTGGGTGCAGTCACCGCTCTGGCGGCGGAGCGCTGGTCCCAGAACTCAATGCTGGATGGTCCAGCGACAATGAAAAGTCCCGAAGAGTACGCCACTCACGCAGTGTGATCTGACGGGGTGGTGGTTCCGTTTCCCTGGCCCCCACCCAGGTCTTTCGCCCTAACCAAGTAGGCCCCTTTCCTGCCCTGCGTGATGGTGTTTCAGATTAGAGGTCACAACCCTGTCGCTGCCTGGGGGGGGGGGGCTTCCCTCCTTGAGACCAGCAACTCTCCTGGGGGCTTTGGATCGCCTCCTCTGCCCCCTCGGATCATTGTACTGCTGCGAGTGGGCTCCACGTACCCTCCACCCTCAGGGCTATCGTAGTTGATCCTTCCCGTATAGCCGCATACGCTTGTCTCAAAGATTAAACTGTGCAATGGCCGGTACATTGAAACTGCGATTGGCTCATTAAATCAGTGATGGTTCCTTTGGTCGGTGAGGTGAGTCCCGAGTGGGCTCTCTTCTTTTGTCTCTGCCTTTGGTACTACAAAACCAAAGTAGAAATGATTCTAAATACTGAGATTCATTTCCACTTTGGTTTTGTAGTACCAAGGGTCTATGGAACAATTTCTATAGACCCTTGGTACTACCAGTGGCCCAGCAGACAAGACCAGCGCGGCCAGAGCGGACACAAACTAGCGACCCAGCGGACAAGACCAGCGCGGCCCAGCAGACGCGGGGGTGGCCCAGCAGACACGGGGGTGGCCCAGCAGACGCGGGGGTGGCCCAGCAGACGTGGGGGTGGCCCAGCGGACACAAACCAGCGCGGCCCAGCGGACACAAACCAGCGCGGCCCAGCGGACACAAACCAGCGCGGCCCAGCGGACAAAAACCAGCGCAGCCCAGCGGACACAAACCAGCGCGGCCCAGGGGACACAAACCAGCGCGGCCCAGCGGAGACAAACCAGCATGACTCAGCAAACACAAGCTAGCAGGCTAGAATGAGCAGGAGGCTAATAGCTGACTGGCCAGGCTATTTGGCTGTGGAAGGCTAGAGCACACCACACACTTTTTAGTCCTGTCTTTTTGAAAAGAAACTATGCTGAACTGGCCAAAAAAGCTCGAGATCTAAGGAAAAAGAAAAAAATGTAAAGTACTTGGACTAATAACTGTAAAGTTTTTGTAAAATTAAACGGAGCAACACCTGAGGAGCAGAAAGTGCTACTGATAAGGAAAATGCAGGACTTTGAGCGATATAGCGAGGTAGCTGCAGGGACCGCAGGCTGTGCTAATAGCCGTAGGACTGCTAGCGTGGCTAGTCCCCCAGCTGATCCCATGCAGCCGGGAGAGTCAAGGGATCGGTTTGTGACAGTAAATGGTAAATGGACTGCATTTATATAGCGCTTTTCCACCTTGATGGTGCTCAAAGCGCTTTACATTAGCCTCTCATTCACCCATTCACACACACACTCATACACTAGTAGGTTTGTTTTGATCGATAGTACCATGCTCACACTACAAACTACGTTAGATACAGTTGCCCCCCTTAAGTTAAAAACTACTAAGATTAGATTAACCTCCCCATGGTACAACGCTGACACTCGCTCCCAGGGCCGGACCTAGCCTGATTTGCACCCAGGGCGAGACATGTCTTCGGCACCCCCCCCCCCCCCCCCCCCCCACACACACACACACACACACACATACGGAACCATATCCTTCAAAGACAGATTATACGACAAACACCAATGTATATATCAATGCTTATTTTTAATTACAATTTAAAAAATACAAAATAAAAATGTGATAAAAATGAATAAATAAAATTGAGAAATTTGTAAATATAAATATTTTAAAATTGCACACAAATGTAAACATAATGACATTGCAAATTGCACAAACCTTTTCAAAAAGTAAAACCAATGTTAACTATAATTAAGTAATAATAAAATGAATGCAAATGACTTCGCTTTTCCTTTTGGCTTTCCCCTTAGGGTTCACCACAACAAACAAAAAAAAATAGCAGTAAAAGTAAAGGTGCAGCAGCAGCAGCTGTAAAGATATCATCTAAAACTGGACCTTTCTTGCGTTCTTTGATCCAAAATCCTCAATTACATCCCTGTAATAAATATGTCAGTAAATATATATGAAGGAATATGGAGATTTAAAAAAGTAAACACATTTAACAGCACACGTCCCATTTATTTATTTACTTTTTAGTTAATCACTTTATAATCTTTCTTAAACCATGGACTCACCGTCTCATTTCCTTAACCTATTTGTGGACTCACCAACTGACCAAAGATGGCATCAAATCCCCATATGGGCCCGTTATGATCAATTCATTTGGGTTTATTAGCAATCCTGTGAAACAGAAGTATATCTACAGCCCACTAACCAGCAATGGAAAAATACATAAAAGATGGGGAAAAAAATCCTTAAATGGTAATAGTGGTATTATTTATATTATTAATGTGGTACAGGGGAGGCTAGATAATCACGTGTAACGTTAGGCCTTAATGATCCCTTAATTTGCGACAACTAGTCTAGACTAGTCTAATGTGTAACAGTTTAACGTTGTATTAATAAAGCATTTGGTGGTTAGCAGGTCAATAGGATATTAAAATACCCCAGTTGTGTCTGGAGCACGTTTGTTTAGGCTTGTTTTTGCCTTTTGTTGACCTTATTAGCTTCGGGGTCATCATCACATTCACACTCGACACTTGCCATGTTTGCAAAGTAACTTTGTGTAATTTAGGCCTACCTGCATCTATTGCTCTCCTCTCTGCCTCCTCTTCTCTCCTTTTTCTGAACTGTGTAATGGAATTATATTGTGTCTTAACATTGAATTACTTTCCTTATTCTTTGAATCATCTTTGTCTTTGAAAATCACAGTGCTTAACCCAGGACATGTCTCATCCTGTAACCATTTGGGGGTCTAGACATCACACCTATCCAGACTCTATTGTATCTTAACATTGTATTATTTTGTTTATTCATCTTTGTCTTTGGAAATCACATCTGCACCTATCCAGACTCTGTCTCATCCTAAACCCAGATGGGGGTCTAGTTTTCACACCCATCCAGACTCTGCGTCTCCTTCGTTGCAAGTTGGGGGTCTGGTTTTGACACCTACCCAAATCCTTGTGTTTCCTGTGATTGGCCAGTTGTATCTGTATAAGTACCTGTGTATCTTTCTGTTGGGCAGAGATCTCTCCACACACATGCTGCCATGTGTGTGTTCTGTCTTGAACAAAACTCATTACAATTATTTTTCTAAATATTATTCTGATTCCAGCTTCGTTCTTAATTTAACTGAAATTATTCCACAACAACTGAAAGACAGATGGTTTTTTTTCTCCATCTTGGTTTGACGGTGTCTGAGCGTTTATTAATCCTATCACTGGCATTCACCAATAATATTGACATGACGTAAGCAAACGAAAAAGAACTGGCAGTTAAATTTTTTTCCTATAGCCAGTGTTTATTAAAATTTAAATATACATTAACAATATACATATCAAAATTAGAATATATATTTTTCTATATTTTTATGATATAGTGTGGTTGTAAAAAAATGTTTAAACAGAAATGCAATATTAGGATGACTGCCCAGGCCCCCCTCATGACTTGTCTCATTTCATTGCCTGCTGTGCCCCCCTCCCCACCACCACCACCACCACACACACACACACACACACACACGCACGCACACACACTCGTGCCTTTCTCACCCCCGCTCCCTCGGCTGGGGCATTTGGAAAGCCAAAGTGTTCACATATCTACACGTTGTGTTTATTATATCACGCGTTACAGAAGACGTTCTACCACGCGCACCCGCATGCTTGAACGTGTGCCATTGCGCGTGCCAGAACGCGCCCTGTAACGCGTGAAAGCACGCCAGTGTGCGTGCTAGAACGCGTTCTGTAATGCGTGATATAATAAACACAACGCATGGCTATGTGAACACTTTGGTTTGCTATAGGGGCGGTGCCTGGGCCGAAGCAAGCGAGACGAAAAAAAAAAAAAAAAGACGGGGAAAGGAGAAAAAAATAGGACGGTCATATGCTGGCGCCCCTTAGAGGATTGCGCCCTGGTCCATTGCCCAGCCTGCCCATAGCTAAAACCGGGTCTGCTCGCTCCATTAAACAAGCAACACCTAAATTAGAGACAATGGCGGCGATCCAATTCAGAAGATTCTCTCAATGCCTGGAAAAATATCTTAATAAAGTATAATCAAGCTTTGCGTACAGCCAAAACTAGATATTACTCATCCATAATAGAAGAAAACAAGAATAATCCTAGATTCCTGTTCAGTACTGTAGCCAGACTGACAAACAGACACACCTCCGTGGAACCAGTTATTCCATCCACGCTCCGTTCTGATGATTTCCTGCAGTTCTTTAACAATAAAATATCAACTATTAGAGAGTTGAGACGATAAAGAGATGACTTTGTTGTGACTTAGGGATTTATAAATAAAATTGAATTGAATATTTTTATGGAGCATCTCTTGGTCACACAGACTTGTGTGCCTGGTGTGGGGAACCAAATACAAATCCTCTTCCAGAGCTAAAAAATAAATTTAAAACTGTACTCCCGCTCTGTCAAGATTGTGAGGAATGTGAAGAAGCCAGTAACAAAACAGCAGTATGGTAAGAGGAAATAAGTTGAACAGTAAATAGATAGCTGTATATGTCCACTAAAGCCTTCAATATTAGGGCCTTTATTTCATTGAAATAATATTTAGATGTGGATAGAATTTACATTTGTAGTTAAACTGTATTTTTGTTGAAAAAAAAAATCAATAAAAGACAAAATGTTGATGTCAAATCAGATTTTATTGTATTTCAATCATCTAATATTCATTTATGCTCTCTTAAAACATTCTGTAAATATACATGTACATGTACATGGAAAATCTGAGGCAATGTGTTGATTTTCTAACTGCTGGAAAGAATAACTGATATTAAATCTGAATTTTTGGAGCTTCTTTTTAGAAGACGGGTATATAAAATTGTAAATAAAATAAAATATGGATGACCAACCTACCTACCTAATTTTTTCCTATCCATGTGATGGGAACCACATATATTATTTTGTTTGGCCTTAGTTCAAATCTTAATCTTTTATGTATGCCTGTAAGTCAACGGGTCCACTGTGCGATTCAATTATTTCTAAGAAGATATGAAACACATTTCCTGACTTTGTCAGTCCATTGACATAAAGTTCATTAGGCTCTCACACATTTACCCATAAAGATTCATTTTTCCATTATTGTTCCAGTTTGTGTAATACTTATTTGGGGATCCGAGCTACCTTTCAGCGGGCGATAGATCCCACTTCATTAGTAACTGCATTCAAAAGAGATAAAGACTTCATACTTTAAATCTCCGTCATTTATAAAGACATGATGTCCATGAATGGTCAAATATGCTGATGTAACAAACAGCAGACCATTTTAAGAAGGCAAGGTTTGTTGATTCTTATCGCAGCCAAACTAGTTCACCACATACATTTGCACAAATCTATAGGTTTTCTTCACAGGAGGAATCGAAATCAATAATAAATTCAGAAACCCTACCAAAGTCTTACAAAAAAGATTCAAGAAAACTATTGGACACACCTCCGTTGAACCAGTTATTCCATCCACGCTCCGTTCTGATGATTTCCTGCAGTTCGTTAACAATAAAATATCAACTATTAGAGACAAAATAGACACACTTCTCCCAAACATTAGATCAGAAAAAGCAGTGGTTTCAAACCTAGGCCCTTTAATAAATCCCTCTGTAACACTAAATAATTTCACCACTGTAGACCAAACTGATCTCATATCTATTATCATGTCTTCCAAATCAGCCACCTACCTCTTAGTCCTAAATATAATTAACACTTCATTAACTACTGGATATGTGCCACAGTCATTTAAATATGCTGTTATTAAACCAGTTCTGAAAAAGCCTACCTTAGATCCTGACATTCTAGACAATTCTAGGTCTATATCCAATTTGCCCTTCCTGTCAAAGGTTTTAGAACAAGTAAAAGCTGTGCCAATTCCTGCAGGATAATAGTTTATTTGAACAGTTTCAGTCTGGCTTTCATGCCCATCATAGCACTGAAACAGCGTTAGTTAAAGTTACTAATGACTTATTATTAGCCGCTGACATCGGATTAATATCGGTCCTGGTGTTATTAGACCTTAGTGCAGCCTTTGACACCATTGACCACAGTATCTTAGTGCACAGATTAGAATATGATATAGGTATTAGAGGAGCAGCCCTCTGCTGCTTTAAATCGTATTTATCTAATCGCTACCAATTATTATTATTATTATTAACGTTAAACAATCATCGCAGTCCTCCAGAGTTAATTATGGCGTGCCCCAAGGGTCAGTCCTTGGGCCTATTTTGTTTACACTATATATGCTCCCTTTAGGTAACATCATTAGAAATCATGGCATTAATTTTCATTGTTATGCAAATGACACACAGCTATATTTATCGATTAAACCTGATCAGACCAGGCAAATAGATAAACTAAGTACTTGTGTACAAGACATAAAAATTTGGATGAGTGCCAATGATCTTTTATTGAACCCTGAAAAAACTGAAGTCGTTATAATTGGTCCTAAAAATGTGAGAGACTCCCTACCTGACCACATAGTTACTCTGGACAACTTAAGTGTAACACCCAGTGCCACAGTTAAAAATTTAGGAGTTTTATTTGATCAAGATCTTTCATTCAAAATGCACATTAACCAAACTTGCAGAACAGCCTTCTTTCACCTGCGCAACATTAGCCAAAATTAGGAATATCCTGTCTAAAACGATTGCAGAAAAATTAATTAATGCATTTGTTACATCACGATTAGATTATTGTAACTCCTTACTTGTTGCGTGTCCTAAATATTCCCTAAAAAGCTTCAACTGGTTCAAAATTCAGCAGCAAGATTATTAACAGGATCAAATAGAAGAGAACACATCACCCCTGTGCTACAAACCCTGACCCCTGACCACTAACCCTATCACCCCTGTGCTCCAAACCCTGACCCCTGACCACTAACCCTATCACCCCTGTGCTCCAAACCCTTCATTGGCTACCAGTTGAGTTTAGAATTAAATTTAAAATCCTCCTCCTTACATATAAAACCATTAATGGTATGGGCCCCTTTTATCTTAAAGATGATCTGGTTCTGTACCAACCCAATAGAACCCTTCGTTCTCAGAATGCAGGTTTATTGAAAGTTCCTAGGGTTTGTAAAAGTACAGTAGGAGCTAGAGCCTTTAGTTACCATGGTTACTGTCTTATGGAATCAGCTTCCCTTTAATATTAAAGACGCCAAAACAGTCTCTACATTTAAAATTAGGTTGAAAACATTACTGTTTGAGAAAGCCTATGGTCAGGTTAGTTAAAAATGATGCGACTCATATATCATGTATACATGATGTATGAGTCACAGTTCAGTCTAGGCTGCCCTAGGAGTTAGAATGCTGGGGGAAGTACAGACACTGAGTTCTTTCTTCTCTTTCTCTCTCACACCTGTTTTTGTCATTTTTATAACCTATCTTTCATACCAAGTCTGTTCATGACTAGTCACACAAATGGGTAGGGTTGTCAAAAAAATTTATTTTAGATACTAAATCGATATGGACCCTTGGTATCTAATTAGATACTAAGTTGCTGGAAAATTGATTTTTGTTTTTATGGCGCGTCGCCGCTTTTTGGTACCGGGTAACGTTAAGAATCCTAAACAGGCATCAATGCGGTCAGCTCTGGCACAGCTGTAATGCCGGCGTGTAAGTTTTTTTTTTTTTTTGAGGTATACAGAAGAAGCCTGTTGAACATAAAATATAACATAATACAGGGGAGGAAGAATACTATAAGGCACAATAAAATTATAGGAATTAGTTACAGCAAATCAGCGATAATCAAATGTAGAGCAAAGGGGTACATTCAGTTGCCTAAGATACAATTGAACATGTATGTAGGTCACAATTAAATAAAAAAGAAAATGTTTATGTTTAAATCTGACATATTAGAATTACATTGAACATAAAAAACTTTTTTAGATGTAAATACATTTAAAACATTAGATATTTTGCAAAAGCGGCGTGTAAGTTAAAGTGCCTTTTTTTCTCCAGCTGCCTCTGACAGCACACGGGATGACGCCAGTGCGACCACAGACCTATACACTATTTCTATAGGTCTGTGATTGGACCATCCGATGTAACTTTGCTTTTAAAGGCCTCCATATAGTCGAACGTTTATGCGCGCGGGCGGCAGCCAGGCGGTAGCGCATAGTATCACGTTACCACCACGGAGGCAACCGTGAGCATATGGCAAGCCAAAGTGTTCACATAGCCACGCATTGTCTTTATTATATCAAGCGTTACAGAACGCGTTCTAGCATGCGCACTGGCGCGCTATCACGCGTTACAGGATGCGCGCAATGGCACGCGTTCTAGCAGGCGTTATGGCACGCCTGCTAGAACGCGTGCTATATGGTAATGATCTCCTCCCACTGATTTTCTCCGCCAATTAATTTGTAGTGCTTCCAGCCAATCACTGGCCAACACGAGTCCAGAATAACTCAGCACTGATCTTAGCTTCACAAACGAAGTGCATTCACTCAATGTTTCATTTTTACTAAATATTTTGACTTTTCCTTCATCAATCTACTTTATTTAACTTGTTCAACTGAATCGCAAGGGGTCCGCGGTGGTCTCCGCGGTGGTCACATGATGCAATACGCTGCCGCCCGCGCACATAATCGCTCGACCATAAAGAGTCTTACAGTTAGCACTGCAGAAGGGCTTGAACAAAAAGATAGACCTACCTTAACTTACCAAGAGATAGACATGCATTTATTCTGCACCCGCACTCACTACCTTTTTTTAGCAGTCCATGGAGGAAATTTTCAAAGGAATCCCTCACATCTCCAGTATCGAAATTAGTATCGAGTATTATCCTTAGTATCAGTATCGAGTTGGAAATTTTAGTATCGTGACAACCCTACAAATGGGGGGGAGTGGTGGCTCTCCTGACAGTGTTTACGCGGCAGCCATGGACGACAGGATCTGCAGTGACTCACCTGTGCTGACCTATGACACCGGACGCACTCCCTTGCCTGTCTGGTGTCTGGACGTTCATCTATAGCCTGTCCGTCCATGTGAGTGGATCTGTCCTTCAATGTGGTTCTCCTCAAGATTTCTTCTTTTTTCCCACTGCGTTTTGAAGTTTTTTCTTGCCAAGGAGGGTCTAAGGACACTGGATGCTTGGGACTGTTCATATATCTCTGTAGTCGATTGTGTTTTTGTAAAGCCCGGTGAGACGACTTTGTTGTGATTTGAGGCTTTATAAATAAAATTGAAATGAATAAAATACGTCTGTGTTTTTACTCTAGGGCAGAACATGTGACAACAGCTCGTTCTGTTCATGTTCTCACTTTGACTTCTAATCAATAAATGATTGTTCTAATTTGAACATTTTCTCTCCAGTTGTGATTGAAAATCTTCCACAACAATAAACTCCTCTTTTGTCTTTGTCTAGTGCGAGTTTGTCTGCGACTTATGAGTGTTTTGTTATCTACAAGTGGTGTGTCGAATTCCAAGGTCAAAGGTTAAAGGTCGCAGCACTCTATTTACTAGGGTTAAGGCTGGACCCAGATCAAAACAATATTACTATGGTTTTGAGTAACCAGACCCAAACCTGCAGCTGTGTATGGTTGTGATGCATTCGCCTAGCGTCTACGATTGTTATGCATAGGGTACGCCCTACCACCCCCCTAGGGTCCTACCCCCTGAAAAAGACCACACATATATACACAGGAGCATAGACCCCGGGTCCCCCTACTTGTAATCGTTGCATCATGGTGAATTCAGGGCTCTTGTTAACGGACTAGGTTTATTTTAATATCCAAGACAGCTGGATTTAAGGGCGTTATTCCATACTATTGGTGGATAGGATATGGTCTGACCTACTATTTGATACCTTGATGGATGCACACAATATTAAATACCCAACATTTTACCTCTTAACTTGCATAGTATGAGTGACATAATTCCAAGCAAATGACAATTTATTGGTGCTTAAAATAGCTTAGCATAGTACAATAAATTCATGGTATCATAATCACCCCTTAATCTCTCCCCACACCTATGCCTCCTCATTCCTTACTAGGTTCAAGGAATAGGTTACTTACTCAATACCATCAGTAATATAAAAAAGAAAACTTGTGGAATAAAAGTGATCCAATAGGAGAAGATTCAAATGTGATGAAAAATCGGTAATCCTTTCGTTCTTAAATTCCAATGGGCGATGTATTCTCGTAATCCGTCACAAAATCGTAACCCATAAAGAAAAAGGGAGAAAAAGAAAAAAAATAGCAATCCTTCGATTGAACACGGAGAAAATCCCCAATTGACAGAAAAATGATCCAAATTCAGTCGTTTTAAATCCCAGTGGAAAAGTCCAAAAGTTCCTCAAAGTAGATTAAATCCCTTTGAAAATGTCCAAAATGTGAAATATAACCGAGTTAAGTCCCAATAGTTTCAACGAATAAAGCTCAAATTAGTCCAAATTAAGTCTCCAATTATTAGTCCATCACTGTGCAGTATAATTGATAAATATTTTAAAATGTGTAAAATAGGATTGAAAAGACCTCCGTAGAATCTTGGCCAATGATACGACGAAATAGTCCTAAATATCAATGTGAAGAAATCACATTGATATTCTTCTGTGTCAACGTTACCTAGCTTAAGATAACCTGCTAAGCTACATCTTTAGTAGCTACCAGCAAAAGGATTTCTTCTCTGCTAGAATAACCTGTTTTAGACACAGAGACCTGAACAGATGAAAACCTTTGATTTGGCTGAAGATAGTGGCAAAGTCTATCTGAGCTGATTTTACATCCATACTCTGCAGTTAGTGGCTATGTCTCAATAATCCCCTCCTGTAATTCTCTTTTATACCAGATGGGTGTATTCTTAATACACCCCCTTCTAGTTCTATCCTATCAGACCGTTTCTTGCCCTAAAAAGGAGTCATCTCTTTTATTCGCCTTTGTCCTTAGTGCTATCTCCGCGCATCAGACCCCGGGACCTTCCCTGTCTCACTCTGTGGTCCGGAATTCCCCATCATTCCCCAATTTAAAACTAGTAATTCATCACAAAGTTACCGGACCATCACAAAGTGATCATATTAAATAGATCATCACTGTTGAACCTTCTAAGTACATTAAAATAAACACACACACACACACACACACAGATTTTCCCAATAAAAAAATACTGGAATATACAAATGTTGGAGTTTCTTTTTTATTTTTACCCTTTATCACAGTCTTGGATATACCAAAGATTAGTAACGACATTGACTTTGATGCATTATTAGTTTGCGTGTACCATCAGATTTTAACCTTTTCTTCCTTTTGAACCATTAAGGCCAAAAACAGAGCAGTGCTACAGTTCTACTGCTACTGTTATTATTGTTGTTGTTCCAATGTTATCTCCTCCTAAAGAAGTACTTTTACCTGAAAATAAATGTTTTGACTTATATTATGTGACTTAATATTATTGGTAGATGTCATGTATTCTGCCTGATAAGAAAAGAACCATAAGACTTTTGTAAAAACATGAAATACACTATAATAGCACAAATCTTCATCTCCCACCCTATAAAACTAGGGCCACTTCCTCTTTTCCCTATTAGGCCAAACAAAATAGCACATGTGGTTCCGGTCACCCGACCGACCCAATTTTTTACAACGAAAATGCCGACTATGTAAACATTTTATCAGTTTGTCAAAATTAATTAAATATAATGAACCGGCCGACTGATGATGAGAGAATTTATTTCTCCGTATTTAGTCCGTATTCATGTTTACCAACATCTGTCACCTGTCTGACCACCGTGATTTATGACTAGCGACAAACGACGACCATATACATGGTGTCCATGTCCATCAAAACAACCCTCAATGCATGTGATTGCTGCGCCAGTTTTGATTGGCTGTTCGCCTCTTGATGAATTTCCCACTCACTTCACACTTCGTTTGTTTCAAAAACAAAACCGTTTCTTTATTAATTGGGAAGATCGTTGCATAACTCATGTGAACTATCACACAGCCAGAACCAGTGGCCGTGGTGGAGGAGTGGCAGTAATATCCCACTCCAGTTTAGGTCTTAGCCCTAAAATTAATCATAAAACTAATCCCACTTACCACTCCTTTGAAAGTCTAGTTTCATCCATTACTTTCCCCAACTGCAGAAACCAAAAACCAGTCCTTTTTGTCATAGTCTACCGCCCTCCTGGCCCTTATTCACAGTTTTTATTATAAGTCTCTGACTTTCTATCCAGTGTAGTGTTGAACTGGGATAGGATTATAATAGTTGGTGATTTTAACATACATGTTGATAACAACACTGACTCTCTTAGTAATGCATTTAGTGACCTACTAGACGGATTAGGCTTTATCCAAAATGTTAATAAACCAACCCACATTCACAGACATACTCTCGATCTGATCTTAACACTTGGTGTTGAAATTAATGACCTCGTCATTTTTACCCATAATCCCATACTCTCAGATCACTTTTTAATGACCTTCCAGGTTTTGTTTGAGGATATTTCTACCTCAGTGATTAAAACGCAAATGAAAAGGATACTATGTGACCGAGCTGTCTCAAAGTACAAAGAGTTAATTCAGTCACTATTTGTGTCTATGTCATGTGATTATGTAAAGGACACATTTAGTCCCAGTATAAGTGATGAGTTAGTCGACGCTGACACTCGCTCCATTAAACAAGCAACACGTAAATTAGAGGCAATGGAGGCGATCCAACTTAGAAGATTCTCTTAATGCCTGGAAAAATATCTTAATAAAGTATAATCAAGCTTTGCGTACAGCCAAAACTAGATATTACTCATCTATAACAGAAGAAAACAAGAATAATCCTAGATTCCTGTTCAGTACTGTAGCCAGACTGACAAACAGACACACCTCCGTGGAACCAGTTATTCCATCCACGCTCCGTTCTGATGATTTCCTGCAGTTCTTTAACAATAAAATATCAACTATTAGAGAGTTGAGACGATAAAGAGATGACTTTGTTGTGATTTAGGGCTTTATAAATAAAATTTATGGAGCATCTCTTGGTCACACAGACTTGTGTGCCTGGTGTGGGGAACCAAATACAAATCCTCTTCCAGAGCTAAAAAATAAATTTAAAACTGTACTCCCGCTCTGTCAAGATTGTGAGGAATGTGAAGAAGCCAGTAACAAAACAGCAGTATGGTAAGAGGAAATAAGTTGAACAGTAAATAGATAGCTGTATATGTCCACTAAAGCCTTCAATATTAGGGCCTTTATTTCATTGAAATAATATTTAGATGTGGATAGAATTTACATTTGTAGTTAAACTGTATTTTTGTTGAAAAAAAAAATCAATAAAAGACAAAATGTTGATGTCAAATCAGATTTGATTTTATTTCAATCATCTAAAATTAATTTATGCTCTCTTAAAATATTCTGTAAATATACATGTACATGTACATGGAAAATCTGAGGTAATGTGTTGATTTTCTAACTGCTGGAAAGAATAACTGATATTAAATCTGAATTTTTGGAGCTTCTTTTTAGAAGACGGGTATATAAAATTGTAAATAAAATAAAATATGGATGACCCACCTACCTACCCAATTTTTTCCTATCCATGTGATGGGAACCACATATATTATTTTGTTTGGCCTTAGTTCAAATCTTAATCTTTTATGTATGCCTGTAAGTCAACGGGTCCACTGTGCGATTCAATTATTTCTAAGAAGATATGAAACACATTTCCCGACTTGTCAGTCCATTGACATAAAGTTCATTAGGCTCTCACACATTTACCCATAAAGATTCATTTTTCCATTATTGTTCCAGTTTGTGTAATACTTATTTGGGGATCCGAGCTACCTCCGTCATTTATAAAGACATGATGTCCATGAATGGTCAAATATGCTGATGTAACAAACAGCAGACCATTTTAAGAAGGCAAGGTTTGTTGATTCTTATCGCAGCCAAACTAGTTCACCACATACATTTGCACAAATCTATAGGTTTTCTTCACAGGAGGAATTGAAATCAATAATACATTCGGAAACCCTACCAAAGTCTTACAAAAAAGATTCAAGAAAACTATTGATTTTGGCTCCATTATTGGCAAAGATGTTTTCTACAAAACTATTGCACAAAAATACAACCTCTCTTAAGAACAATCAAACTGTCTCGCTGCTCACATTACCATGTGCAAACTAGTTTAAAAAAAAAAAACTAATTAGAAAGTTAGGAAATCAAGCTGTCAAAGTAAGAGAAATTATCATTACAATTAGCATATAATCATATTTCCCAAAAGGTATTAAAGAAATCGTGTATGTGCTACAGGACTCCAGTCAGTTTGCTACTGAGATTACCCACCCATTCATTCAAACAAAGAAAAAGCAGAGTTTGAAACACTCAAAACTATACACAGGATGTGCCTTTTCTGTTGCTCGTAGATATTCATGTTAAAGTCAACATGCACACATCTATGGCTGTGTAATGGAGCCACTTTAGGTAAAGAAAGACTTTTTTGTGGGAGGAAGGACAATTTGAAGATAAAAAAAAAATGGTGCATATAGTCTAGAAATGTACATGAACATTGTCTCGTCATCTGAACCTGCTTTATCCTCACTAGGGTCGCGGAAATCACTGGGGGCCTGATCCGGCAACAATGGGCGAAGGCGGGGTACACCCTGTATGAGTAGGCAGTTGTACATGAATATTATTTTGTGAAATATATTCTGAGAATGAAAAGGTAAAATTAGATAAATTGAAATTCTGGGAAAACAACCAACTTTGAACCTTTTAAGTTGAGTCTTTTAACTCTCACAGTCTTCACACATTTAGAAAAGACGAGAAGTACACACTATCAGACTGCAGGTAAATGTGGCTGAAATCAAACTTTTTTCCCTCATATGTGACCTGTATTTAATCTGTTAAAGACAGTTTGAACAGCACAAATAAATTTTTTTTAAAAAATCCAACTGAGGCCACTTTCATATGTGGTGCTGAATGCAATAGGTATCTGACATTTTGTAAAAAATCAAGTCGCATCCATCTGACTTACGTCATTGAAATACAATAAAGGTAAAAGACTGAGGATCACACACTCAACTGCACCTGATGAGAGATTCCAGACTGCATCACCTATCAAACCAACTGAAGCAAATTGAATTAATCAAACTCTCATGAAGACGACATTTAAAAAAAAAAATAAAAAAAATCACATACCAGTTGGTACTGGTACTTCCTGTCCTCATTTGACACCGTCTCCTGTGACCTACACTCTCTTTTTCATTGGTTATTGGTAACATGTGTTTCCAGTTGGGTCGGTCGGCCGTTCATATTACCTGAATGCATCCAAATTCCACTCAAAAATATTCAATGTTGAATTTGTTGCACACTCAGATGTCCTGATCTAGCGCCAGAAGGATAAGCCATTGGTCCATGACTTTATATATAACGCAATACTTGACATCTACATTTGTACATTAATTGACCAGAGAAATTCTGATATTTATTCTCTCTGTAGAAGTTGCTTTTTGTTCTATACGTCTGAACAGAACTGGGCCAGAGGGCTTTTGTTTACTCTACACCATATGGATGGAATGAGCTGCACAAAGACTAGAAACTGAGTCCAATTCTTTGAGCGGTTTTAAGTCCAAACAGTTGTTGAGGCTGACTCCATAACTTGAACTTGAATTTTTTTTTTTAAATCAGTTGTTAAACGGGTCTTTGATCAGAATTTGGACAAAGACTGGACACATTCATTTCACCATCACTAAATACTTGTACTAAACACAAACCAAAGCATGTTTCTACACCATTGTTTCGTAAATAACATGAACACAGTAAAATCTTTCAGCCTCATAACTTACCGTCAGAGAGCACCGGGCTGTCCCTGGATTGTTGGCGGGCCTGGGAGGCGGAGCAGACGGCGTAAGGAACGAAGACAGACCGAGGAGGCAGAGCGGGCCTGCTAGCCAGGCTAAGGAAGCAGCCTGTTAGAGCGGATAAAACAACTATCTTCCTGACAAACCACACATCTATCGTCCACAAAACAGAGCAGTTGGAGCTGCTGATGTCCGGGAATCGTTCCACTCGGGACTGTTGTGTCACAATAATCACTGATAATCAAACCTGGTTCCACTCGCTGATCCCGAACATGTGCGTTTGTGAGCACGATGGACTGTTGTGAGCACACCGGACAGAAAAGGCGGCTTTAAGTCTTTCTCCACTGGTGGGTCTTGGTGTGGGGATTGGGAAACGAAGCCGGAGCCGAAGCTGTCGCTTTCAATTCTAAATCTGTACGAAGCGGCTCGTTTGGTGGAGGAGCCGTTTGAGGCTAAGCTAACCAGCAGCTAGCGGGGCTAACGAGCCGCACTGTCCGAGCAGAGGTAACAAGTTGTACCGTGTGAAAGATTACAACATCGAAGCTCCTGACAAACCACCAGTGTTGGGAAAGTTCACCTTGATTAGGAACTAGTTCAAAGTTCAGTTCAAGTTAGTCAATATGAATTAGTTCAGTTCATCGTTCATTCTTCCAAATTATGAACTAGAAGTTCATGGATCCCAAAATGAACTTTTTCGTTCTTTTTTGTGTTATTATTGTAAACTTATTATTAACCGTTCCTGACGTTATCCTGGCCGTAGTCAGGGAATCAGGGGAAAATGCCGAAGTAAGTACCTTACCCCAGGGTTAACTTTCCTCTGCAGGTTCTTAGAACACACGGAGTGGTTTCAGTGAGCTTCGTTTTCAATGTTTATTTCCAAGAACAGGACAACACCTGTTCTGGTCGACGGTCACACTCTGTACATTTAACTCTGTTTCTCTGCTCCCAACCCCCCCCTCTCCCTCCCTCTCTCTCTCTCCCTCCCTCCCTCTCTCTCTCTCCCTCCCTCCCTCTCTCTCCCTCCCTCCCTCCCTCCCTCTCTCTCTCTCCCTCCCTCTCTCTCTCTCCCTCCCTCTCTCTCTCTCCCTCCCTCCCTCTCTCTCCCTCCCTCCCTCTCTCTCCCTCCCTCTCTCTCTCTCTCTCTCTCTCTCTCTCAACCTTCGCCCATGTGCTTGACTTTTGAACGCGAGAATGGACTGACTGACTCTAAATCAATTCCCAGCCAGGTAAAAAAAATAAAATAATAATAATTAAAAAAAAAAACTATACTAACTATCTACCTCTAATTAAAGAATTTAAAAAAAAAATTGAAAAGTGGTTGTATCTGAAAATAAATATAATTGGTAGAATATATTTGATTAAGATGATGTGGCTGCCAAGATTTTTGTACATATTTCAAACAATTCCTATTATCCCACCAAAAACGTTTTATAAAAAGGTTAATTCAATTCTATTATCCTTTATATGGTCAAAAAAACACAATAGACTAAAAAGAAAGCTATTGTATTACCCGCGGGAAGAAGGTTTAAACCTGTCAGAGTTAGAAAATTATCACTGTGCAGCGCAGATGTTTTATATTGATCAAATTATAAATAATGCAAAACGAAAGTTCATGGATAAATTTTGAAAATCATCAGTTAATGCCTAAAAATTACCTAACTGCCCTTTTCTCCAATAAAAAGTGTACTACTACAAACTTTATCATTAACTCTACATTAATTTCTTGGGAGTAAAATACAAAAGCGAATAGGACAAGAAATTGAAATTCCAAGACATATAAGGATATGGGATAACCCCTCTATAAGAATTCAAAATGTTCGAATCAGGTGGGAGACCTGGATGAATTTAGGAATCCAGACAATAGCAGATGTCACAAACCAAGAGTCAGTATCCTCATACACCAAATTGGAGGAAAGATTTGGATTAAGTCGTATAGAAAAGTGTAGGTATCTGCAATTGAAAAATTGGATGCAGGACAACATAGACCTCAAATATGGAACATCTACAGAATTAAGGGATAAAAAGAGGAGACTAATAGGAGCTTCATATGGCATTCTTATTAAAGCTAAGAGCAATGAAAAATTATTAGAAAATATATATAATAAATGGAATGTAGACTTGGATATAATAAAAAAATGATAGTGTCTATATTCATGGAATCATTGTTAGCAGGGTGTTTTCTTTTGTCAAAAAAATAATAAATTCAGGCGAGACCAAAAAATTCTATTTTATCTTTTAGTTTATTCCAGTTTATTCAGTCATAGTAGTAGCTACACTATTTTAGACAATGGGAATATATTCTGTGAAGCCTGTAGATGTCCATAGATACAAAGAACATCCATATAAACTTTAGGATTATGGAGCAATTCTTCATTTACTTTGGGTATGTTTTTTTAGGCGTTTTTCTCTGAAAATAGGCTCAGGGTGGAAGAGGTTAAGAAAAACAAAGGGCCTCCTGCAGCTGTGATTTTCACTCCATCACCCATATCTCAGGTTCCACATGGGCCGGGTGTGGTAGGGCCTTTTGACCTCACAACTCCAAAATATCTTGACCTCTTGAACTCACGCTACTCCAATACACTTGTCTGTCTTCTCAGCATTCTACAACTCTACTATATTAGTCAATCATTTGTCCCTTCCTGTAGCTGTGTTTTATGATGTTGCATTTATTAATTCAATCCTCTACACTTCATAAGATATTCATGAAATATTTCCAAAGGCTGAAGAGCTAAAATGAATGATCGTGGTTATATAAATACTGGTCAGCTTAATGTAAGGCAAGGCAAATGTATTTGTATATCACATTTCATGTACAGGACAACTCAAGGTGCTTTACACAAAAACAGAAACAGAAGAAAATTTTTAAAAAATGATAAAGATGCATTAAAAGACAATTAAAATCAAGACATAAAAACATTTTAAAGCAAATAATAATCTAAGTAAAAGCTCCAGTGAACAATAATGTTTTCATCTGATTTAAATGAACTGACAGTTGTTCTCAGACCTCAGGTATTAACACTAGTTAACACTAGTTAACACTAGTTAACAGTAGGTTAACAGTTGTTCTCAGACCTCAGGTATTAACACTAGTTAACAGTAGTTAACACTAGTTAACAGTTGTTCTCAGACCTCAGGTATTAACACTAGTTAACAGTAGTTAACACTAGTTAACAGTTGTTCTCAGACCTCAGGTATTCAGGTAGTTTGTTCCACAGTTGAGGAGCAGAGTAACAGAATGATGCCTCACTTTGTTTCGTTCTTATCTTTGGAACACACAGTAAACCTGTTCCTGATGACCTATGACCTCAGGGCTCTGGATGCTTCATAGGGAACCAGTAGGTCTAGGATGGATTTGGGGTCTAAGGTCGTTTAGTTCTTTATAGACCAGGAGTAAGATTTTGAATTCTAACCTTTGACCCACAGGAAGACAATGTAAGGATTTGAGGACGGGTGTGATGTGGTCCAGTTTCCTGGTACTGGGGTGTGATGTGGTCCAGTTTCCTGGTACTCGGGTGTGATGTGGTCCAGTTTCCTGGTACTGGGGTGTGATGTGGTCCAGTTTCCTGGTACTGGGTGTGATGTGGTCCAGTTTCCTGGTACTGGGTGTGATGTGGTCCAGTTTCCTGGTACTGGTCAGGACTCTGGCAGCAGCGTTTTGGATCAGCTGTAGCTGCCTGATTGATTTTTTGTTTAGACCAGTGAAGACACCATTACAATAATCTAACTTACTGAAAATGAATGAATGAGTTTTTCTGTGTCTGGTTTGGACAGAAGACCCTTGATTTTAGCGAATGTTCTTTAGGTGGTAATAGGCAGATTTGGTAATGGCTTTAAAATGTTTGTTAAATTTCAGGTCAGAGTCAATAATTACACCGAGATTTCTGGGTTCTGGTTTCTTGGTTTGTGGGCCAGTTTACAAGTTTCAACAATTCTGAATGAATTCTACTTCATGCTCACCCGCTCTACAGAGTTTAAAAACATTGCCTCAACCCATGTGTTTCGTTTCTGGCTCTCTCACTGGTTGTGTGAACATGCGTCATGCGCTACCACGGTCAAAGTTGAACATTGTTGAACTTTGACCGCGGAACGGCAGAGGTGTGGTTGTTGGTGGTCATGGGCATGTTACCGCAACCTGACAGCAACGCATTCTGTACTGCTCCGGCACTGGGGAAACACTTGAACCCTATGAGATTTTACGCGCAGCCGTACAACTAGCGCTGGCGATATGTTAACTGCAGTGGCATGCCTAAAGGTGTTTTCACATTACCAGTGGTATAACGCTTTGTGTTCCGCTATGCTCAACGCACAACCAATTTCACCTGCTGATTGCTCAGGTCATTAGCGCTTTGCGTCATGACTTTACCACCTGTAGTTGTACTATTGCTATAGATTTAATAATCCTGCTTCAGATTTTAAAATGCACATCATCCCTCCAGTTTACAAGTTTCAACAATTCTGAATTAATTCTACTTCATGCTCACCCGCTTTGCAGAGTTTAAAAACACTGCTTCAACCCATGTGTTTCGTTTCTGGCTCTCTCACAGGTTGTGTGAACACACGTCATGCGCTACCATGGTAACGCTTGTCTCACACGGAGCGGTAGAGAAGCTGCAATTGCCACTTGTGAATAGCCAGTCACTGTAGAGTATATTTGTCGCCTGGTGCTACTCGCCATTTAATAGGCTACCGCTTGTTGCCACTTGCTCGCCAAAATATAATTCGGCAACGCTTGTCGCCTCACACGTAAAGTGAATGGAGGGCGCCTTCACCACCACCTCTGCCGCATCCGTGTGAGACAAGGGTAAAAGTTGAACATTGTTGAACTTTGACCGTGGAAAAGCAGAGGTGTGGTTGTGGGTGGTCATGGGCGTGTTACCTCAACCTGACAGCAACGCATTCCGCACTGTTCCACGGCAGCAGCAAACTGCTTTGGCGCTGGGGAAACACTTGAACCCTGGGGGATTTTACGCACCACCATGCAACTAGCACTGGTAATGTGAAAACACCTTAATTCCTCTGTCTAAATGGACGGGTTGTGGTGAAAGTCATCGTCATGACTCACGTAATATAATTAAAGAGCATTCCAAAACCAACAAATGTTCTTGTCTGATACCTACACGTGCAGCATTATCCACATTAACTTAAAACATGCACTGTTAGAGATTAAAATATTAACTCGTGTTCGAAGCACGACCACAGCTAAGAAATCAATTACTTAAGGTTACATCACAGACTGGCACGCATCATGTCACACCACCTATTGCCGATAGCCTAGATGGTAACCGCACATGTTTCAGTTAATATAAAGTGAAATTATCTAGTCTACACTTAGACCTCCAGAGCCAGGGCCTTAAATATTCAGTGAAATAGGCAAATGACAAGTTGACATGCTCACCATCCAACATGGAACACCCAGCAGAACGTGGCATTTAGTGTCCCCCAAAAAAATCTCTAAATAAACAAAATTTGTCCACAAAGTCCGCAGAATAACTGTGAGATAGTTGATCAAGTAAGCTCTATACGCATACAACAGGCCTACTTGTCTGTGTCAAATAGCTGTTACACTTTTGTATTAACATGGGTAGGCCCTAAGCTACCTGAGGTGTGGCAGTAGCGCACTTGCGCACCTGAATACATCGAGACAACTCGGTCACATTCCCTCTACATTGATTTTTTTTTTTTTTTTTTTTTAATTAGGGCCAAAACTAACTTTTTGTCCGATAACTTGGTAACTTAGACAGAATTCCCACACCCAAAAGGTTCCCGAGCATTAACATAACCAGAAAATGTTACCTGACGACCCCTCTGCTGCAGCTGGGCCTAAAGCCAAAAAGACGACGTTAAACTGTTAGATAATACACAATAATAAAGGTGTGCTTATACCATTTCATGTTCCCAGATGTAAATTCTCTTCAAAGAAATTTTGAACTGCATGTGGCGTCGGTGGTAAGGGCTGGGATATACTTGTCAGACCAAATGTAAGCCTTTTCAACTTCCCCGCGACCATGTGACCTCTGAGCGTGCCTGACCTTTAGAATTAACTGATTATTCAATCAGGGCAGAACGTTGACCAAGGTTCACATATTCTCCACCAATCATACAGAGCAGCCTATTATTTAGTGCGATGCGTAACTAAAACTTTGTTTTGTGTGTGTTTCAGATGCCCTCACTCAACAGCCTGGGATGAATGACCTCATCTTCACCCAGGCTATGCAGAAATGGTTGCGGTATGCACCAGACCGAGCTGGGGGGCGTCGCTCGGGAAAGCAATGAAATTGAGTTAAATGTAGCGTAATTAAATTGTTAAAATAAAAATCCTGTTTTCTTTAAAAAGGCATGTGTTTCATACTTACTATTTTAAGGCAATTAAAATGACCCAATTAATAAGACTAGGCTAGATCCTGGCTGTAGATAAAGCAGGATATATAAGCCAGATATTTCTGGTAGGCTATCAATTGAAATATCATGTGCGTAGATTTTTAGTTAGGTCGAAATTTCTATGTTTCAATATCCATGCGAATTAAAATACAACTGAAGTTAGGTGTGTACATGGTCAAAAAATCAACATCGTTTCAATGGTAGCGGAGGGTGCAAACTGATGGTAAATCAACGTCGAAATCTGACATTGAATCAATGGTTTAACGTCGACAATGAAATGTTGATTCTACATCGTTTCAATGTGAGCTTGCTATCTGGGGAGGTTGTTTTGTTGGGAGTCCAATATGGCGGCACAATAAAAAAATCATGGGATCGCATGACGTCAATGCATTCCTTAATGTCCTTTATGAGAGAAGTGCCATCTACTGGCGACACCTTGGAATTGAATGAATGGGCGTGTTTAACATTTGAATACGAGGGGGGGGGGGCTTCGTGCACTGACCTTGGCTGGAAACTGCACGACAGCCGCACGGAATGGGAAAAAATTAATGGCTGCTCTCTGTCCTATGGGGTCCTATTCTAGTCCAGCCCTGGTCTGGGTCTTACCCTGATCCTAGGTGTCCACCATAGACTGTACTTCAGCTGTAAGTTATGGTGAAGCATTAGCCTAGCTCTGTCACTACCTTATCATCCCAGCCTCCGTCCTGCTAACTCTAACATCATAAAATGACAGAGAAAACCCTCTATGTGTCACCCTAAAATGTTAGCACAACTGCTATTAGCAGCTGCTTCTGTAGCTCTGGCATCTGGTGCATGCTAGGTAGACATTTTAAGGCCAGTGAGGGGCCCTAAGGACGCAATCAATATAATTAGGTGGAAGAATGACCAAGATATTATCAGAACCATCAGATGTTGTGCACACATGAACCTGAGCCGTTACATACACCCTTAAGTGTTTACATATGAACAATAAAGTCAGAGAATTACACTTTTGTCTTTTTATTTCATGCCATTCAGTGAAGCAAAGTGTACAAAATTTAGTATATATGTGATTATATCATTTTGTTTTCCTAATCAACCACTATCCTAACTTATAGTATAAGAATACACACTGTGTGCTCATAATCACTGCACTTCCTCTTTTCACAACCCTCCTGCCACACCCTGGGCCTGTGGCTTCGACGCTGCTTTGACTAGAAAGGGGAGTCCAATCGAATGTCTTAATAATCCAATATGGGGAAAAATTAATACAATTAATCCACATCACAGGGAAAATGATAATCCAATAATGAATCCAGTTTAGGAGGACCTTGAAGGCAACCTGATCAGAGTCACCGTCCTTGGTGACGGGCAGGGTAGGGACCAAGAGGAACTCAGAAATCCTCCTCTTTGTCTCTCCCTAAATGTTCAAAGAATAATTCCCTGGTCCGATGAGCGGTAATCCACAGGGAATCTATTCCACTGATGAAGGTTAGACATTCCTCACAGTTAGTGAAGTCTTTAGAGTCTCTGAACACAATATATTATATAATATTCATCCAGATTTAAAAGTCCACCTAATGACCCCATCTGGTATCACAACCACAGACCAGTCAGTTTAAACCAGGATGGGCCACACTAGAGGAAACTAGGTTGAAATCAATCAGACTGTATCATGAGAGTAATCACGATGTTGACAGTGGGGACATAATTTGATGACTTTCTCGTGAGAAACTGCAACAAAAAATAAATAAGAACATGTTGAACAGAATTAAAACATCTCATTTTGTTTTTGTGAACAAAACATAAAAGACATTTTAGGAATGTTTTTTTATTTCTTAAGCAACATTTACCTGTTTTTTATTGGTCATCTATAACTGCATTATATATTTAATTATGGTCATCGTCACAAGACCCACATTTATGACTCGTTTGTCACATGATAAAGGTTCATTCATGACAGTATTTAGTCACTATAAGGTGCACTGTCAATGAATGGTTTATTTTTTAGGTTCTTCGTTTATAAGGTGAACTGGATCGTCAAGTGTATTAAGTGAAGTGAAAACCATTAGATAAAAAGTCAAAATCATAGATAAATAGTACAAATTATTAGATAAAGACTAAATGATTAGATAAAAGGTGAAAATTATGAAACTTGTGTATGTTGATGACCATTGTAGCCTAGGATCTAGACTGCCCCCAGTGGCCGCAAACTGCATTTGTTATGGGGGCAGTCTAGAAAGTCTAGGCGAATTTGTGGGCGGGATAACCGCTGTCTGTCAAGTTTTCTCTTTACACAACGCCACGCTATTGGATGGGTAACCAGTCAGAGCCAACCAATCAGAGCGATGAACATGGATTTCGTAGACAGCGTCACTGGAAGAACACACCAGAATGTAGTCTCAAAACGAGTGCAGCAGCTTAGCTAGGACTCCCGTACACTATTTGGCACCGGCCGCTTCGGATCTCCTCCGGGTCGCCTTTGCCGAGTTGTGCTGCTCGTATTTCCAGTTTTTCTGCCTCTTGCAACTGGTCATCCATTAGGGCTAAAAGGGGTGACACAACGATCACCAGCGGGTTGTGCAGACCCATGCGTCGTCCCACTAGCGGAGCCAGCTGATAAATCAAACTTTTGCCATACCCGGTGGGCAAAACTCCGACAACGTCCCTTTTTTCCCAAAAACAGCTTAAGTGCCGTTTTCTGCTCCTCTCGCAGGGAAAACTGTAATTTTAAATCACCTAGCGTTGCTGCCAAAGCCAGCTCCAATGGTTGTTCCTGGTGATGAGCCATGTTGTCTAGCAGCTAGCAACTGGTGTTACGGCAATGTGTGCTAGCTGCTACGTCTCTGCGACTACAACATTACGTGTCGTATTTGTGTCGTCATGAGGCAGGGCGGGCTCCAATCCCGCCCCTCGCGATTTGATTGGTCCGGTCCATTTTGGATTTTCAGATCCGAGGCTGTCTAGTCTGTCTCCCCGTAGCAAATACCATTTGCGGCCTCTGGGGACAGACTAGATCCTAGGCTATGACCATTGTGCAAAGTTGGATGTTTTTTTGCACACGGTGCAAAATGCATCGCAGGGATGTCCATCGACAGGCTTTAATCAGCTTTCAAATGGTTCGTCCTCAAGCCACTTCTGTTGAAACTGACATTTTCCCGTCATCTCCGGCTCACAGCACACACTCTCCCACTCCACTCGAAGCTGCCGTTAGTCCAGTGTCTCAACTTGTGAAACCAGTCGTAAAAAGCAGCCGATTAAAAGATTCCGCCTGTGAACCATTACGCTACTTGGGATCCAAATTAGATTTAGATGTTTATATAATCTTATAAATCGTGAAAAACAATGTTTTTATTCAATCAACTTTACATTTTTTTAATGCCTCTGAACATCGAAGGTCATGCTTTTTCATGTCATTTCATGCCTGAATTTTCACAAAATCCATTTAATGACTTTTCAGGCTTTTTAATGACCTACAAAAACACTGACTTTTTAAAAAAATGTCCGGATTTCTTTGTTTCCAACTGTTTTTTCTTGATTGAAAAATGATTTGAGGTGGAACAACAGAGTTTACCGGTACTTCCTCATACATGTCCATGTTTTCTGTGAACACGGTATGCAGCCAGTAGAGGTGACAAACCACTTTCAAAGGCAGCATGTGTTGGTAAATCTGGGTGACCCATCAGATTCCAAAAGGAGCGTGGAAAAGTGATTTTCAGCAGAATGACACCTTTGGGGCAACGACTACAAAACCTCAATACAGCCACTAACCATTATACACAAAAAAAGCAATATGGATTATTCCCAACGTTGGCTACCATGAACACACAAACTCATTGTTCCTACAGTCCAAATTATGTATGAAGCTAAAAATGATTTATTACCAACAAATATACAGGGATTATTCAGTATTCAAGAGGGAGGTTATAAATTAAGAGGGAAAATTAACTTTAAAATTCACGTAGTACGTACAACTAGGAAAGGGTTTTGCGTTTCAGTTAGCGGGGTGAGACTGTGGAACAGATTCAACATAGACTTAAAGCAATGTCCAAACATGAAGCAATTTAAAGGGATGTACAGTGACACAGTTTTCCAGAGATACAGGGATGAGGGATGTGTTGGGTATCAATGGGTGTGATAAAGATAAAAAAGTATAGGGTATGTGTTTATATGTATAAGTAAGTATAGCTGTGTGCGTTTGTAGGTATGTGTACATATATGTATATATTGTGTTCAGGTATGTATTTTCAGTATATGTGTGTATATACATGTGTACATGTATGTATATATGCGTATGCATGTGTGTAATTATATATGTATGCATATGTATGAATGTGTGTTTACATATGTATGGACTTGGAAGATTGTTATTGTAATTAATTTGTAGGGAAAAGGGGTGGAGTTTATAAGCGATGCTTCTTCTCACTCCTTTTTCAATATGTATTATGTGTTGTATTTTTGTTTTTTATTTTGTAAATTAGTTTCGGCTGTATTTATATATTTTTTTTACTTTTGTTTATTTACTTATTTTCCTTTTTTTTTACATTCATATTTGAAATAAATCTATTAAAAATAATTAAAAAAAGATGAACAGACGACTGCTTTGGAAGTGTTTAATGGAAATGACATTTTCATTCTTCTTCTGAGTGCAGCTAGTGTTCTGTAGTCCCGAATTATGGCTGATGGATAAATGGAGGAAAACCATGCTTTTAAATTATGTTTACCAGAAGAACTTGGTGGTAGTAGTAGATCAGGTTATAAACGTTACATATAAATGGTAAATTTAAACCCCTTTTGTTGATGTGTATATACCTGATGAAAACGGTTTTTGTTAATTACTTCTCGAAATGACTTCAATGTGATTGGCTGAAGCAGCTGAGGACAGATTTTTCATCTAATCACATGCAAGGATTTTAGATGAGGCCTGTCCTTTGAAAACAGATCGGTTGTCGAAGAGTCCCAGATGGTAACAGTCAGGTTAATGCTGAGGGACATTTTGGTCCAGATGTTGATGGTTCACATTTTTGCTGATGATAGGAGAGGGCAGAGGATGAAGACACGCTTTCATCATGTTGGTAACACTCCAACTGTTTTGTTGTGTTAAAACTCTTTCCACTAGATTTAAATGTCTTACTTTGTGTACGACTGTTCACTTTTTGTCCATTGTGGAAATGTTTGACACTTTCATGTTGAGTACATTGAAGAACTGTGATAAAAGATCTGTCACAGAATCTGCACTGGTAGTGTTTGTCTCCAGTGTGGATGGTTTGGTGGTGGATCTTTACTTGACCTGCTGTGATGAAACCTTTTCCACACAGGTAACAGTAATATGGTTTTCTACCAATGTGGATGAGTTGGTGTTTTTTTAGTTCACTTGCTGTGGTGAAAGTCTTTCCACATTGGTCACACCTGTATGGTTTTTCTCCAGTGTGAACACGTTGGTGGATTTTTAAATCATTTGCTGTGGTGAAAGTCTTTCCACACAGGTCACACTCATATGGTTTTTCTCCAGTGTGGATACGTTGGTGGATTTTTAGTTTACTTATTGTGGTGAACGTTTTTCCACACTGGTCACACTCATATGGTTTGTCTCCAGTGTGGATGCGTTGATGGACTTTTAGCTCATTTGATGTGGTGAACGTCTTTCCACACTGGTCACATTCATATGGTTTTTCTCCAGTGTGGAAGAGTTTGTGCATTTTTAGGTTACCTGCTGTGGTAAAAGTCTTTCCACACTGGTCACACTCGTATGGTTTTTCTCCAGTGTGGAGATGTTGGTGGGTTTTTAGGTGCCCTGCTTGGATGAAAGTCTTTCCACACTGGTCACACTCATATGGTTTTTCTCCAGTGTGGATGCGTTGATGGACTTTTACTTCCCTTGCTGTTTTGAAAGTCTTTTCACACTGGTCACATTGATATAGTTTTTCTCCAGTGTGGATACGTTGATGGACTTTTACTTCCCTTGCTGTTTTGAAAGTCTTTCCACACTGGCCACACTCATATGGTTTTTCTCCAGTGTGGAGATGTTGGTGTGTTTTTAGGTGACCTGCTTGGATGAAAGTCTTTCCACACTGGTCACACTCATATGGTTTTTCTCCAGTGTGGACGCGTTGATGGATTTTTAGTTCCGTTGCTGTTTTGAAAGTCTTTCCACACTGGTCACACTCATGTGGTTTTTCTCCAGTGTGGATGCGTTGGTGCATTTTTAGGTGACTTGCTTGGGTAAAACATGTTCCACACTGGTCACATTTATATGGTTTTTCTCCAGTGTGGATACGTTTGTGTCTTTTTAAGGTACTTGCTTTGGTAAAAGTCTTTCCACACTGGTCACAGGTGGGTCTTCGATCCATGTTTGCTGGAAGTCGGCGATCTTTGTCCAGATCCAATTTTTGTGTTTCACTTCAAATCCACCTTTGTCTTCTCTCTACATCCAAACACACAGAAACAGAAGGTGTTCAGTGAAATGCAATGGAACAAACACATCCCTTTCAAACCAGATGAAGCAGACAAACTAAATTAACCAGTCAGACATTATCATTACTGTAATATCTTGGCTAAATATAACTTACTAAGCTTTGACAATTTAATGATGTTCACTGACTCATAAAATAATTAATAATGCAGCCCCTCCCCTTTTGAAGAATTCTGTCCAGTCATGCTCTGATGTTAATACTCGTGCCCTTAGATCGGCATCAAACGGGGACTGCATTCTCCCTAAACGTAAATCTGTTCTAGGACAGACTGCCTTCTCCTATAAGGCTGTTAAAGAGTGGCATGGGCTCCCCACCAACCTGAAAACATGCTCCATCTACAAGGGGTTTTATAATGCAACTTAAAAAATGGCTTCTAGTTAATCAACACCAACGTGTATTTTAGTTATTATGGCAAAGAATTTAGTTAAGTCAAACTAATTATGTACTGCGCTAAGCTCTGCAAACATGTATTGTATAAATTGTTTTGGTTAGTTTTATTTATTTATTTATTTTTTGACTGTAGTCTTAATTACACCTTTTCTATGTCTGTATGTAATTGTACTCTTAGCCTGTTTATTTATTTATTTATTTATTTATTTACCTACCTTAGTTTTTTCTTCTTCCCTCCCTGTTCCATGATTGCTATTATATGTTTAGATTATACACTATGTTTTATGTGAAGACTAACGATGTTCAACCCGGAAACACTTCTCTAAGGCAGTCATGTCTTAGTTTTCGTCTAGCACTTTCTAACCTATGTGATGTTTGTGTCGTTGGTTGTCTGTTCAGGACTACAGATGGAAATTAGCTTCTCGACTAAATCTGGTGCATGCGTTTTGTTCCTTGTGACTAATGCCAATACACACTGTACAGTATTAAATAAATAAATAAATACATTTAAAATGAAACTAAATTAACCAGTCAGATCATCCAGAGGATATTTTCAAACATTTAAAAACTCAGTCCTCTTGATGCAGATTCAACAATGTCAGAGTGAGTTCTATCAATGACTTGTTTGATGACAAAACCTCAGAACTGGTCGCACCGCCACCATCATGAGGTCACGTAAGGTCACCAACTTGGACGTATTGAATCAAATTTGTCCAAATCTCAGGTGGAAATGTTCAACCTGCACAAAACATGATGTTTATTATGATAACTAGGTGGCGCTATGGGTCAGATTCCATCCTGTGGTGTCATTGTGCGACATATCAGATGTGTGAACTCTGCTTCTGATTGGACACTTTGTTTTTGTGTGTATATATATATATATATATATATATATATATATATATATATATATATATATATATATATATATATATATATATATATATATATATATATAAAAAAGTCAGCTGAACGGCAAAAAAAAGATCCAGGCCATTAACACCTATGCCCTGCCAGTAATCAGATACCCAGCTGGGATAATATCCTGGCCACTGGAAGAGATACAAGCCACTGATATCAAGACAAGGAAACTCCTTACCACGCATGGAGGGTTCCACCCCAAGTCCAGTGTCCTGAGGCTGTACACTAAGCGAAAGGAAGGGGGCCGAGGACTAGTAAGTGTCAGAACTACTGTCCAGGAGGAAACGGCGAACCTCCAGGAATACATCAAGAAAATGGCCCCCAATGACCAACTGCTAAGTGAATGCCTCAGGCAACAAAAGCCCAGGAAAGTCGAGGAACCAGAGGGACTATCATGGAGGGACAAACCCTTGCATGGCGTGTACCATCGACAAATTGAGGAAGTGGCTGATATGGAAAAGACATACCAGTGGCTGGAAAAGGCTGGACTAAAGGACAGCACAGAGGCGCTACTCATGGCTGCACAAGAACAAGCCCTGAACACCAGAGCAATAGAGGCCGGGGTCTACCACATCAGACAGGACCCCAGGTGTAGGCTGTGTAGAGAAGCCCCTGAAACAGTCCAGCACATCACAGCAGGGTGTAAGATGCTGGCAGGCAAGGCATACATGGAGAGGCATAACCAGGTAGCGGGCATACTGTACAGGAACATCTGTAAAGAGTATGGACTGGAGGTCCCAGGGTCAAGATGGGAGAACCCCCCAAAGGTGACAGAGAACAAACAGGCCAAGATCCTGTGGGACTTCCAGATCCAGACTGACAAGATGGTGATGGCCAATCAGCCTGACATAGTGGTGGTGGATAAACATGAGAAGACAGTGGTGGTGATAGATGTAGCAGTCCCCAGTGATAGCAACATCAGAAAGAAAGAACATGAGAAGCTTGAGAAATACCAAGGGCTGAAAGAAGAGTTAGAGAAAATGTGGAGTGTGAAGGCAACAGTGGTACCAGTAGTGATGGGGGCATTAGGGGCAGTGACCCCCAAGCTGGGAGAATGGCTCCAGCAGATACCAGGAACAACATCAGAGATCTCTGTACAAAAGAGCGCATTGCTAGGAACAGCTAAGATCCTGCGCAGAACCCTCAGGCTCCCAGGCCTCTGGTAGAGGACCCGAGCCTGAAGGAGACACCGCCCACGTGGGGCGAGAGGAACATTTTTTTTTTTTTTTAATTATATATATATATATATATATATATATATATATATATATATATATATATATATATATATATATATATATGTACCTGCTGTGTTAGGTATGAGGGCTCAGTTTGTTACTTGTTCTTTTGATTAAAGTACGATTCTTTTCCGCTAACGAAAATAAACCCAAGCTTCATTTTAATTTGTGTGTGTTTCCTCATCCTTGGTTCGGTCCGTCACAGGAGGAAGTGAAGGTTGTGAAAAATAGTTGAGATATTCCCTTTTTCTAATAAAAAAATAATTCATATTTCAAATACAGTGGTACCTCTAATTATGAAATTAATTCACTCCAGAAGTGTTTTCATACGGTGAATTTTCATCAATAATCGTATTTTACATGAAAAAGGCCTGATTCGTTCCAAGGCTCCAAATACTAGCCCCTAAATCCTTTAAAAATTATAAAAATTTATCAGCTTTGTATTAGGCGACGAGCCAGCAGAGGGTACCATGCACCCCCCCCCCAACAACTCAACCAAATTAGGTTTTTCTGAAAGGTCTGGATCTACTGAACACAAATATCAATGTTAACATTGAATATTTAGGGACGCAATCCACGTTATGGCCCAAAAACTAATGGTACCTTAAATACCGTTTTTCACTGATCTGCGGTTTTTCTTCAGCCAATATGTCAAGACAGAAAGCTTAAACTATGTCGCTCTTTGTAGACGTTGGGGTATTCATATTAAAACAGTTATAAAACTATTATTTTGCCGTCTACAAATCTGTGACCAATTTGAGTCGATAGAGGTTATGTAGAGCTTTCATTTTGTACACAACAATGACAGATTAGCTGAAAAAAACACAGGTCGGTGTATTTTTAAAAAAGTACCCTTCCAAATGCACCTGTTGGTACTAGTGCATCATGGGTAAGGGTTAGGGTACTGTAAGGTAAACAGGAAAAGGCAGAAGGAGCAGCTGAAGACCTCACAAATGATTGGTCACATTTTGTGGGAAAGTCGCAGTGATTGGTTAAAATTCCAACATGGCACCGAAGTCACAGTGATCGGCTGAATTTGTGTTGAAGTTGCAAATTACAAGATGGTGAAAACCTGGAGGGTCTGAGCAGTCACATTTTGTCCAGTTGTACTGTACAGTTAGGCCCTATTTTTTTTTCATATATTTGTAATTTATCTTTGTCTCAGCAGAAGGTGCCAAATGTGTGGAAACAGTTGACCATAGTTCCAGCTGCTGAATCCAAACACCCCAGGCCCATAGCATTGACTTCATTAGACAAAGGCTCAGTTATTTATAGAGCACCTTTGGTGTACAGGACAATTCAAGGTGCTTTACATAAAACATAAGAAAATTTAAATGATTAAGATGCATTAAAAGACAATTAAAATAAGAGAAATAATTTCAAAGACAATAATGTCAGTAAAGCTCCAGTGAACAGTAATGTTTTCATGTGATTTAAATGAACTGACAGTTGTTCTCAGACCTCAGGTGTTCAGGTAGTTTGTTCCACAGGTGAGGAGCAGAACAACTAAATGATGACCAACTTTGTCTGGTTCTGATTTTGGGAACACACAGTAAACCTGTTCCTGACGACCTATGACCTCATATGGAACTTCATATGGAACCAGCAGGTCTATGATGGATTTGGGTCCAAGGTCGTTTAGTCCTTTATAGACAGTAATGCTACGACGTGTGCGTCTGTGACACGCCGTGTAAACACCTGAGTCTGGACGCTTGATAAACATAGATAAACTAAACGTGTCCGTCCAGTTCAGTCTGTCCTCAACTATGGCTCAGATCAGTTGGATTGCTAGCCTAGGATCTAGTCTGTCCCCAGTAGCCGCAAATGGTATTTGCTACGGGGAGACAGACTAGACAGCCTCGGATCTGAAAATCCAAAATGGACCGGGCCAATCAAATCGCGAGGGGCGGGATTGGAGCCCGCCCTGCCTCATGACGACACAAATACAACACGTAATGTTGTAGTCGCAGAGACGTAGCAGCTAGCACACATTGCCGTAACACCAGTTGCTAGCTGCTAGACAACATGGCTCATCACCAGGAACAACCATTGGAGCTGGCTTTGGCAGCAACGCTAGGTGATTTAAAATTACAGTTTTCCCTGCGAGAGGAGCAGAAAACGGCACTTAAGCTGTTTTTTGAAAAAAGGGAAGTTGTCGGAGTTTTGCCCACCGGGTATGGCAAAAGTTTGATTTATCAGCTGGCTCCGCTAGTGGGACGACGCATGGGTCTGCACAACCCGATCGTTGTGTCACCCCTTTTAGCCCTAATGAATGACCAGTTGCAAGAAGCCGAAAAACTGGGAATACGAGCAGCACAACTCGGCAAAGGCGACCCGGAGTAGATCCGAAGCGGCCGGTGCCAAATAGTGTACGGGAGTCCTAGCTAAGCTGCTGCACTCATTTTGAGACTACATTCTGGTGTGTTCTTCCGGTGACGCTGTCACGAAATCCATGTTCATCACTCTGATTGGTTGGCTCTGACTGGTTACCCATCCAATAGCGTGGCGTTGTGTAAAGAGAAAACTTGACAGACAGCGGTTATCCCGCCCACAAATTCACCTAGACTTTCTAGACTCTCCCCCGTAGCAAATACCATTTGCGGCCACTGGGGAGAGTCTAGATCCTAGGCTATTGGATTACTGCTCTGTACCTGCTCTGGAGGTCCCAGATACATCCGAGGGCCAGACGCCGTCGCTTCTGGGTTCAGCTGATCCTGCAGAAGATCCTGCAGCACCAGGAATTCCACCACCTCCTCCAGGAACTGGGTCTGGATGACGTCCGCTTTCAACGATATTTCAAGCTCAGTTTTTCTTTCTGTCGACTTCTGGGTCAGTCCGAGCATCATTATACCATGACGACGTTGGCAGCATCTCAACGCTGATTGGCTTTCGTGGCCCAGTGTCACACGAACTTGTCTGAAAAGTTGAATATATTCAACTCCAGCATTTATGTGTATTTGTGGCCCCAACACGCTGCAGCAACTCATCCAACGCCCCGCCCAGCCCAGGGTGAACCTGCGTCCAAACTCGTCTCTCCATTGACTTTGCGTTTGGTGAGGCCATACCATAAGATTTTTACTTCTATCCTTTGACCCACAGGAAGCCAATGTAAGGATTTGAGGAGCGGTGTGATGAGGTCCAGTTTCCTGGTACTGGTCAGGACTCTGGCACCAGCGTTTTGGATCAGCTGTTGCTGCCTGGTTGATGTTTTGTTTAGACCAGTGAAGACACCGTTAAAATAATCTAATTTACTGAAAATTAATGATTGAGTTTTTCTGTGTCTGGTTTGGTCAGAAAACCTTTGATTCTAAATTAAGCCCAATGTCCAAAATTCCAGAGTGTCACCTTTAGGCCCAAAAAAGCCACTAACAAAAACTGTTGTAAAAATATATCAGATAAATATTTCTTTTCAACTGTTTTCCCATAAATATGTTAATTAACTTCAGTTCTGATCAAAAGTATGAAATATTTCATTTGTTTTATTTTTATATTTTAAATTCCAATTTTCTAACTGGTATCACAGATTTTTTTAAGGGGGGGGGGGGGGCACATAATTACTGATTTTCACAATAAAAAAAATATTGGAGCCTGGAATTTTTTGGTTTTTCTTTTTTACCCATTATCACAGTGTTGGATATACCAAAGATTTGGAACAACACTGACTTTGATGCTTTATTAGTTTATGTGTACCATCAGATTTGACTTTTTTTCTCCCTTTTGAACCATTAAGGCCAAAAACAGAGAAGTCAGAGCAGTGCTACAGTTCTACTACTACTGTTATCGTTGTTATTCTAGTGTGATCGCCCCTTAAAGAAGTACTTTTACCTGAAAATAAATGTTTTGACTTATGTGCCTGACATCTTAGATTATGCACTCAGAAACGTGCACAGTAATCAGAAAAGAGCAGGTTTTATTAACATCTTTAATATGATGATTTAGACAAATGTTTTATTTTTACTAAATATTTTTGATGAGTTGTTAATTTTTTAGTTGCACAGTTCCTGCAACAATCTTATCTTACTTTCACCCCTGAGCCACACACTAAATTATTTATTAATACTAGTGCAGAGTCCGTACAAAATGTGAGATTGTTTTCTACTAATGTTTTGTGGAAGTGGGTGGAATGAGTTGAAAGCAGCAAAAAGAAAGACTCGAATAATTATTTGGGGCCGTTTTTGAAGTCTGTGAGTATGATAATGTGAATGGTTGTTTCTGCTGGTGGAATTAGTAAAACCCAGTTTCAGGTGGAGCAGACGGTCTACCACTGTAGTTGTTTGCGTAATGCTAACACAGGCCACACCAATCAACACCCAGCAAGATATATTATTATTACAGCCATAAAGTGAGCTGCCACTGTCAATTTTTACTGCAACTGTTTGGAAAAGGTCATCAGGCATTTGTGGACAAAACGGTGACATAAATGTCTTGACTTCCTGGGGGACTGAAGTTGTTAGCTGTGTGTAGCACAATTGTGTTGTTGCCATAGAGAACTTATGAAACTCTACAACAGCGCTTAGTTGGCATTAGTAATGCCAACTAAGTGCTGTCTCGTTGTATCCTCACTAGGATCACGGGGGTCTGTAGAGGCCTAATCCACTTACGATAGATGAAGGCAGGGTACACCCAGTTCATCAAAGGGCTGAACATATATCGACAAACAATCACTGTCATATTCACACCTATGAGCAATTTAGATTAACCAGTTAACCTATCAGTGCATGTGTTTGGATGGTGGGAGGAAACTGGAGTACCTGGAGAAAACCCACACAGACATGAGGAGAAGGTGCAAAGTCCACACAGAAAGGTCTGGTGAGGGAATAGAACCAAAGTGTTAACCACTGCACCACTGTTATTTTGTCAGTATTGTTTTATTATTATATGTTTATATTATCAGATTGCTTTTCATCTGGCTTTACAAAACCTCAAATAATTATGTTGACCTAATATTGGAATAATTCTACTAATAGATCTACTACCCTCCATGTAACACACCAGCACATGTCACTTTTCTTAAATCAGTTGTTAAACGGGTCTTTGATCAGAATGTGGACAAAGACTGGACACATTCATTTCACCATCACTAAATACTTGTACTAAACACAAACCAAAGCATTTTTCTACTCAATTGTTTCGTAAATAACATGAACACAGTAACTTACCGTCAGAGAGCACCGGGCTGTCCCTGGATTGTTGGCGGGCCTTGGAGGCGGAACAGACGGCGTAAGGAACGAAGACAGACCGAGGAGGCAGAGCGGGCCTGCTAGCCAGGCTAAGGAAGCAGCCTGTTAGAGCGGCTAAAACAACTATCTTCCTGACAAACCACACATCTATCGTCCACAAAACAGAGCAGTTGGAGCTGCTGATGTCGGGGAATCGTTCCACTCGGGACTGTTGTGTCACAATAATCACTGATAATCAAACCTGGTTCCACTCGCTGATCCCGAACATGTGCGTTTGTGAGCACGATGGACTGTTGTGAGCACACCGGACAGAAAAGGCGGCTTTAAGTCTTTCTCCACTGGTGGGTCTTGGTGTGGGGATTGGGAAACGAAGCCGGAGCCGAAGCTGTCGCTTTCAATTCTAAATCTGTACGAAGCGGCTCGTTTGGTGGAGGAGCCGTTTGAGGCTAAGCTAACCAGCAGCTAGCGGGGCTAACGAGCCGCACTGTCCGAGCAGAGGTAACAAGTTGTACCGTGTGAAAGATTACAACATCGAAGCTCCTGACAAACCACACATCTATTGTGACAAAGGACTGACCTTCTCCTTCTTCTTCTTCTTATTCGTCTTATTCATTGGCAGTTGACAAACAACTTATTGGTAGTATTACCGCCACCTACCGAAATGGAGTGTGAGTCTGGACAAAGGCTATTTCTACTTTATATTCTTACGTACATACACACATATATACCTATATACCCTTACATACACCTACATGTATATAGACTTATATACATACAGTACACACACTTATACATACTCATACATATATACAAATACACACATATATGCATACACTGTAGGAAATCTTACGTTTTTAGTTTCCTCTTACTCGTGTTCGTTTTAATCGGGAAGAAACCACCAGGATCCAAAAATAAAGTTTCAGAAGTTTTATTACCATTAACCCTAACAACGAAATCTAGAAAAATTGTGCGACAGATATCTGGGTTTTTCTCTGTTCTGGTCCGGACGAAACCGGGGCGCTACAGAGAGAAAAGAACACAGAAGAAACACAGAAGTAATATTTTATAGTTGTCTTGATGACATCATCTTCTTCATGCTGGAGTTGAAGATGTACGCCCTCGTTGCCATAGGATCACAGCTGCACCAAGGATGGGAGAGATGTCCTTCAGACCTGTATACTGGATACTTTGTTCAAAACCAGACAGGAACTTCACCCCCGGTTCAGACCGGTGGTGGGTTAGATAAGAAAGGTGATTTAGGGAAGAAACCCTTGGCGTGTTAGATAAACAAGCTGATTTAGGGGTGTAAAGGAATGCAAGGTTAGTCATATAAGCCCATTGTTAGTTTTGCATGTGTGAGCACTTTGTACTTCATTTAATAGTGATACAAAGCAAACAATAAAACTTGATTGTGAGTAGAATTAATAAGTGATTAATTAAGTGATACAAACATATTTATATATCTTCATTCCCTCTCTAGATCTCCTAACAGGAGATCTCAAAAAATTTGTAGTACTATCAGAACAATCAGCAAAAAACTATCACAATTAAGCATACAAGTAAAAATAAATGATTCCCTCTCTTGACCTCCTCACAGAGGCCACACAGACAGTTCAAATAATATCTTCATTTACCAAAATATCTGAAAACGTTACTCTCCTTTAAAATCATTAGACAAACATGAATAGAAACTTTTACTAATTTTAGTTGTTTTAACAAAATCCATCAATCTCATGCCTATCAAATTCCATATTTATTCTCACTTTCAGAATTCAATCTAATTAATGAATGGAAAAAACACTAATGTTCCTGTTCATAGACAAGAAAATCAAAATCTCAAAGCAAAACATTTAAATTCGCTGAAACAGCAATCTAATGTCTTTCGTAAAAAAAAAAAAAAATCCTTAAAAATGTAGGGATCATACAGAAAAAACTAAATGTTTTATGTCCTCTTATTGGTCTAGTCTATCTTTATTTAAAATCACTTTGTTTTAGAAATGTTTATCAGAAAAGCAAAATAAAAAATGACATTCAGATTTCCACAACTATACGCCAAAGTCATTATTTTAAAGCCAATCAATGCAAAATTCAACCAATACTAATTTACTATCAAATACATGGGACTAAAACTGCTTTTATTAATAACCCATATTTTCCCAAGTTTTATTCATCATTACTTGTCTCATGTGCCATTCTGGTCATGTTTTTTCTTCTTAGACATATTTTATCATATTAATTCATTGGATTTTAAGTTATTTTATTTCACATTTAATTAATTTTGTGTATTAATCAAGTTGATGAAGGGAGACCTTCATATAAGCACATTAAACTCTTTACTTTCCTTACTCTTTGTCTTTTAATTGCTCATGCATTTGTTATCTTTCATATGGCATAATAAACTAAACTAAGTCAATCAACATACTTTGCTTTAGCAAGTTTACGCCTAAATGCTATAGGTCATAAGTACAATACTCAACCACATTAACATATTCATTTCCCTATTGCATCACACCAACAGCTTAATTTTCCATTAAGTTTAAAGGATACATACTATGTTGTTTTCTATGAATTCCCATTCTTAAGAGCTATTGCCCACTATACTCTGTCTTAAAAATTAATTCCCTCCATAAACTTTCACGTATATTAATCATTATTTTCTACCTTTATAACAGCACATATAATTTGTAGCCATTACCCCCTCTTTTATTCTTTATCAACTTAGTTTTAACACTTTTATGAATCACAACAGATTTTTATTTTTTATAGTTCATAGGTTTCCCCAAGCAAGAATATAAACAGCCAGAATACCAAGTGAAATCAAAAACATCTCCTCATGGGGCGAGCAAAGTTCGACCCATTAAAAGACAACATTATGTTAATCAGTGTGTGGTCTGATCATCGAGTAATAATACCACTTTTGACCCTTTCCCTCAAGCTGAACCGCCTTCTCTGTTCTGGCTGTGACCAGATGAGGGCCTCTCCAGCGAGGATGAAACCACTTCCGAGAGAAACGTTTCAGGTAGACGTGCGTCCACTCGCCCAAGCTGTCAGTGGGTGGGTCAGCAGGCTGGTCAGTGTATTCCTGCTGAGAAAAAGAGGTAGAAAAAGAATGCAACAACTTCCAATACTGCGCCTTAGTATGGCTGGGTTGATCACAGTCGTCTGCCCAAGCCACAGTGGAGGAAGGACCTGGCATAAGCCGACCTGTAAGCAACTCAAAAGGGGAAAAACCTGTACGACAGTTAACAGACATTTGAATGGACATTAATGCCAATGGGAGGGCTGACAGCCAATTCATACCAGTCGATGTGCATATTTTCGACAACCGCTCCTTGAGTGTACGATTCATTCTTTCTACATTGCCTTGACTAGAAGGATGATAAACACAGCCAAATTTATGTGTGAGGCCTAACAATCGAAGCTTTGTTTTGGAGGTCAATCAGGGCTTCTTTTGTCATGTGGTTGGATAATTCAAGAGAATTTGGAAAATTTGACAACATCAATTGCTTAGTAGGATGGTACCTTGCTTTTACCTTTGCGGCATCATCTGCCGCAGCATTACCTCGGGCTGTGAAGGAGTCAGATTTACAATGGCCTGGTACCTTGACGATGGCAACCTGTGATGACAAAGTTAAAGCATGCGAAAGGCAAAGCGTAAGATCCCTATGGGCAATGGGAACACCTTTAGCAGTGTGCAAGATAGCCAGTCGGTGCACCGCGGACATGGAAAGCCTGAAGCAGAAACAACACGCTCCAAAAACACAACTTCACGCCTACAACATAGCAGTTTCTTTTTAGAAACATTGAAACCAAGAGAATGGAGCTTTCTTAAGTTACTGAATAAGTTCAGTAGCGCCTAAGCAAGCTGAGGCAGTTGGAGCAGCCAGCAGGAGATCGTCCACATACATCAACAACACACATCCATCCGGAAGGGTCACGTCCTGTAGGAGAGACTTGAGGCATTGATTAAAAATACCTGGTGAATTTTTAAAACCCTGTGGTAATCGTGTGTACTGCAATTTCTGTCCTTTGTACTGGAAAGCAAACAAATGTCTGCTATCAGGGTGTAATGGAATACAGAAAAATGCATTCGCAAGATCTATAGCTGTAAACCATGTACATGTGGGTGTGATAGTAGATAACATACGATGTGGATCGGGTACAGGTAACACTGGTGTTATTGTGATGTCATTTACTGGACGTAAATCATGTGCCATTCGGTGGGATTGTCTATCTGCTTTTAAAACTGGTCTGAGTGGCGTGGACCAGGAAGAAGTCGAAAGTTCTAACACACCTGAGTTCCAAAGTCCAGTCAGTGCCTCTTCCATACCTTCATCAGCTTCCGGAGCCCATCGATACTGAGGACGAAACACATGCGAACCCTCAACCACCTCGATGGAGACAGGTGTCGCTGCTGTACAATGACCAACATCGAAGGGCCCCGAAGACCAAAGGGTTGGTGGAAGGGAGTCAATCAAAGTCTGAGCGTCTTCATGGTCTGTACTCTCACGTCCGTGGTGTCTGGAAATTAAAACGTGTAAAACAGGGGAGAGTTTAATCCTGTACATGTCAGTCGATGGAGAAACTTGTACACCTGGAAGTCCACAATCTGTCCAGTCAGTGAGGTTAACACCCTGCTTGATCATTGGTCCTAACTCCCGAGCCTCGTGTCCTGGTGATAGAGCCAAAGAAATATGAGGCACAGCAGTATCAGACATTTTATACCACAGTAACTGATTGAGTGTCAATTTAACGTGTGCGGCAACACCTTGGGTTCCCACATAAATGTGTGTGGATTCTATCTGCCAATTATCTCCCTCAACTGTTGAAAAGGCTTCCTTATACACTAAATCTTCATTCCTGTCATAAAATAGGGTACAATGCAGCTCATCGAGGGGAGGCAGGTAGGGACGCAGCGTCAGAATCCAAGGTTTCCACATCAGAAAAGATTGGAACACACCCACCGATTGTGGTGTTTCAGAGTCCAGTTTTGTTCAGTAAATGTCAGCCATTGGCTCAGATGCGGGAGCCATCAGATAGGAGCCCAGAGTAGATGACTCACTCATGGCGTGCAGAACCTGTCCATTAGGGAAAACAACTTGGAAATTTTCTTCTCACCCACTTCCATTGGGATCATGGCTCCTGCTTCGGCCATTGATTCCTCGGCTCCTGGGCACCCCTAGCTGTACTGACCGGATTGTTGCCAAGGTGGAGGTGGGCCTTGGCTTCCTGGTCCAGCTCTAGGAGGACCTCTTCTGTGGGATCCTCTGCCTCTCATGCGATATGGGGCGCTCGGTGGATACTGTTGATATTGTTGAGGACAGTCACATGCCCAGTGATCAGGAGCACCACAGCTGAAGCAGCCATCCTGGTTCTGCAGATGTGGGCGGGGTGAACCTCTCTCTCTTCTGTATCCACCTCTTTCTCTGCCACGTGGTCCCGCCTGCACTCCCTGCCACATCATTGGTGAGGGGGAGGGGAAAACAGAGGCATCTTGGACCAGAATAAGATCATTAACACAATCTTTTTTATCTTTCATCTCTTTCTTTTTTTGTGTGGCTTCATCTCTAGCCTGCTGTAATTGAAAGGTTACCAACTGGCTTTTGAGTTTTTCCATTTCCTCATTTTTAGCTTTCTTTTTGTCTAAATACAACCTGCAGTGGTGCACAAGGTGTCGTCTGAAATGTGGTTCGTCAGAGGCCATTAGGTCTGGGTCAGTCATAAAAACAGTCTTAACTTCATCAGGAAGTCCAGCAACTATGGCAGATCTGAACATGACATTCTCTGATTATGTCTGTCCTGGGTCTCGTCCAGTTGAGTCGGTCCACGCCTGTACACAAGAACTGTAAAAACCAAGAGGATCAGAATCATCATATGGAAAACATGTGGGTGTGCTGTAATGGGATCTGGGAAAACTTCTCTGATTGCATCAAATATCTGTTGCATGTGATTGTGAAGGGGGGAGGCGTCAGGAACCCGAGAGGTCCCTGCTGTTTCCTCTACGGCCCTGGTCTCTGTATTTGTGGCTGTACTAGTCATTGCCTGTCTCAAGTCTCCCACACACAGAACCGTGCCCTGAAAAAGAGAGCAGAAACGAGTAATCCACATACTGCCTCCTTGAGTCATTCGTGGCAAACATGCAGACAAAACAGTAGCATCTTTTAAGGGTAAAAGTTGATAGATCGGAACACCACCACCTGTTGCCACCATCAGGAACTGGCTCATTACCTTTTCTCCTTTTTTAGCCTTTGATTTACCTTTTGCTGCTGCAACTGCTGTCCTGGTGTTATATCCTGATAGTGGAGGCACTCTTAACAGGTCTTCATTTGATTTTAACACAAGTGTCTCACTCACCTCTGGTTCCGGGTCTTCCTCTGAGTCATCTACCTGTGTAAAAGCTCTTACAGAAGGGTGTGTGTTAAATGGGGCACTCTGGATGAAGTCATCCAAGCGTTTTTCCTCTAGCTGTTCCTCTAACTTTTTGTTTTTGTTTTTTTTGTTTTCCCTCTATCTTGTTATACCGGTCAGTCAAATGCTGTTCTATCTGATGTAATTTTCCCACCAACTCACCTTTTGGTGGAGCTGAGGGGCAATTTAAGGGGGTCGAAAAGGCACCACTTGCCCTTACAAATGAAGATTCAGCTCCGCCCCTGGCGGATAAGCCACTAGCCACACTACATTCATCCCTAGCCTGTATACCTGCCATTACACTTATGAGTATACCTTTCTCCTGTCTTTCTAATAATTGGAGCCATAGTCACCTCAGATTTTTGTCCAAAGGGTCCCTGTCAGTCGGGTAAGGAGGGGGAAGGGATTCAGGTCCTAAAGGGGGGTCTGGGTACAGTCGAGCAGATTCAGACTCCATTACCACATATTGTTCTTTCATTCCATTATCAGTTTTCACACATTCTTTCTCACATACCAGTATAGTTACAGCAATCACAAACAAACTAAACATTCTCCGTCTTTCTTCACACTCTTCCATCTCCCTTTTCTTTTTACTTTTACTTTTCCATGAAGACAATTGTGTCTCTCCCTTTAACTCCCTCATTTTCTCTAACTCTTGTTTCTCCCTCTCCCTCACTTGCTGTTTCAACTGTTTCCATGAGTCTGTCTTCTGTAATCCCAATTCTATCCAAAATTCCCATAACTTCAGCCTCTCTTTCTCCCTCTTACCATTCGGTATTCCTGCCATCATTATCTTCTGCATTTTACTATACATGTTTATCCATCTCTCATCACTCACCCCATTTTTTCCATTCATGCCACCTCCTCTCACATCCATGCATTCACAATCAGAGTCACCTTCCATTCTCAGATTCCAATGATCACCCAAGCGTACAACAAAACACAGTAAATCACACCGTACAATACTTCATAAACACAGTAAGAACACAAAACACACTTATCCCAGTCAAACACAACCAAACACTCAGTAAGACACAGTAAAACGCAGTAAAACACACAATAGGAGGCAGTAGAACACACAGCAGAACACAGTAAAACACACAGCAGAACACAGTAAAACACACAGCAGAACACAGTAAAACACAGTAAAACACACTATATGAGGCAGTAGAACACACAGCAGAACACAGTAAAACACACAGCAGAACACAGTAAAACACACAGCAGAACACAGTAAAACACAGTAAAACACACTATATGAGGCAGTAGAGCACACAGCAGAACACAGTAAAAAACACACAGTAGAATACAGTAAAACACACAATAGAATACAGTAAAACACACAATAGAATACAGTAAAACACACAGCAGAATACAGTAAAACACAGTAAATTAATTGGACCAAATTCAAAAATAATTTGATTTAAAAATATAGCCAATATTGAAAAATCAGAAAGAAAAGGTGAGTTTCTTCCAACTACAGCTATTCCTATTTTATGCAATTCACTATTTTATTCCCTAACAACTATCGCGCAATATTGGTCGAATTTCAACTACACTACGTCCGTTTTTTGGTCAAGGCTCCTTCACGGACCGGAAACCTCTCTATTTTTCAGGGCTCCTAACTCCCCGCGGATAATAGGGTAAACCGAGCACAACAAATAGCGTCCTATTTGTTAACAGCCACGAAAGGAGATATCTAAAATTTAGAAATTCACTCTTACTTCATTGTAATTTTGTCTCTAAATCCTATCCTAACTCTCTTCTTTCCTCTTAACTCTTTTCTTTCATTTATTTCTTTTCACTCTTATTTCTTCTTTTCACTCTCATTACTCATATTCTATTCACTAATTAGAAGGGACACAATTACATGAACCAGATTCACTTGATTTAGAATCGTCAATGTGCAGTTTTTGATAACAGGTTACTGCTTACCTTCTGAGGGCGCCCAGGTGAAAAAGGATCATGGAGTGATGTCCCCCGACTTTCATTGGTGTGGATCGATCCTATTTCTGTGAAAAACCTCTATTCTTTTTACTTCTCTATTCCTTATTTCTCATACTTCTCTATTCTTCTCTTATACTGAAAGTCTGGGTCTCCCCCGACTCACGGTCGGGGTCACCAATTTGTAGGAAATCTTACGTTTTTAGTTTCCTCTTACTCGTGTTCGTTTTAATCGGGAAGAAACCACCAGGATCCAAAAATAAAGTTTCAGAAGTTTTATTACCATTAACCCTAACAACGAAATCTAGAAAAATTGTGCGACAGATATCTGGGTTTTTCTCTGTTCTGGTCCGGACGAAACCGGGGCGCTACAGAGAGAAAAGAACACAGAAGAAACACAGAAGTAATATTTTATAGTTGTCTTGATGACATCATCTTCTTCATGCTGGAGTTGAAGATGTACGCCCTCGTTGCCATAGGATCACAGCTGCACCAAGGATGGGAGAGATGTCCTTCAGACCTGTATACTGGATACTTTGTTCAAAACCAGACAGGAACTTCACCCCCGGTTCAGACCGGTGGTGGGTTAGATAAGAAAGGTGATTTAGGGAAGAAACCCTTGGCGTGTTAGATAAACAAGCTGATTTAGGGGTGTAAAGGAATGCAAGGTTAGTCATATAAGCCCATTGTTAGTTTTGCATGTGTGAGCACTTTGTACTTCATTTAATAGTGATACAAAGCAAACAATAAAACTTGATTGTGAGTAGAATTAATAAGCGATTAATTAAGTAATACAATCATATTTATATATATTCATTCTAATTAAGTGATACAAACATATTTATATATCTTCAACACACACACACATACTCACACACACCTTTACTTACCCACTTACATCAATAACAACAATACTACTTAAATTATTTAATCCCCTGCTTAAGAGAGAGAAGAGAGATCGATAGAGATTTAAAGAAAGGGGTGATACTATATTCTTCTACTCAATCCAGTAACTTCCAGAACAGGGCCGTTGCTAACCATTTGGGTGCCCTAAGCACAAATGCTCTGTGGTGCCCCCCCCCCTAACCTCAAAAAATAAAATAAAAATAAAAAAATAAATTTAATTTTCAAAAATTTTGAATTTCTCAGTGCAATTTGTTTATTTACATAACATTGTCAACGAACATGAGAAATCCAAAAAGGTGTGTGTAAAAACTGTAAACACAGAACAAACACAGAACAAAGAGCCTGGCAATAAAGTGAAAAAATAATAGTTGAACAATAAAAATTCTCAATAATGAAAGTTAAATAAGAAAAATAAGAATGAGAACACAAAAGGCACTTTCCTTAAGTAACTATGTTACACATTTTTTACAATTATCAGATGCCCTAGAGAGGTACACGCCTGCATTTCTTTGTTGCAAAATCAGCTATCAGGTGACAGCTTCTGAGCCACGTCCCTGTGGCATACAGAGCCATAGTTGGGTTAAAATATATAAAAAAAATATATATATATATAGTTTTGTTATAATTTGAATGTTTAACATGTTTGTTTTTTTTTATTTAGTGTAGTTCATGTTCAGTGTGGTGAGAATGGTGTGTGTAGTTGAATATGCAGTAGCCAACTCCGACCAGCAGAGTGACACTGGTCAAGGGCACGAGTAGTCTCGTGAGACAACAAGAGAACACGCGAGAGTCTGTTCTGTGTACATACTACGGTGCCGCAGTGTCAGCTGATTGCCGTTTTTTTTTCTTATTATCCCTTACAGGTAAAGAGCAAGTGTCGGAGTTGTTCCGTACATGTATTAGATTGTTTTATAAGTGTAGTTCAAATGTGAAGTATTATTTGTTTGTTCTACTTGTTAGAAAACATAACGGTTGGGAAAGTGGCTAGGTTGTAGCCCGGGTTTAACGTCTCACGAGCGCGAGACATTAAACCGACCGTTAGAGTAATAATGTTAATTCATATAATTCTTGTATTCTGTATTGTTTTTGTGTGTTTAATGTGTAATATGATTGTTTATGTGTATTATTTTAGAGAACACGCGAGAGGCTGTTCTGTGTACATACTACGGTGGCAGTGTCAGTTAATTGCCGTTGTTTTTTTTCTTTTTATCCCTTACAGAACAAAATAAAAGAAACGTTTTCAAAAATTAAATGTGTAGTGGAGGGCCATGTCCTTTTGACCCACGCAACATCCCCATTGATGCTGAGAACAGCCTCATCTCTTCTTCTTTTTTTTCCTCTTCTCAGCTCCAGACTCTTGCTGTCGTTTCGAGGCCATATTCGCACAGCACAGGTGTTCACCAAATTGCGAATGAGGCATAATCGAACAGACCACTGGGAGGGGAGGGGGCACCATGAGACTGGAGAGAGGGGCACAGAGCAGATTCACTCCTTTTCTAGGGAAAATTGGTTTATGTTGTTTTTGTATTGTTTAAACATATTAGCGCATATTATTAATATGGTTTACACTTTTTTCCCCCACGACCCTGATTTCTTTCGGTGCCCTGCCGGCACCAAAGTGCCCTACGCAGTGCGCGTTATGTGCGTCTGCGGAGCTACGGCGCTGTTCCAGAAAATGGAATAGATACTTAAAGCACCTGTCACTTGAGTTCTTCTGCAAAATTGTTTTAACATGTAAAGTCACACTTTCTGAATTCACACCGGGGGCGAGTTTAGGCTAGGCCTAAAATTCTGCTCAGCACCCCCTGGTTCCTCACCATCGGCAGAGAGAGGGGACTTAAGCCCCGGACCTCACGCCAAAAGCCCCGGATCTTTTTTTTTGATCTCGTAAAAATAAAGTCACCCCTGTTGCTACAACACATATTAAAACTGATATATGGGCAGAAATCGTACATTAAAACCCAAATTTCCCTCGTTCTTAATTTGACTTGTAACTAGAAAAAATATCACCCCACCAACAGATCCAGTCTGTGTTCTAATTCTAAACAGTAATGTCTCATAGAGTCTTGTCATTTGTCAGAAGTCCTCAAGCATTGGAAAAAACAAACACATTATTAATGACAATCAAAGTTAGCGAAAACGAAGGAAATTATTAAATCATTTTCATTAACTGAAATAAATAAAAACTACAATTAAAAGGAAAATATAACTAAGTAAAACTGTATTGGGCCTACAAAAATAAAAAATTAAAAAATTTTAAAAATTCTGGGTAAAATTAACTTTTTTTTCGTCTATGTTGATGTTGGACTAATATTAATTTATTTCACTCCAGCTGTTTTACTCGGTCACATCAGTCCATCACGTCTGTGGTTTACAGTCTTCTGTTCTAAACTCTACCTGAAATAAACAGACTAAAGCTGGGACAGTGTAGTACAGTCAGCTCTGGGATTTACTTTAGTGAATTTTACTGTTTTTTTCCTCAAGTCGGTCCTTTTCAAGTAAATGGCAAAGCGCATTGTCAGACAGATGTAGCCTGTTAGCTTAGCCTGGTGTTAGCTTAGCCTAGTGTTAGCTTAGCCTGGTGTTAGCTTAGCCTGTTGATATATTAGCCTGGTGTTAGCTTAGCCTAGTGTTAGCTTAGCCTGGGGTTAGCTTAGCCTAGTGTTAACTTAGTCTGGTGTTAGCTTAGCTTGGTGTTAGCTTAGCCTGGTGTTAGCTTAGCCTGTTGTTATATTAGCCTAGTGTTAGCTTAGCCTAGTGTTAGCTTAGCCTAGTGTTAGCTTAGTCTGGTGTTAGCTTAGCTTGGTGTTAGCTTAGCCTGGTGTTAGCTTAGCCTGGTGTTAGCTTAGCTTGGTGTTAGCTTAGCCTGGTGTTAGCTTAGTCTGGTGTTAGCTTAGCTTGGTGTTAGCTTAGCCTGGTGTTAGCTTAACCTAGTGTTAGCTTAGCCTGGTGTTAGCTTAACCTAGTGTTAGCCTCGTCAGCAGTAAACATCCAGGTAAAGGAACAGAAATTATCAGGATTAAAAGATCTTCCAAGCTCTAACCTGGACAGTTTCACAGCAAAGAAAAGAGGAGGCATATAATAATCCAATTATAGAGGTATGTAGCCTTTTATAATGTTAAAAAAGTTTGATGTTACTAGCAACAGAAGCTGAAAAAATGAAATGAAGCAAAGTTAACTAATTATGCTACTGTAGTTAATTAAACTGTGACATGTGTGAAAACATCAGGTTTACTGCTGATAAACTGGTTTATATTTATTTCTATATATTTTAGAATAGAATAAATGTCACCATGGGAGACATTCTACAATTACAGCAGTTAATATAAAGTGCAGATATGAGGGAAGAAAAACATTTTCACATCATTAGAATATGAATATGGAAATATGATTAGAATTTTAAACAGTATTTGCCTTTTTACAGTAGTTTACATTATTTTCAATATTTGGGTTTATAATGTAGTGCTGCTGAACCTGCTATAGGGAGTTTATCATCATACTGTCCATATGTTTGTGTCTCTGCTCAGTCAATAACCACCTCAACCTGACCCAGCTGATCCACACCTCACTTTTCTTTGAATAGAATGGTGAGAAAGATAAAATATATGGGACAAAACTAAACTAAAACTAAGCATTCATAAAAAAGATAACTAATAAATACTAGGAAACCTCTTCAAAACACATTCAAACTAACTGAATTAGAGGGAAACAAGTCTAAACTAACTAAAACAAAACTGTAATGAAAAATACAAAACTATTATAACCCTGATCCTTAGTTTACATTTTTACATTCTGCTATTGTATGTATTATGTTGTGTTAATATTCACTCAGTGTTAAATATGTACAATACATTTTCTTTCCATTAAAAAGAGGTTCCTTGTGGGAAGGAAACCTCTCAATCTCTTCATTTAAAATGTTTATTTTCATGTCATGGGGTCAAAAATAGAGAACACATTGCATTGACTATCTCTGTCTATTGCAGGGGTCTCAAACTCCGGTCCTCGAGGGACTGCTAAAGTCTCAGGAGTTAAAGGGTTAAACTGAATCATGGGAAAGAAGGAAATATGTAAAACATGCAAGACACCGGCCCTTGAGGACCAGAGTTTGAGACCCCTGGTCTATTGGAATGAATGTCTCAGTTTAATCAGTGCCATCTTTATATGGGGGTAACGCTGGTTGCCTGATCATCAATTGGCAACATCTTCCCTGATAGTGTGAGAAACATAGGGACCCTGTAGCAAGATGGCAGCTGTGGCACCTGAGGCTGGACATGCTAACATGCTAACATGCTAACATACTGTATAGTGTTCTATATCTATGTCATGGGGTTAGGATTTTTGCAACAGGTCACCTTAAAATGTACTAGAATACAGGAAATTGCATCTAAGAAGTTATTTTTTTTCTGGGGGAGGGCCCCCAGACCCCCCTCTGGGCTACGTCCCGGATCTTGACAATGTGGATCTTGACAATGTCTGGCTCCACCTCTGACCAAAAAGGAGATTTTTGTTGGAACTGGACCAGTATTTTTCTGTTGATTGATTGATTGGCAGAGGCTTTCTGTCAATCCTGGCTTTATTACATTTCTTGCTGAATGTCAGATGTATGTGATTGTGTCTTATCATTAAAGGAAGGTCTCTTAGATAAAAAGGTGACTGTCATTATTAAATAATGGGGAAATTTGAGTATTGTTGCATTTGAGTACCTATTTGTGTGAGTAGTCCAGAAGTTGACTTGCAGTGAGCTAACACAGTAGCAGCTAACGACAAAGAGCCTCGTGGTCCTATGGGTAATTTTTTTTCTTGCCACCTTATCATCACCACCACACTTCACCAGAACATCAACACCCACAAACATCTTTTCTCATGCAGTAAGTCTACATGTTGACATGGAACTTGTTAGTTTTTAAGCTAAATCTTAATTTCAGTGCTTGTGGATTGGTAGATAATAGTTTATTGGTCGATTAGAGGGAAAAAAGTTTAGAAATTGATTTAGATTTCATTCAAGACAGGTGCCACTGGGGGCTGAGCACCCCTAAAGATCAGATGCTAGAATCGCCCCTGGCTTACAGTATTTTTTGATGACCAGAGTTAAATAAATAAATACACACATACATACAGCTGTTCAATATAGTTTGTCTCAGACATGGAAATTCAGCATACCTGCAACACTCCCGTTTTTACTGGGACCGTATTTCAGACCCATCTCCCACCCCCCTCTCGTTTTGTCATTTCTCCCGGAACCAAATTTCCTAATGAATGATCAATTCTCGTTCTGAACTTGCAAGATCATGTATTGAAATGCAGTCTGATCTCATGTGCGCATTTACTGCTGCAACATGCACGACCACAACCTGACGTTCTTTCAACACAGAGATTCAGGAAGTTGAAAGCTTTCGTGTTAACTATTGTTTGTTGTTAGATGTGGCACATTTGTCTTTCCAAAAGTGTTTGGAATAGTGATGTTCTAGATGAATAGCCGACCATTATGCTGTCAATGAAGGAGAGTCATTAGTTTTGTACAAAAGATGGATCTCAGAGTGCATTTCATTAACATAGGCTACGGAGCGCATTTCATGCAGCGGAGTAAACTGCGCATGTCGTCTTGCATAGTATAAACTAACGTTAATGTTTTTGTCCTTCAGGAATGGAGGACTGTAGATCCAAGTCATACAGCCTACAAACCACCTCAGTCCAAAAAGTGCACTGTAAATTGAGCAATTTGTGATGTTTTCAAATTGATCACTGTCATATATACTGGTAAATAAATGCTGTAGGCCTATTTAATATACAGTATATTTAAATAAATTACCCCCCCCCCCCCCCGGAAAAATCTCCCGGATTTTGATTCTAAAATGTTGGCAGGTATGAAAATCAGGGAATTTTTTTTAATATATGGACAGTCAGGTATTATCAGGTAATTTTGGTAATAGCATTAAGTTGGCCCCTTAGGGATTGTGGCTTTATTATAGTGAAGATCATAGAAAGTTTGCATTTTAGTCAGAGAATTTTTGTGTTGCGTTTTACTAAGGGTAATTTTATGTAATTAACATTGGGAACCTTGTAATAATGCAGTTCTTTTTGTTTTAGGTCAACTACCTTGGTGTCATAGGGGGGGTTGACACGTGGAGGATCATGAGGAGGGTGGTGGTGAATGGACTGGCTCGCCAGCTGAACTGGAGGGGAGTTAACGGAAAAGTATCTATGGCCAAACTGTGTGTGTGTGTGTGGGTGCATCGGTACTTATGTGTTTTTAAATTTAAAGGAAAAGTTCACTATTTTTACACTTAAGCCTTGCTTTCAGATTGTTTCTGATGATTTCAAGAATCTTAATTGTTGCTGGACTCCCCGCCCCCATCAGAGTGGCAGCATAGGTGCACTGAAGCAAATGCTCCTAAAACACACTGAGCATTCGTTTGTAAAGACGAGAAACTCACCAAGTGGTTAGTAATATTCACTTTTATGCTGACAAAAATATTGCTGCAAACTGTGTCTGTGAATGTTACCAATCAATGAGTTTCACGTCTCTACCAACAAATGTTTAATGCGTTTTTAGGAGTGATTGCTCCAGTTCACCTATACTGTTTAAAATTAATTATTGTAATAGTCTGCGTCAAAATCTTAACTATTGTATTTCATCAGAAACCATCTGAAAAAAAGGCTTTAAGTGTAAAATAAAACTTTTCCTTTCGTCATTTCATGTGATTCATCAGTTAGTGTGTGTGTGTGTGTGTGTGTGTGTGTGTGTGTTCATTCAAAATAATTTGTTTTATCTTTGCTGTTTCTATTGTTAAAACTGATTAAAAATAAACTTTTAAATTATAGAAATCTGTTTTTATGTACTTCTTTGCAGTTCTTAGGCCACATATGGGCCAGTACAGGCCAACATTCAGCCAACACTCAGTAAGATGAGTAAAGTAGTGTGTGGGCCAGTACAGGCCCGGGGACCCAGCCAGCAGTATGTGGGCCACACCTGGGCCAGCAGGAACAATGAGAGTCATTTCACAGTGCATGGGCCTGTACTGGGCCAACACAAACAATTAGAGTCCATTATTTTTCAGTAATTTTTGAGTAATGTCATCTGTTTAGTGCTAAATGTGGGCCTAATGCTAAATGTGCACTGCCCCCCCCCCCATTCTCCTTCATGTACATTTTACCTGGCACCTGTAGAGGGCAACCTGTTGCTGCACCATTTTCTCTGCTGTTGTAACAAATGAATTTCCTGTAAAGGGATCAATAAAGTTTATTCCATTTCAGACCCATCCCCCGCCCCCTCCCGTTTTGTAATTTTTCTCATTAATCTCCCGTAATTTATTAGGTCTGAACGTCAAAAACACATTCTGAAGACATATAATTTAGCTGATGTTCTCCAGTTGCCAGAGTATATATATGGAACATATATACATCATTTGTTGACTATCTGATAACTCATAGATGTGTGGTTGATCTGTGTGCAGGTTGAAACAATCTCACACACACTGTAAAAATAGATTTTCAAGGGTGGTGAATATAATCTATGTAAATTGTATAAAATGTACTTGTTTATTGTAGTTAGCCAAGGAATGATAAAATAAGGGGTAAATAATACTTCTTTGTTAACAGTAAAAACTGTTCCATAGACTAATAGGGTAAAATATACCCACAAGATGAGTCCTGTGCTTGAAATTACGCATGCGCCAAATTGAGCAGGACTTGGGCCATTCATTTCCACTCGCTGCCACCGCTAACCGCTATCTGCCACCATACTCTTGAACCGAAGTGCAGAAAGGAAGATAAGCTATACACATGCTATACAGATGTTGTATCACTTAACCTCTTTCACACATTAACATCTGAAATTGCTCACACACAGTTACCGTCCTGAGCAGCAAAAGTGGTCAAAGATTTTTTTTTCATCTATGTGTGTGGGGATCTGTTGAAATTTCAGAAATATTCCTGTTCTATACATCCTTCAGGGTTAATAATAACCTCTCCCCTGCGCTTACAACACTTATAGTCACGATAAGCAAAGAGGTTCAAACTGACATGTTTAGACATAGGTGTTAAAGGGTTAAACAAAACCAAATTGAAACTCATTTTGTCATATGCAAATTGATTTTAGGTAGGGATGAAAATAAAATAGATTTAAATCGTGAATCAGGATTTTTTTTGTATGTTAATTCTTTTAAGACCAAACGGCCAAGCCATATATTGTCATGTATGTTTTATTTTTTCTCTGTTGTTTGTTCTCTTCTCTGTTTTCTCTGTGTGTCTCTGTCTTTCACCTTTGCCCTCATTGTCATTACAGCCACCTGAGATCCCACACCTGTGGGTAATCAGGTGGCTGTATATAAGCCTGCCCTTTTTCTCTGTTCTTTGCCGGATGGTTTTTGTTTTGTCAAGACCTTCCTTACATTCTGTCTGTTTTCCCGTGTTTTTGCCTGTGCTCTGTTTTTGACCCATTCCAGCCTGACTTCGACCTGTTTCTGCCTGACCATGTCTCTGTCTCGGACCTTCGGATCTGAGCCTTATCCTGTTCTGACTACGTACTTGTCTGCTGCCCCGGTACCTAACCTGCCGTTCTGGACTCTGACCTCTCTCTCTGCCTGTCTCCCCTGGACATGTCCTTGTGGATGATGAGATGGGTTTTTCTGTAGAGTCACTCAAGTTGACGACCCTTTCTTTTCAGGGTTCGCAGATGAGTATAAAACCCAGGAGCAGAGGTTGTGAAGGAAACAGAGCGTGTTTTGACAGGGGCAAGGGAACTGAGGATGGTGCTGAGAATGGAGTTATAGAAGGAAGCCAGGTCATTAGACTTAGACTTCCTTTATTGTCATTGCACAAGAATACACACAACAGTGGGATTTTTGGCAACGAGACCTCGTTGCTTGGCTTCCGGAGCACACATACTAAATTAAGTAAAAAGCATCTAAGGGAAAGAGTAAAACAGAATGAATAGTGCAATAAACAGAATGAATAGTGCAAAAAACAGGGTAAGTAGTGCAAATATAAATTTTTTTTTTTTTCGTTTCACAACCAGGAGGTAGATTTCTGTCCATTTTATGGATAAGTGCACTGAGAGTACATTGTCCATGAGGTAGATGAATGTGTGTGTGGGGGGTTGTTATTTGGCATTCAGCAGTCTGGTGGCCAGGGGGAAGTAACTATTCCTGAATCTGGCCGTTCTGCAGCGGATGCTGCGGAACCTTCTCCCAGATGCCATGCGAGAGAACAGTCTGTGCTGGGGATGAGTGGGGTCAGAGAGGATCCGGTGGGCTCTGGATATGCAGCGGCTCTCTGCTATGTCCTGAATTGGGTTGGAGAGGGGGTCCGGTAATGAAATGCTGACGATGTTGGAGCAAAGAGTGTCAGTGTTGATGTCCTTAATATTACAGTAGGTGGGGGGGGCTTGCTTGTAGACAGATGGATATGAGCACTGAATGAGATGAGAAAATGATCAGAAAAGGGAAGTTCGTCAGCGGTGATGTTGGATGGGGTGAGGCCAGAGCACCAAAGTAGGTCGAGTGTGTGTCCTTTGTTATGTGTTGGAAAATCAATAAATTGCTTAAGACCAAAGCTGTCAAAGCCACACTCTATCATTGGATAGAGTGAGGCTGAGTTTGTCCATGTGGATGTTGAAATCATCCAGCAGAATTATGTTGGGGGATAAAATGGAAAAATGTGTCAAAAAATTTGAAAGTTTAATAATGAAGTCTTTGTTGGCTTTGGGGGGACGGTAGATTAAGACTATAATAGCTGGAGATGGACCAGGCAGAGAAGAAACTATACATTCAAACGAGTTAAAAGCAGGAACAGAAACGGGTGACACTTTCCAAGTGTCACGGTGAAGTATTACGAGGCCGCCGCAACAATTACCACGGCAACGGGAAGTGTAAATATAGCCGGGTGGAGATAAGTTGTTGAGTTGAGAATGGTTGTTGCATTGTTGCCACGTTTCTGTTAGAAATACTAGAAATGCCATGTCACCTGCTGTGCATCTGTAGGACATTTCAAGCAGTGTAAGATTACTACTTATAATAGTAGTAATGTTTGTTACACATGGTACCAATGTGAGCATCCATCACATTTTGCATGGTCATCTGTCTTGAGGTTTCATTTCTGATCCCTAGGTTCCTTGTATGAAGTGTTGAATCTGCATTTACAGATTGTCCAACATGCACATGAACCCCTGTTTCCGTTTGCATTATTTTGAGACATTCCTTTTGTGCTTTTGTCGATCCATACGAGAAGGTTTTACAACATAGGCCCCAGTAGGTGGCGCTGTTAATCCTGCTTCACTGAAGTTCACTCATCACCCACATCATCAGAAACACAAAGGGTTATGGGTAGATTTGGTCAAATTCCCCTTGATGTACATAGACTGGAGTAGCGCACTAGTCAACAACTGTGTAAGTAATCACGTAAATTCATTAAAACCCAAAACTAACATCGACAATTCAGCAGGCTAATGAAAAACAGTGAACCATACCGCCTAAAACTGAGTCCAACCACAAAGACACTGTACGAGGATAAAATACAGAGAATCAAAGGGTTGGATCCCTATGAGCATAAGGACTGGTCCACTGACAACAACCTGCTGCTGAACTTCCAGAACCCATATATTTATAATTATATGATTTTAAATGTTAGTGCATACAACTGTACTGCAACTTTAAGTCTCTGCAGCAGGGACAGGTCTTTTTTTTGGCATTTATTTATTTATTTTTTACATTGGATGTGGCAGGACATATAGAAAGAGAGGTGACTGGAGCTTCAGGGCTCCAGGGGAGGTTTTGCTTCTCTAATGTGATGAGGAATATAGAATAAACTAACAAATGATGTTCGTAAACATGTTAATTTGCCAGTTCTTTTGAACTCAGCCATGGAATAAATTATTTTCTATAGCCTGAGTTAAATGCATAATAACATGTAGGCAATATTCTAGTCCTCATGTTTGTTAAAATAGGCTCATGAATCATTTTCATTAACATTTTTGTTTGATTACTGAGGACACAAAGATGTGTTGGTGGTTTTGACAGAGGAAGCAGGACCTGCAGGTTGTCAGGTGAGGTTTAAAGTTAAGATCAGGCATCAGTAGGTCAGCAACGACACTGAATGTGATGCTCAATAGTTTGAAGAATTGTAATATATATATATATATATATATATATATATATATATACAGGGATCTAAATTAACATTTTGGCGGGTAAAAAACCAACTTACTAGCCACCTTGGCTGGTGGCGAGTGCAGACCTGGTTTTAGCTATGGGCAGGCTGGGCAACGGACCAGGGTGCAATCCTCTATGGGGCACCAGCATATGACCGTCCTATTTTTTATCCTTCCCCTGTCTTCTTTTTTTCGTCTTGCTTGCTTCGGCCCAGGCAGCGCCCCTATGACAAGCCAAAGTGTTTACATACAGAACGCATTCTAGCACGCGGAATGGCATGCTAGAACGCGTTACAGGGCGCGTTCTGGCACATGCACTGGCACCACGTGCTAGAACGCATGCCATTGCGCACACCAGTGCACGTGCCAGAACGCGCCCTGTAACACGTGAAAGCACGGCAGGCTGTAGAGATACTTGTGTGTTTCACAGGATTGCTAATAAGCCCAAATGAATTGATCACAACGGGCCCATATGGGGATTTGATGCTAACTTTGGTCAGTTGGTGAGTCCACAAATAGGTTAAGGAAATGAGACGGTGAGTCCATGGTTTAAGAAAGTTTATAAAGTGATTAACTAAAAAGTAAATAAATAAATGGGACGTGTGCTGTTAAATGTGTTGACTGTTTTAAATCTCCATATTCCTTCATATATATTTACTGACATATTTATTACAGGGATGTAACTGAGGATTTTGCATCAAAGAAGTCAAGAAAGGTCCAGTTTTAGATGGTATCTTTACAGCTGCTGCTGCTGCTGCTGCACTTTTACTTTTACTGCTATTTTTTTTGTTTGTTGTGGTGAACCCTAAGGGAAAAGCCAAAAGGAAAAGAAAGTCATTTGCACTCATTTTATTATTACTTAATTATAGTTAACATTGGTTTTGCTTTTTGAAAAGGTTTGTGCAATTTGCAATGTTATTATGTTTACATTTGTGTGTAATTTTAGAATATATTTACAAATTTCTCTCAAAAAGAATGTGGCGGTGGTTGGGAGGTTCGGAGTGTGGGAGTGAGAAAAGGGCAAAGGCTGGGGGGATGGTAACGGTAAAGAAAAAGCAGAGGACATTTAACCCAAAATGGCTTAGGGGTCGTGAGTGGCTGGTGTTCGACACAGAGAGAGACATAAAGAAATGATATGGGGACCAATTGAGAAAATGTAAGAGCAACAAGATGTGAGTCTATGTATTGTATAAATTGTAATATAGGTGAGAAAAGTAAAGAAGTGTTAACAGTGAAAGGTGAGAAAATGTAAAAGCAAGAAGTTTTAATGTGAAAATGTAAAAAAAAAAATGTGATCATATGTTTAAAGAAATGAATTATTTCAAGAGGAAAAATGTTAAATAAAATAATTTAAAGAAATTTGAAGGCGTATGTCTCATTTTGGTCAGGCTAGTTGAATTTCTGATTGGCTAGTAATTTAAAAAATCTACTAGCCACATTGGCTGGTGATGAAAAAAGTTAATTTAGAGCCCTGTATGTATGTATGTGTATATATATATATATATATATATATATTTATTTTACACAGGATGTTCAGACATCCAGTGAAGTGGCAGGACAGGCAGAAAGAGAGGTGGCTGGAGCTTCAGTGTTCCAGGTGAGGATTTGTTTCTCTGATGTGGATATATGGAATATACTAACAAATTATCTAAGTATTTGTGCGATTTGAAGTGTTCGTCTTCAACAGTGTTGTATCTGAACGCGTTCATTGAACGATCGTTCACGAACGATCGTTCACGAACGATATATTTTTGACGAACGTGAACGACTCGTTCACTTTTGCCAAATGAACGGGAAGTTGTGAACGTGGTTATTCTGGCATTTATTGAACTGCGCTCTTATGTAGTTCACATTTTGTTCTTATCATGTTATAATTATTGAGTCCTATAAGGAATAAAATGGATCAAAACACAGCATTATCATAGATGTCATTTTTGTTTTATTCTGAACTAATGTTGGAAACATAATGTTGTGGAATAGAAAATGAGAAGAGAGAGAGAGAGAGAGAGAGAGAGAGAGAGAGAGAGAGAGAGAGAGAGAGAGAGAGAGAGAGAGAGAGAGAGAGAGGTGCAGAGAGTTTTTGGGAGCGGAGAAAAAGGGTTAAATGTACAGAGTGTGACCGGCGACCAGAGCAGGTGTTGTCCCATTCTTGGAAATAAACATTGAAAACGAAACTCACTGAAACCACTCCTTGTGTTCTAAGAACCTGCAGAGGGAAGTTAACCCTGGGAAGAGGACGACATTTTCCCCTGATTTAGTGACTACGGTCAGGATAACGTCAGGAACGGTAAAAATAAGTTTACAATAATAACACAAAAAAGAATGAAAAAGTTCAATTTGGGAACTTCTAGTTCATAATTTGTAAGAATGAACGATGAACTGAACTAATTCATATTGAGTAACTGAACTGAACTTTGAACTAGTTCCTAATTAAGGTGAACTTTCCCAACACTGGTCTTCATTAAGTCAAGCTAGGGTGAATAAATGGTAAATGTTCTGCATTTATATAGTTTTTTCCACCTTCATGGTGCTCAAAGCGCTTTACATTAGCCTCTCATTCACCCATTCACACACACACTCATACACCAGTAGGTTTCTAAGGTCTAAGGTCAGTCCTACTGGGGGCCTAAGTCAAGGTTCAGTGTCTTGCCCAAGGACACTTCAACATGTGGACAGCCAGAGCCGGGACGCGAACCGCCAACCTCTCAGTCATTGGGCGACCCACTCTACCAACTGAACCACAGCCGCCCCAAACCAGGTTATATTTTGTCTGTTCTGTAGGAAGCAGTCAGTGTTGGTACCATAAAGCAAGTCAGTGTAGCAGTGCCCTGGACATGAGGACTGCACCATACCAACCTTTTTAAAATGTTATTTATTTTTATATAGTGCAAGATATTTATTTGTTACTTTCTGGATATTTCTGAATGCAAAACATATACTGAAAAAGAACGAGTAAATGAATAAGTCAAGTGTTTTTCAACTGTTCCACTGAGTGTGAGTGTGGATGGTTTTGTTGATGTGCTCAATGTACAAACATCTGGGGGGGTGGACCAAACCTACACTCTTGTGCTAAATTGTACATACTTTAATAAGATGAATGGGAACAGAATGAACCAAACAGTTTGCACAGGTGCAGGTTTAACACCTTGTGGGTGACCCAGTACTTCAGTGGGTCGTCTGTTCTTGGAATGCAGGGTTCCTTTAAGTACCTGGAAAGTCATTATTAGCCCATTGTCATTCAGCAGAAGAACTTGAGCAGAAATGGTGATGCAGATCATAATCTTTACTGTACCTCTGACACTCCACTGCAGCACTGGCAGTTGTGACGGTCACTTGCTGTTGAGCACCCCCATCCCCATGCCTGTCCAGCAGGGCCCAGAGACCACCATCCTCCAGTTGACTTCCAGGGCCTGCACCAGGTGGTGACTGTGGCTGAGCTGGAAGTTCCACCTGCACTGTTGCCGCACACCCTCTGGTCAGCCTATCAGCAGCAGTTTGGGTAGAGGCTTGGCTACAGAATCCCAGCTCTTTGAACCTAGGGTCCAATAAGGTTACTACAGACAGTGGAGTTGTGAAAGAGTGTGGTACTCTGGGATGCTAGTTCAAAGCAGAAAGGATGTCACTGGAGAGAACTCTAATCATAGAGATAGTTGAAGACTCTTTATTTTCAAAGTTCATATGGTTTTAATTATGGATGTGTGTGTGTGTGTGTGTGTGTGTGTGTGTGGTTTCTATAAGACATATAGAAAAAGAATAAGCAGTATATTAATTAAGGAAATCCAAATACATGTACTGTAAACAAAGTAATTCACATTAGAATACATTAAACACATGTACATTAAGTATAGAAACATTTACTAGACTGTGTCGCCCTCTCGTGGTCAAAAAGCGCAGCACGCGCAGCATGAATGTACAGCCTATGAATGTAACACATGGTACCAAATCCCAACCAATATGATGAGCACAAATATAAAGTGTAAAGATAAACTATTCATCTTGAAAGATTGACTGGAATTGAGGAGAAAATACCTCACTTATTATCTCAAATAAATACACTGAAAAATAAACAAAGTGATGAACATTCTACCCCAACCAATAAGCAGCTTCAGTCAGTATTATAACGGAACGGGTGGTATATGGACCCAAGATGCAAAACTCTGAGGCTCCAGGTGCATTTTACAGTCTTTATTAAACAATGAGTGAGCACGGATGAGGCTCCTCCCGGTCCGTCCGTACAGAACACCGCGAGCCGCAGTGAAACCGGGAAGAAGGATGGTCAGGCAGGCAGGGTTCGTAGACAGATAACCGATGACAGAATAAGGGAGATCCAACACACTGTTATCCAGGTCCGTAGCAGGGTCACGCCGAGGGTCCGAGGTCCAATGAGGCACCGAGGGGAGGCAAGGCAAAACTCCTGGTCCAAAAACAGGCTTAGGGTCAATACACAAAAAATCCACACAATGACAGACAAGGGGCAGGCAGAGATCAGAATCCGAAAACCAAAACAAGAAGTCAAAAGCCAAGAAACCAGTGGTAATTGTACACTTGCTCATAAGTCGCATAACGCAGACAGATTTGCAACAGACAAACACACAGATTGCATATTTATACCCTTCTGACAGCTGTCAACAATGATGTGAAAATTAATGGAGGCGGGGAGAACACTGGTGACAGGAAGTAAAGCAGGAAACGTGAACATGAACCCACATAACAAAATAAAAAGCCCTAAACACCAACAACGACAGAAACTGTAGAAAGACATACAAAAACTAGACATAAACATGACACCAGATGTAAGATCCATGACAAATATAACCAGTGTTGCCAGATTGGGCAGTTTTCTGCCCACTTGGGCTACTTTTGATTATATGTGGCGGGAAAAATGCATTGGTCGAGTATATAAAACAGAACAAATACAAAATTCAGTGTAATTCATTCATTCGTATTTGGGTCAATCAATTTAAAACATATATTTAATTGCAGTAAGTTTTTTAGTCGCTATAACAACATGACGTCACATCAACAAACTAACGGGCTAAGTACCATCTGACTGTTGTCTTTGACTTTTCCTAAGTTGTGCTCTTGAAAGACAATAAAAGAAATGGTATGGTAAATGGACTGTGCTTATATGGCGCTTTTCCACCTTCATGGTTCTCAAAGTGCTTTACATTAGCCTCACATTCACCCATTCACACACACACCAGTAGGTTTCTAAGGTCTAAGGTCAGTCCTACTGGAGGCCTAAGTCAGGGTTCAGTGTCTTGCCCAAGGACACTTCGACATGTGGACAGCCAGAGCTGGGACGCGAACCGCCAACCTCTCGGTCATTGGGCGACCCACTCTACCAACTGAACCCCTTCCACTCTCCAGTTTCATGGGTGTGTACGCCGGCCTGTCCAGGAATGGATGGATGTCCTCTACATTCAAATGTCCCCAGTGGCTGTTGGAGAGGTTTAATTCTTTGATGTAGGAGTAACAGCTGGTGCTGATGGTAATGCACTGTTCTTTGTTCTGATTATAGACTATGTAGCCTGTTTATGTGTAAAGAAAACTTATGGCAAGTTACAACCTCATTAGTGCCTTTTAATTCAGTCATTTAAAAATTAATATATTAGGCTAGGTTACATGTGGTGTGACATGTGTTTCCCCTTTTTTGATTGTTGTGAGATCGTGGTTTTGACACAAACCTGAGAATGAGTGGGTCTGTAGTCTCTAGTGTTTACATTTCCTGTGACACTGTCTGTGGTCTGTGGCTGATACGTTTAATAACCTATTGTAAATTAATTTAAATATACGTTCATTCAATTATTAAATGTTTTCTAGTGAAAAATGTTTTTTCCTGAAGTTGGAACATGATTGGGCAGAAATCGCTCAACCTAATCTGGCAACTGGCGTCGACGTAGGTAGTAATTATTTCGTGGCCAGGAATTACCTATTTCGTGGGAACGAATTAAAAAAAATATCCATCTCACCAGGGGGGCTCCGTACAACTACGCATCTATGAGTTGTCAGCAGTGTTGTACCTGAACGAGCTCATTGAATGATCGTTCATGAACTATATCATATTTTTGACGAACGTGAACGACTCGTTCACTTTTGCCAAATGAACGGGAAGGTGTGAACGTGGTTAGTCTGGTATTTATTGAACTGCGCTCTTATGTAGTTCACATTTCGTTCTTATCATGTTATAATTATTGAGTCCTATAAGGAATAAAATGGATCAAAACACAGCATTATCATAGATGTTATTTTTGTATTATTCTGAACTAATGTTGGAAACATAATGTTGTGGAATAGAAAATGAGAAGAGAGAGATATACAGAGATACAGAGAGTTTTTGGGAGCGGAGAAAATGAGTTAAATGTACAGAGTGTGACCTGCGACCGGAGCAGGTGTTGTCCCGTTCTTGTAAATAAACATTGAAAACGAAGCTCACTGAAACGGCTCCTTGTGTTCTAAAAACCTGCAGAGGGAAGTTAACGCCGCGGTAAGGTACTTAATTCCGCCCCGGTGTGTCAGTATTTTTCCCCTGATTTCTGACTACAGGATAACGTCAGGAACTGTTAATAAGTTTACAATAATAACACAAAAAAGAACGAAAAAGTTCATTTTGGGATCCATGAACTTCTAGTTGATAATTTGGAAGAATGAACGATGAACTGAACTAATTCATATTGACTAACTTTAACTGAACTTTGATCTAGTTCCTAATCAAGGTGAACTTTCCCAACACTGGTTGTCAGATAGTTAATAAATGAGGTGTATATGTTCCATACATGATCTGTGTCAACTGAAGAACATCAGCCAAATGATATGTCTGCACATTTAGTTTTTCACGTTCAGACCTAATACATTACGGTAAAAACAGGAGTGTTTGCAGCTATGGTCATTGATCATACTCTTTCCTTTTTTACTCCCAGTTTAGTAGAATAGACTCTCCTGCATCCACACCCCAGTCCAGCGGGGGGCGGTAATTCACCTTTTACGATAAATTGTCAACCGCCAAAAACTCTAAAAAAAAAAAAAAGAAGCAGAAGAAGAAGAAGGTCAGTCCTTTGTCACAATAGATGTGTGGTTTGTCAGGAGCTTCGATGTTGTAATCTTTCACACGGTACAACTTGTTACCTCTGCTCGGACAGTGCGGCTCGTTAGCCCCGCTAGCTGCTGGTTAGCTTAGCCTCAAACGGCTCCTCCACCAAACGAGCCGCTTCGTACAGATTTAGAATTGAAAGCGACAGCTTCGGCTCCGGCTTCGTTTCCCAATCCCCACACCAAGACCCACCAGTGGAGAAAGACTTAAAGCCGCCTTTTCTGTCCGGTGTGCTCACAACAGTCCATCGTGCTCACAAATGCACATGTTCGGGATCAGCGAGTGGAACCAGGTTTGATTATCAGTGATTATTGTGACACAACAGTCCCGAGTGGAACGATTCCCCGACATCAGCAGCTCCAACTGCTCTGTTTTGTGGACGATAGATGTGTGGTTTGTCAGGAAGATAGTTGTTTTAGCCGCTCTAACAGGCTGCTTCCTTAGCCTGGCTAGCAGGCCCGCTCTGCCTCCTCGGTCTGTCTTCGTTCCTTACGCCGTCTGCTCCGCCTCCCAGGCCCGCCAACAATCCAGGGACAGCCCGGTGCTCTCTGACGGTAAGTTATGAGGCTGAAAGATTTTACTGTGTTCATGTTATTTACGAAACAATTGTGTAGAAACATGCTTTGGTTTGTGTTTAGTACAAGTATTTAGTGATGGTGAAATGAATGTGTCTTTGTCCAAATTCTGATCAAAGACCCGTTTAACAACTGTGACATTGATTTATTAGTTATCTTTTTTATGAATGCTTAGTTTTAGTTTAGTTTTGTCCCATATATTTTATCTTTCTCACCATTCTATTCAAAGAAAAGTGAGGTGTGGATCAGCTGGGTCAGGTTGAGGTGGTTATTGACTGAGCAGAGACACAAACATATGGACAGTATGATGATAAACTCCCTATAGCAGGTTCAGCAGCACTACATTATAAACCCAAATATTGAAAATAATGTAAACTACTGTAAAAAGGCAAATACTGTTTAAAATTCTAATCATATTTCCATATTCATATTCTAATGATGTGAAAATGTTTTTCTTCCCTCATATCTGCACTTTATATTAACTGCTGTAATTGTAGAATGTCTCCCATGGTGACATTTATTCTATTCTAAAATATATAGAAATAAATATAAAGCAGTTTATCAGCAGTAAACCTGATGTTTTCACACATGTCACAGTTTAATTAACTACAGTAGCATAATTAGTTAACTTTGCTTCATTTCATTTTTTCAGCTTCTGTTGCTAGTAACATCAAACTTTTTTAACATTATAAAAGGCTACATACCTCTATAATTGGATTATTATATGCCTCCTCTTTTCTTTGCTGTGAAACTGTCCAGGTTAGAGCTTGGAAGATCTTTTAATCCTGATAATTTCTGTTCCTTTACCTGGATGTTTACTGCTGACGAGGCTAACACTAGGTTAAGCTAACACCAGGCTAAGCTAACACTAGGCTAAGCTAACACCAGGCTAAGCTAACACCAAGCTAAGCTAACACCAGACTAAGCTAACACCAGGCTAAGCTAACACCAGGCTAAGCTAACACCAAGCTAAGCTAACACCAGGCTAAGCTAGCACCAGGCTAAGCTAACACCAAGCTAAGCTAACACCAGACTAAGCTAACACTAGGCTAAGCTAACACTAGGCTAAGCTAACACTAGGCTAATATAACAACAGGCTAAGCTAACACCAGGCTAAGCTAACACTAGGCTAAGCTAACACCAGGCTAAGCTAACAGGCTACATCTGTCTGACAATGCGCTTTGCCATTTACTTGAAAAGGACCGACTTGAGGAAAAAAACAGTAAAATTCACTAAAGTAAATCCCAGAGCTGACTGTACTACTATGTCCCAGCTTTAGTCTGTTTATTTCAGGTAGAGTTTAGAACAGAAGACTGTAAACCACAGACGTGATGGACTGATGTGACCGAGTAAAACAGCTGGAGTGAAATAAATTAATATTAGTCCAACATCAACATAGACGAAAAAAAAGTTAATTTTACCCAGAATTTTTACAATTTTTAATTTTTGTAGGCACAATACAGTTTTACTTAGTTATATTTTCCTTTTAATTGTAGTTTTTATTTATTTCAGTTAATGAAAATGATTTAATAATTTCCTTCGTTTTCGCTAACTTTGATTGTCATTAATAATGTGTTTGTTTTTTCCAATGCTTGAGGACTTCTGACAAATGACAAGACTCTATGATACATTACTGTTTAGAATTAGAACACAGACTGGATCTGTTGGTGGGGTGATATTTTTTTCTAGTTACAAGTCAAATTAAGAACGAGGGAAATTTGGGTTTTAATGTACGATTTCTGCCCATATATCAGTTTTAATATGTGTTGTAGCAACAGGGGTGACTTTATTTTTACGAGATCAAAAAAAAGATCAGGGGCTTTTGGCGTGAGGTCCGGGGTTTAAGTCCCCTCTCTCTGCCGATGGTGAGGAACCAGGGGGTGCTGAGCAGAATTTTAGGCCTAGCCTAAACTCGCCCCCGGTGTGAATTCAAAAAGTGTGACTTTACATGTTAAAACAATTTTGCAGAAGAACTCAAGTGACAGGTGCTTTAAGTATCTATTCCATTTTCTGGAAGTTACTGGATTGAGTAGAAGAATATAGTATCACCCCTTTCTTTAAATCTCTATCGATCTCTCTTCTCTCTCTTAAGCAGGGGATTAAATAATTTAGGTAGTATTGTTGTTATTGATGTAAGTGGGTAAGTAAAGGTGTGTGTGAGTATGTGTGTGTGTATGCATATATGTGTGTATTTGTATATATGTATGAGTATGTATAAGTGTGTGTACTGTATTTATATATAAGTCTATATACATGTAGGTGTATGTAAGGGTATATAGGTATATATGTGTGTATGTACGTAAGAATATAAAGTAGAAATAGCCTTTGTCCAGACTCACACTCCATTTCGGTAGGTGGCGGTAATACTACCAATAAGTTGTTTGTCAACTGCCAATGAATAAGACGAAGAAGATTTTTTGATTTTTACAACCACATTTATTCACATTAAGTTTTCACATATACAATAAATAAATAGTGTTCTGTGATTGTAAAAAAAAAAATAAAAGCATACATTTAAAACCAATACAAAACCAAAAGATGAACATGTTTAGCCAGAGAGGCAATCAGTAAAAACAAGCATATTGTCTTGTACAGTGCACAATGTCTTATTAAAAGCCCAAATGTTTTTAAAACTGTTCAAATCATTGGTTATTGTGTAAAAAGCGAATTCCAGCCTCAGTCTGCACTTGATGTTACAGCGCCAGACTGAGGCTGGTTCTGTCCCTGCCCTCCCCTCTATCTTATTTTTCCTAGTTGTTAAAATTGCCAGCTTCGCCTCCCCAATGATAAAATTTAGTAACTGAGTTTTTTCTTTTTGTGTTTTCTTATATTTGACCCCATTAATAAAAACTGGAATGCTAAAAAACTCATTGGACAGTTTAAAAACATCGGTTAAAAGAGTGAAGAGACCTGACAGTCTTCTACACTCGCTAAAAACGTGAAACACTGTTTCTCTAAAATTACAAAACGGGCACTGGTCTGACACAGCGGGCTCGACGTGGGAGATGAAAGAATTTGAGGTGAAGGCTCCGTGTAAAATTCTCCACTGGAGGTCGGCTGTCCTCTTCTTCAGGGGAGGTTTGTACAGAGCTCTCCACTGTGGTTGGTGGTCTCCTCCCAGTTTGTTGGTCCACACAGTGGGAGCTCTGTCACACAGTCTGTCTTTATTGATGGCCTTGACACAGCTCCTGTACAGTTGTTTCTTGTCCGCGGTGTGGAGGTCGATGTTCTTCAGACTCTCGAGGAGAGGTCCGCCACGGTCTCCGAGGTCGGGATAGATGTCCACTTCTGGGAAGGGGTCTCCTCGGTCGGGTTCAGTCCCTCTGGCGAAGTCTGTGAGGAGACCCCTCTCTCTCCCCGAGAGTCTCTGCCTCCACAGCTGTAACATTTTCTGGCACACCCTGGTGGACCGGACCCCCAGCAGAGAACTCACAGCCCGGGCATCCGACAGCTCCGGCCCCGCCACGCCCACCAGCTGCCCAAGCAGCAGCGTGCCGGTGCGGAGCAGCGCCGTCGTCAACCCAGGCGTGGCTCCGCCGGAGACGTGCAGTCTGGCTCCATGCACCAATGGCTCCTTTAACAACCAGAACAGAGAGTCAGAGCTTTTGCTTGGACTGCTTTTAAAAAGGGCCCAGGACTTAAAAACACTTTGATAAAAAAGAGGAACCCCGTTAAAATTTAATAATTTAGAATTCATTAAAAACAGGGCTGTGTCCACCCCCAGGTTACTCACACGTTTGAAGATACAGCTGGCCGCCTCTCGCCACACAAGATCTGCGGGCCCTGTGAAAAACTTTTGTAAAAACTGTAATCTAAAAACTGCTGTTCTACTGGCCAGGTGGATAAGGCCCTGGCCCCCCTCCTCTTTTGATAAAAACAACACCCCCTGTGGCACCCAATGCCGACCCCCCCAGAAAAAGTCCACAAGCATTGCTTGGACTTTTTCCAGCAAACCTGCGGGGGGGTCCATGGTAGCGAGGCGGTGCCACAGGAGGGAAGCAACTAAATTGTTGAGCACTAGTACTCTACCTCGATACGACATCTGAGGGAGTAGCCATTTCCATTTGTTCAATTTGTTTTCTATTTTTTCGGTGACGTCCTCCCAGTTTTTTTTGTTGTTCTTCCCCAGGAAAACTCCCAGGTATTTTAGGCCATCCCTTTTCCATGGGAGCCCCTGGGGAAGAACCGGGAGGCCGCCACGCCATCTGCCAACAGCTAGGGCCTCGCTTTTTGTCCAGTTTACCTTCGCTGATGACAGATGGTTAAACAAATTGGTTAAAACTTTTAAAATGTCAATGTGAGTCTGATTTTTTATAAAAACAATGACATCATCCGCATATGCGGATAAAACAATGTTCTTATTAAAACCAGGTAAAATCAGGCCATCAATGCTAATGCGTATCTTACAGAGGAGTGGCTCCAGGGAGAGTGCGTACAGCATTCCGGACAGGGCGCACCCCTGCCGGATGCCTCTACGCACCCTAAAAGGAGCACACAAACTGCCATTAAATTTCAGTATACTTTCAATGTCACTATACAATACCTGGACCTTGGCAATAAAACCAGCGCTGAACCCAAACTTCCTCATGGTCTTCCAGAGGAAGCTGTGTTCAACGCGGTCGAATGCCTTTTCCTGGTCTAGTGAAATCAGCCCAGCGTCGACGTCCAAAGAGCTGGAGACCTCCAGGACGTCCCGAATGAGGTAGACATTGTCTACCATTGACCTGCCGGGGATGCAGTAGGTCTGGTCCCAGTGGATGACCTGCTCCATAGCTTCTCTCAGCCTGTTAGCCAGGGCCTTCGACAATATCTTGTAATCCACGCAGAGGAGGGACACAGGGCGCCAGTTCTTAATTTCCTGGAGGTTTCCTTTCTTCGGCAGGAGAGCCACCACCGCTCTGCGACAGGACTGTGGCAGGGACCCTTCAGCCAGGCTTTCGTTAAAAACATCAATAAAATCATCAGCTAAAATGTCCCAGTATGCTTTAAAAAATTCGACAGTTAGTCCATCCAGTCCTGGAGCTCTTCGTCCCTGCATGCTCTGCAGAGCGGCGATTAACTCTCCTGCCTCCAGCGGCCGGTCCAGCAGTGAGTTGGTGTCCTCCAATACCTTGGGGAGGTTTTCACAGAAAGTGTCCAGGAGATGTGGGTTGTCCTCCTCCAACTCACTGCTGTAGAGGGTGGAGTAGAACTCCACCGCTCTTTGTCGTATTTTGACCGGCTCGCTGAGTTCCTGCCCTGTGTCCGATAGTAGAGCGTGGATTGTTTTCCGTTGCCCCAGCTTCCTCTCCAGGCCGAAGAAGAAGCTAGAGGGAGCATCCATCTCTGTGATGTTTTGTATCCGGGACCTGACCAGTGCACCCTGTACCTTGGTGTCCAGCAGGTCGGCCAAGGCCATTTTTTTAGACTTAAGGGTTTCAATATACCCTCCGTTTCCTGTGGAATTAGCGATGGCTTCTAACTCCACTATTTCAGTTTCCAGGTCGCGAATAGATCGACAAGTATCACGAGTGACATTGACAGTATACTGCTGACATAAAACCTTTATTTCTGTTTTTCCATGGTCCCACCACTGCCTAAGACACGTAAAATCATTTTTTCTCTGTCTAAAAGTACTCCAAAAAAACTTAAAAGCCTCTCTAAAACCTTTATCAAAAGTTAAAACCGAATTAAAATGCCAGTATGCACTCTTGGGTAAAATATTTTTCATAAAAACACTACATAAAACTAAAGAATGATCAGTAAAACCAACTGGCAATATTTTACATTCTTTAAAAACATTAAAATGATACTTAAAACAATAAAAACGGTCTAATCTGGCTAAAGACATGTAGTTCTCTTTTAGCTGTTCCCCCCTCCCATTCCACCCTTCTCTCCCCTCTCACCCACTTTTTTTTGTTTAATTTTTTCATTTTTTTCTATTTTCCCTCCACCATCACCTTCTCTCCTCACCTCAGTGTTTTCACCCACATGCATTTCCTCCACCTGTTGCTCACACACCTTAGCGCTTCGCGTTATAGCCGCAGGGGGTGCCTTGCGCCGGGCCGCGGGGACGGGCCGACCTGGGGGTGCGGCAGCCACGACCGCCGGCGATGGACCGCCACCACCGGCCCCGGCCTGCGCCGGAGCGGCCGCGGATGGAATCGGGGCGGGCGCACCAGCTCCGGCGCGCGCCGGAGCCGCAGCGACCGCGGCCCACGCCGGAGCGCCCGCGGCGGAAGCCCCGAGAGCCGCGGACGGAGCCCCAGCCCCGCCCGCGGGAGCCGGAGCTGCCGCCCCCCCGGCGGAGCCCCGCGGCCGCACGGTTCGGACATGCTTTGGCGAGGTGTCCTTCCTCACCGCAGCCAAAACATTTGTTCTGAGATGACGTGGCGAACAACATGTAGTCGAAATTATCAACTCTTACCGTGAACCGGCAGTTGAACTCCTCCGTCCTGTTGTTCAGGATCATGAACAGCTGTCTTCGGTGCGACACTACGTGCTTCAGTAGAGGTGACTTGCACCCAGACAGGATTTTCCTGATGGGGGAAATCACCCTACCGTGCTTAGACAGCTGGTCAACCAGGAAATTGTCGCTGACGAAGGGGGGCACGTTCGAAAGAATCACTCGTGTCGCGGGCTGAACGAGAGGGAGTACCTGCTCGTACAGCCCGTTAACGGTGAGCCCCGCCTCGACCAGCTGATTCACCTGGTCGACTCGCTCCAAAAACAGGACCACGGCCCTGTTGATGCGAGCGGCGAAATTTATTGATCCATGACCAATAATGTCCCCCACAGCTAAAGCGACGTCCTCCACGCTGCACGCGGACCCAGCACCAACCCTGATGCCGTGTTTGCGCGACAGCGAAGTGAGGGGACTGGACGCCATGACAGGGTGCGGCGTGTCCACCCCTCAGACCAGGTTTGGTCTGCAAAAGTGTTAAAACCACCACCCGTTTACAAAAATAACACCGCTAAATGAACAATAAACACTTTATCCCACCACCACTATCACCATGTAAAGAATAAAGAATGAAAAATAGTGAAAAAGCAAACAATCGCTCAGTGTCTCTCTCCCTCTCCTCAACGCACCCTCCTCCCGGAAGAAGAAGAAGAAGAAGAAGGTCAGTCCTTTGTCACAATAGATGTGTGGTTTGTCAGGAGCTTCGATGTTGTAATCTTTCACACGGTACAACTTGTTACCTCTGCTCGGACAGTGCGGCTCGTTAGCCCCGCTAGCTGCTGGTTAGCTTAGCCTCAAACGGCTCCTCCACCAAACGAGCCGCTTCGCACAGATTTAGAATTGAAAGCGACAGCTTCGGCTCCGGCTTCGTTTCCCAATCCCCACACCAAGACCCACCAGTGGAGAAAGACTTAAAGCCGCCTTTTCTGTCCGGTGTGCTCACAACAGTCCATTGTGCTCACAAACGCACATGTTCGGGATCAGCGAGTGGAACCAGGTTTGATTATCAGTGATTATTGTGACACAACAGTCCCGAGTGGAACGATTCCCCGACATCAGCAGCTCCAACTGCTCTGTTTTGTGGACGATAGATGTGTGGTTTGTCAGGAAGATAGTTGTTTTATCCGCTCTAACAGGCTGCTTCCTTAGCCTGGCTAGCAGGCCCGCTCTGCCTCCTCGGTCTGTCTTCGTTCCTTACGCCGTCTGCTCCGCCTCCCAGGCCCGCCAACAATCCAGGGACAGCCCGGTGCTCTCTGACGGTAAGTTATGAGGCTGAAAGATTTTACTGTGTTCATGTTATTTACGAAACAATTGTGTAGAAAAATGCTTTGGTTTGTGTTTAGTACAAGTATTTAGTGATGGTGAAATGAATGTGTCCAGTCTTTGTCCAAATTCTGATCAAAGACCCGTTTAACAACTGATTTAAGAAAAGTGACATGTGCTGGTGTGTTACATGGAGGGTAGTAGATCTAGGCTGACCATTCGTCCGGATAGTCCGGTTTTAGAGCCATCTGTCAAGTGTCCGGCTTTTTCACATGTTGCATTAATTGTCATATATCCCCACCCGTCATTGACACTTGCTACATTGCTATGTTTACAGGCAGAAAATGTCGTAGGCTATGCAATGTAAATATTCGTGCTGCGCACGCAGCCCTCGGATTGCCTGCAGCTGCTGTCAATCAAAAATTCCGCTCACGCGACTGACTGATTTTATGGTGCAATGAAAGGAACCGCCTTGAAGTGGACACAGTGAAGGCTGAGCTGCAGGTGTGTGTCTACCTGCAGGAGGAGTGCACAGAGGTGGACAAAACATTCCTGGTAAATAAACCACTTTTGGAGGCAGCCAGGAAAGGGCTGAAATATAAGAAGGTCTAATATGTCTGTGGTGAGGATGAATAGCAATGGACTTTATATAGAAAAATGTTTTTATAGACTCATTACAACAAAATATTTACATTTAAATGTGATTCAGTATTTCAATTAGACCTAAATTACGGTGGGCGTTCTCCTATGGGGATTTGTCAGACCAGAGCAGACTGGATGAAGACTGAGAAGGAAGGCTGTTGTCATTCTTGTTTTTTTTCTTTTTGAAAAGTTCATATAGTAACCAGTAGGCTATAAATGACAGAGACCTACAGCTTTCATTTGTTGAATGTTCAGCTTTTTGATGCCATATGATGGCATGGCTGAGACTGTTTTGAAGTGATAAGTGTTATTACTGATATTTTCTTGTTATATCATCTTGATCAATTTGCAACGCCTTTGGATGTTCAACGTCAAATATATATTTACTCCATACATTATTCATTAGTTGTTATACCTTGAAATAGGGCTGGGCGATTTTCTCTTTTTAAAAAATCTCCGATTTTTTTCCCAAAAAACTCGATTCACGATACGATTTTTTTTCCCACGTGGGCTAAATGAAAATGAAAACACTCGAAACGTGGTTTCTTTCGTCTTCTTTTTTAAAAAAAAAGAAAACATGTAAAACAAAAATACTTCTACAAATAACTGTAAATAATAAATCATTTGTGCAAAAGGTGCAACTGCAACCTGAGACTTTGTCTACATGAACTGTAGTTAGTCCAGACATATCCACCACTGTTACAGGAAAAACAGTGCAAAGAAATAGTGCAAAATATACATTTTGTTGGAAAAAAGAAAGCTTAAAATATTTTAACAACTAAAACAATATACATTAATACTCATATTATATGAAAAATATTGTAAAAAACGTAGTAGTGCAAAAGTAAGATAAAAATAAAACTAGTAACATTTTTACTTTGTAAGGACAAAATAAAACAAAACCTTATTATCAATCAAACTACTTCAATAAACCTGAACATGTTACCAATATTTTGGATATATGATGTTATTGTGTCTGTTATCGCTCCCCATCCTCCTCCATGTTTATCACAAGGTGCAGAATCCAGCACGGGTTCGGGTACCCGTGGGTGAACTGCAGATTTTCACGAAACGGGTGGAAAATGTTGTGCTGTGTCGGACACGGGTTCGGGTCGGACGTGGGTGATCGCGGGTCTAATTTGCAGTTCATAGGCTAAAAGGTTAACAACATTTTTATTTGGCTCTGCCTTGGCTATGTCACTGTTCAGTATATTCGTGGTAATAAATGTTTGTATTTAAGTTTGGCTATCTGACATTTTCTTCCGGGTTCGGGTCGGATATCGGGTTCATTTATAGCGGGTCGGTTCGGGTGCGGATTGTTTTTTTTTTTCGTCGGAAAACGGGTCGGATACGAGTTTAAACATGACGGGTACGAGCGGTTGCGGTATGTCAAAATCAGAACCGTGCAGGACTCTGATAAGGTGTGCCGCGAGAAAAGCTTTCAGTCAGTGTTTGTTGAACATTTTGAAGAAGTGCTGGCAGCGCTAGTCTCTTCCTTTTCTAAGAGTTCTGCCCCCCCCCCCCCCACATACACACACACTGGATGCTTTCGCTTCAGATGTGAACAGATTGGTCGTACCGCTACCGTCAACAACAACAGTCTGAAGACACAGCTGACAACCAGGCAGTAACTGGGCTTCGTCAGACCCTAAAAACCCAAACCGATTCCACACAACTGAACCTTTAGAACCTTTTTTAGGAGTCAGCGTGTCTCTCTCACTGGAAGCTCCGTATTGCTCCCCCGTGTTGCAGAAGAAGGGGATCGTAGGCGGGGCCTGGGGTGAAAAATGGTGTGAGGAAAAAAAGTGCAAAAAATATGTGTGTGTGTGTGTGTGGAGGGGTGAATCGGATTGCACGATTTTCCTAAAATATTAATCGATTTTGCCATAAAACTCGATTTTAAATCTAAATCGATTTTTTTGCCCAGCTCTACCTTGAAATGAGAGAACGAACAAACGGTATCAATGATGCGTGGGTCGATGTATAAACGACCCGCAACCGACCGCTTGTTTAACTAACCCGTCCACAACTTGGACCAGAAGACGTATATTTGAAAAGGACGGACCTGACCCAACCTAACTGTTGCCAGATGGTATTTCATAAAACCATTTGGGACTCTTCCACAACTGATCCATTTTCAAAGGAGGGGCCTTATCTAAAATCCTTACATGTGATTAGATTAAAAACATGTCCGTCTTTTGACTGACGCACCGCTTCAGCCACTCGCGTTTAAGTCAAGCCGCTTAACCAGCGAAAATAGTTTTCATCAGGTATAAACACATCGACAGAAGGGGTTTAAATTTATAACCTCGTCTACTACGATGCCCACCAGGTTCTTCTGGTAAATGTGGTAGTAAAACATGGTTCTCCATTTATCCTTCAGCCATGACTCGGGGCTACCGAACACTAACTGCCAACATCCATTGCAGTTGTGGTTGTCATTTCTTTCTCCCACTTCCATTACTGTCAGCTCTAGTTTACCAGGGCTGACAAATGAGGCTGAATAGTATTGAAGGCAGATGAAAAGTCAACAAACATCAATGTTACATGGTTATTATAGATGCGGGGGTGTCTATAGATATAATTCATCAGAGTTATGGTGGCGTCCTGAACCCTCCTCTTGGTCCTATATACAAACTGCAGTGGGTCAAACAGCTGTTCTGTACGTTTCAGCTTTAATCAATTTTTCAAATGACTTCATAATTAATAATCACTGAACTCTACAAACCAAGCCAGAAAACTGGCTAATGATAATTGTGTAACTTGTCTAATAATTAGTGTTAATATCATTATAATTATATTATTTTATTATAATTTAATATAATTAGTGTTGGGACATGAGTTTTGAATTTTCAAATATTTGTGACAAGTTCTGGGCGGCACGGTGGTGCAGTGGTTAGCACGGTGGTACGGTGGTGCAGTGGTTAGCACGGTGGTGCAGTGGTTAGCACTCGTGCCTCACAGCAAGAAGGACCCTGGTTCGAATCCCGTACCAGACCTTTCTGTGGGGAAATTGCATGTCCTCCCCGTGTCCGCGTGGGTTTTCGCCGGGCACTCCGGTTTCCTCCCACCATCCAAACACATGCACTGATAGGTTAATTGGTTAATCTAAAATTGTCCATAGGTGTGAATGTGAGAGTGATTGATTGTCTATATATGTTCAGCCCTGCGATGAACTGGCGTCTCATACAGGGTGTACCCCGCCTTCACCCATTGTAGCTGGATTGGGCCCCCAGTGACCCCCGCGACCCTAGTGAGGATAAAGCGGGTTCAGATAATGAATGAATGTGACAAGTTCTAATATAGAACACGAATTTGGAATTCTGCATTACTTGTATTGTGTTTCACTTTGACAGAATGTCGTATAGACTGTGATTGAACGGTGGTCAACAGGCGCAAATGCACCGCATCAATAAAACACGTTCAATTTAGTATCGTATTGAAATAGTCTGTAGTGAATTTTAAATAATGTTTTGGACCAAAAATCACATCCCTAATTATAATAAGTTATAATTGCAGAACTGTAATTATTGACTCAGACCTGAAATTGAACAACCATTTAAAAGTTCTGACCCAGTCTGTCTATGACCACCTGAAGAACATGGATAGAATCAAAGGTTTTCTGACCAAACCAGACACAGAAAAACTCAACCATTCATTTTCAGTAAATTAGATTATTGTAACGGTGTCTTCACTGGTTTAAACAAAACATCAACCAGGCAGCAACAGCTGATCCAAAACACTGGTGCCAGAGTCCTGACCAGTACCAGGAAACTGGACCTCATCACACCGCTCCTCAAATCCTTACATTGGCTTCCTGTGGGTCAAAGGATAGAATTAAAAATCTTATGGCATGGCCTCACCAAACACAAAGTCAATGGAGAGACGAGTTTGGACGCAGGTTCACCCTGGGCGGGGCGGGGCGTTAGATGAGTTGCTGCAGCGTGTTGGGGCCACAAATACACGTAAATGCTGGAGTTGAAAATATTCAACTTTTCAGACAAGTTCGTGTGACACTGGGCCACGAAAGCCAATCAGCGTTGAGATGCTGCCAACGTCCTCATGTATAATGACGCTCGGACCGACCCAGAAGTCGACAGAAAGAAAAACTGAGCCTGAAATATCGTTGAAAGCGGACGTCATCCAGACCACTTCCTTTTTTCTTTTTTTTTTTCAAATGAGTTTGACACCCCTGTTCTAAATGCAAAATAATGCTGAAAATGTAGTTTTTAATGGACGTGTGGTCAATTTCAATTAATTCCTGGCTTTTTTTTTTTTTATTGCCCCCCCCCTCTACCATTGGAGATCAAATCAGGCTGAATGTGGCTCCTGAAGAGAATTCGTTTGAGAGCCACAATATACACATATTTAAATCTATATCCAAAGCCATTACATTATTAACATTCAAGTTGACATTATGGCTAATGACCAAGACTCAGTATCACTAGTTGTAACTTATAGAAAGTTCTTTAAAAAGATTTCTTGTAGATGTTAATATCTATGTTGTAAATATGTCTTGTAGATTGAAGCCATGGACAGCCATGCCTATCAGAGCTTTTGACATCCAAACGAATCAACGCTGAGGTCGCTACATTCATTAGCTAGCCTCTCCTTCATGTTAACTTGTCTGCAGTTAAAAGCTTCATTTTGTCAGTAGTGATACACAAGACAAAAAAAAAAAAAGCCAGACCCAGCGTCTGGCCCTCGGACGTATCTGGGACCTCCAGAGCAGGTACAGAGCAGCAATCCAACTGATCTGAGCCATAGTTGAGGACAGACTGAACTGGACGGACACGTTTAGTTTATCTATGTTTATCAAGCGTCCAGACTCAGGTGTTTACACGGCGTGTCACAGATGCACACGTCGTAGCATTACTGTCTATAAAGGACCCAAATCCATCAAAGACCTGCTGGTTCCATATGAAGTTCCATATGAGGTCATAGGTCGTCAGGAACAGGTTTACTATGTGTTCCCAAAATCAGAACCAGACAAAGTTGGCCTCACCTGTGGAACAAACTACCTGAACACCTGAGGTCTGAGAACAACTGTCAGTTCATTTAAATCACATGAAAACATTACTGTTCACTGGAGCTTTACTGACATTATTGTCTTTGAAATTATTTCTCTTATTTTAATTGTCTTTTAATGCATCTTAATCATTTAAATTTTCTTATGTTTTATGTAAAGCACCTTGAATTGTCCTGTACACCAAAGGTGCTCTATAAATAACTGAGCCTTTGTCTAATGAAGTCAATGCTATGGGCCTGGGGTGTTTGGATTCAGCAGCTGGAACTATGGTCAACTGTTTCCACACATTTGGCACCTTCTGCTGAGACAAAGATAAATTACAAATATATGAAAAAAAATAGGGCCTAACTGTACAGTACAACTGGACAAAATGTGACTGCTCAGACCCTCCAGGTTTTCACCATCTTGTGAGTTGCAACTTCAACACAAATTCAGCCGATCACTGTGACTTCGGTGCCATGTTGGAATTTTAACCAATCACTGCGACTTTCCCACAAAATGTGACCAATCATTTGTGAGGTCTTCAGCTGCTCCTTCTGCCTTTTCCTGTTTACCTTACAGTACCCTAACCCTTACCCATGATCAGAGATGTATAGTAACAAAGTACAACTACTTAAGTACTGTACTTAAGTAGTGAAATGCAGTATCTGTACTTGTTTGGAGTATATTTTTTTTCGCCTAATTCCTCTTCTACTGCACTACATTTAAAAAAAAAAATACAATTTATACTTTTACTCCGATACATTTTTTATGTGCCGAATCGTTACTCGTTACTCTTATTAAAATAGTTCGGAAGCATACCAAACCCATAGCATATCAATGCCAGAACGATAAATGGCTCTGTCACCTTGTTTGATGATGGTGTCTCATCATTGGACGAGTCAGTGATCAAACACTACATCAGCAATCCCCAATAGGCGGCCCGCGGGCCACATCCGGCCTGCGAGAGGACACAAAGTGGCCCACACCAACTTGTGAGCAAAAAGATTCTTTTTTGAAATATTGTAACGTTGCAACATTAGCGCCGTCATCTCTGCCCCGTGTGTGTTTTTCTTTTTTCTTGTCTTTTTTTTCTCTCGTCTTTTTTTGGAGTGTGTGAAGCGCCGCTCTCCTGCAACATATGTTTAAACTGGACATTGTCATCTTGGCTCACTACTCAGCCATTACCCCATGTGGTGGGCGTCTGGAGGTGCGCATACACTCACAAACACACGCACGCGCGCGCACACACACCTGCGCAGAACCGGACCTCTGTTATATCCTCATAATTCACAATCTTCATTGAACGCATCATCATTGACTTCAGCAGTGGTCCCCAACCCCCGGGCCGGTCCGTGCATCATGTTGTACCAGGCCACCTAATAATTACTTAATTAATTATTTCTATTGTATTTATTATCCAAGTCTGAACAATCTTTTATTTTGAAAAATGACCGGATTCTGTCGGTTACATCTCTGTCACTTGAATGCCAAAGTAAGAGTGTGGCTGAAATCAGTTTTTTAGTGCTGAATGGTAAAAGAGACCAACTTTATTTTATTGTGTTTTAAGATCTCTTGTAAATATTTTTTTCTATTTCCTGTTTTTTTTTTTTGTATTTTTGAACTGGAAAAACTGTGCATGCCTCATCACTGCTGGTTTTCGATTTGGGTTTAAATAAATGAAAAACCACTGATTTAAAATGAACCTTTGACATATATATATATATATATATATATATATATATATATATATATATATATATATACATACATAGCGACTGGATAGCTTAGTGGTCTACACCACTAACTTTGGTGCGGAAGGTTGCCAGGTGTACAATAAATAGTCATACCGGCTCGGACGGCGCCTGGGACAACAAGGTCCGCGTTAGGGGTTGAGGAACCATCAGGACACCCTGATGTTAAATTGGCTACTGGAACAAGACATTCATGGAGCAGGGCAGAGAACATGGTACTGATGGAGTGTTACTACGGGAGTAACCGTACATGCAGAGGATGTGAGAGAAATGGTTGCTTTGAAACCCCACTTCCTCACTGACTAAGAAACAGCTCCTAGCTCAGTATTCGAATATCCGCAATAAGAGGTTACTATCACAGCTCCACGGTACAAAGGTGCAGCAACCGTAATCCTAGAGATGCTTGGCCAGGAGAATAAACCAGGTGTTCTCCAGCTAAGGTCTACTCTCAATGGCAGGGGGGCAAGGTGACAACGGACCCACCTAGGGCTGAGACTGAGCAATACTGGAAGAACATCTGGGAGAAGGAGGTAACACATAACACCAATGCCCAAAGGCTGACAGACTTACAGGCAGAGCACAGCCAACTCCCAGAGACCCAGTAGTCATCACACTAGCAGACATCCAAACCAGAGTGTCCAAAATGAAGAGCTGGACAGCACCAGGGCCCGACATGATTCATGCCTACTGGCTTAAGAAACTGACAGCACTCCATGAACGCCTAGCAGCACAGATGAACCAGCTGCTGATACCACCCAGAGCGGCTAACCCAGGTCCTCATAATGAAGGACCCCCAGAAGGGAACAATACTATATAGCTACCGGCCTATAACCTGCCACAGCACCACATGGAAGCTACTATCAGTCATCATAGCAACTAAGATGAGTAGACACATGGAGCAATACATGAACAGAGCACAGAAAGGAATAGGCAACAACACCAGGGGAGACAAACACCAGCTACTGGTTGACAGGACAATTGCCCAAGATTGCAAGACGAGGAACACCAACCTGTGCACTGCCTGGATTGACTACAAGAAAGCCTATGACTCAATGCCACATACATGGATACTGGAATGCTTAAAACTGTATAACATCAACAGGACACTAAGAGAGTTCATCCAGAACTCAATGAGGCGGTGGAAGACAACTCTGGAGGCCAACTCAAAGCCAATTGCACAAGTGAGCATCAGATGTGGCATTTACCAAGGAGATGCTCTGTCCCCCCTGCTGTTCTGCATAGGCCTAAACCCCCTCAGCCAGATCATCTCAAAGAGTGGCTTCGGATACCAGTTCCGAAGTGGAACATCCATCAACCACCTCCTCTACATGGATGATATCAAGCTGTATGCCAAGAATGAGCGTGACATTGATTCCCTAATTCACCTCACCCGGATCTACAGCAAAGACATTGGGATGTCATTCGGACTAGATAAATGTGGGCGGATGATATCTAGAAGAGGAAAGGTGATCACAACTGAAGGGCTTGACCTACCAGAAGGGAATATCACAGATGTGCAGGAAAGTTACAAATACCTGGGGATCCCACAGACAAATGGTAATCATGAGGAGGCAGCTGGGAAGTCAGCCACAGCCAAATACCTACAGAGGGTAAGACAGGTCCTGAAAAGTGAGCTGAACGGCAAAAATAAGATCCAGGCCATTAACACCTATGCCCTGCCAGTAATCAGATACCCAGCTGGGATAATATCCTGGCCACTGGAAGAGATACAAGCCACTGATATCAAGACAAGGAAACTCCTTACCATGCATGGAGGGTTCCACCCCAAGTCCAGTGTCCTGAGGCTGTACACTAAGAGAAAGGAAGGGGGCCGAGGACTCGTAAGTGTCAGAACTACTGTCCAGGAGGAAACGGCGAACCTCCAGGAATACATTAAGAAAATGGTCCCCAATGACCAACTGCTAAATGAATGCCTCAGGCAACAAAAGCCCAGTAAGGTCGAGGAACCAGAGGGGCTATCATGGAAGGACAAACCCTTGCATGGCGTGTACCATCGGCAAATTGAGGAAGTGGCTGATATGGAAAAGACATACCAGTGGCTGGAAAAGGCTGGACTAAAGGACAGCACAGAGGCACTACTCATGGCTGCACAAGAACAAGCCCTGAACTCCAGAGCAATAGAGGCTGGGGTCAACCATATCAGACAGGACTCCAGGTGTAGGCTGTGTAGAGAAGCCCCTGAGACAGTCCACGACATCACAGCAGGTGTAAGATGCTGGCAGGCAAGGCATACATGGAGAGGCATAACCAGGTAGCGGGCATACTGTACAGGAACATCTGTAAAGAGTATGGACTGGAGGTCCCAGGGTCAAGATGGGAGAACCCCCCAAAGGTGACAGAGAACAAACAGGCCAAGATCCTGTGGGACTTCCAAATCCAGACTGACAAGATGGTGATGGCCAATCAGCCTGACATAGTGGTGGTGGATAAACATGAGAAGACAGTGGTGGTGATAGATGTAGCAGTCCCCAGTGATAGCAACATCAGAAAGAAAGAACATGAGAAGCTTGAGAAATACCAAGGGCTGAAAGAGGAGTTAGAGAAAATGTGGAGTGTGAAGGCCACAGTGGTACCAGTAGTGATGGGGGTACTAGGGGCAGTGACCCCCAAGCTGGGAGAATGGCTCCAGCAGATACCAGGAACAACATCAGAGATCTGTGTCCAAAAGAGAACATTGTTAGGAACAACTAAGATCCTGCGCAGAACCCTCAGGCTCCCAGACCTCTGGTAGAGGACCCGAGTCTGAAGGAGACACCGCCCAGGTGGGGTGAGAGGAACATTTATATATATATATATATATATATATATATATATATATATAATTACTAAGTATGTCCAACTGTCTGCTGTTACAGCTGTTAGTGTGTGCTAGTTTGTGTCCGCTCTGGCCCCGCTGGTCTTGTCTGCTGGGCCGTTGGTAGTAGCAAGGGTCTATAGAAATTGTTCTATAGACCCTTGGTACTACAAAACCAAAGTGGAAATGAATCTCAGTATTTAGAATAATTTCTGCTTTGGTTTTGTAGTACCAAAGGCAGAGCCGGATGCATGACAAAAAAAGAGAGCCCACTCGGGACTCACCTCACCGACCAAAGGAACCATAACTGATTTAATGAGCCAATCGCAGTTTCAATGTACCGGCCATTGCACAGTTTAATCTTTGTGACAAGCGTATGCGGCTATACTGGAAGGATCAACTACGATATCCCTGAGGGTGGAGGGTACGTGGAGCCAACTCGCAGCTGTACAATGATCCGAGGGGGCAGAGGAGGCGATCCAAGGTCCCCAGGAGTGTTGCCGGTCTTAAGGAGGGCAGCCCCCCCCCCATGAGCCCTCCAGTCACGACAGGGAGCCAGGCAGCGACAGGGTTGCGACCTCTAACCTGAAACACCATCACGCAGGGCAGGAAAGGGTCCGACTTGGTTAGGGCGAAAGACCTGGGTGGGGGCCAGGGAAAAGGAACCACCACCCCGTCAGATCACACTGCGCGAGTGGCGTACTCTTGGGGACTTTTCATGGTCGCTGGACCATCCAGCATTGAGTTCTGGGGCCAGCGCTTACTGCACCCACTACCAAGTCTGAACAGTGTTGGAGAAACATAGTTATTCTAACGGTACCTCGTAAGCTCTGGCTTCTGTGGCTGGGACCGCATCCCGCTGCCGGATTCGGACGGACCCCAGATACCGCCTGGAACTCGTGGATCCCATTCTAGAACCGCTGACAAAGACAGCACGACTCGTCTCGCATCCTCTCCTGTAGGCCTGAGCCCCAGCCCGCAATGTCGAAGGAACCTACCGCCGGACCGACAAACAGGAGGCATAGGCCCTTGAAAGGTGGGGCTTCATAAAGGCGTTTCGATCTGGAGGTTCGAAGGGCAAAAATCCACTAAAGGGATCCGATGTCCCTTTGTCTTTACCCGGGTAACTCACCCTCCGAAGCTGGAGCACCACCAGTTAAAACTGTGGTTACTCATAACAGGGACGCACAAGAAAAAGTGTCTCCCAGAAAAGTGCAAAATGCACCATACGGTCCCTGCTCCCATTCACTTTGACTGCAGAGGCTCTAGAAACTGCTGAAGGGTAAAAGCTGTTTACGTGTGTCAAACTCTGTACTCAGAATAATTTCCACTTTGGTTTTGTAGTACCAAGGGTCTGCGGAAAATGTTCAAACACTTTCTGCCCCAGCTACTCCCAATAGGCAAAACTCACTACGTGTGAAAGTGGGACTTTGTCATTTTTCACAGTGGTCCAAATGCTCTGATATTCTTCCCCAGAACAGAGCCTTATGGGCGGGTAAAATTCACTGGCTTATACACCATGGTTCCTGGACCTTTTAGGGGTCCAACCCACCCAGGAGGCTCTGTCCCTGGGTAAAATAGCGGGGCAATTGAATGAGTACAAGTCTGACTTTAAGTGACGGGCTGCGCGACACCGCTCCCCCACCCCTCGCATTAAAAAAAACCTGTGATTGACGTATATATACGTCGATGGCAGTGAGTGAGTTAAAAGTTCTGACCCAGTCCGTCTATTACCACCTGAAGAACATCGATAGAATCAAAGGTTTTCTGTCCAAACCAGACACAGAAAAACTCATTCATTTTCAGTAAATTAATTATTGTAACAGTCTCTTCACTGGTCTGAACAAAAACTTAATCAGGAAGCTACAGCTAATTTTTCATTTTTTTATTTTTATTCGAAAGAAAGGAAACTGAAACCACTGAGACATAAATGCTATGTACTAGGGCTGCACGATTCTGGAAAATATGTTTATCATGATTTTCTTGATAAAAATTTATATCACGATTTTTTTAAATTAAGTAAAAAAATGTATTCAACTCAAATCCAAAATTTGCAGATTAACAAGATTAAATTTGCATTATTCTTATTGACAATCGGTAAGGTTTTTTTCCCCCCATGATATTTAAGAGCATAATTCCCTTTGACATAGAATATTTTCTGTGTGTGTGTGTGTGTGTGTGTGTGTGTCGACAAATCAAGCGTTTTATTTTCTCAGTTACCGACTTTAAACCAGTTAAGGAGGTTCTGTGGTCAGTCGAGATTCTTTACTAATTTCTCCATCCCTAGATAGAACTCACTTGGACGTTGTTGAATCTGCATCAATTTTCACCTGTAGAACAAGAGGGTTGAGTTTTTAAATGTTTGAAAATATCCTCTGGATGATCTGACTGGTTAATTTAGTTTGTCTGCTTCATCTGGTTTGAAAGGGATGTGTTTGTTCTGTTCCATTCTATTGCATTTCACTGAACACCTTCTGTTTCTGTGTGTTTGGATGTAGAGAGAAGACAAAGGTGGATTTGAAGTCAAACAAAAAAGTTTAGATCTGGACAAAGATCACCTGATTCCAGCAAACATGGATGGAAGACCCACCTGTGACCAGTGTGGAAAGACTTTCACCACAGCAGGTAACTTAAGAATGCACCAGCGAATCCACACTGGAGAAAGACCATATGAGTGTGACCAGTGTGGAAAGACTTTCACCAAAGCAAGCAACTTAAAAAGACACCAACTTATCCACACTGGAGAAAGACCATATGAGTGTGACCAGTGTGGAAAGACTTTCACCAAAGCAGATAACCTCAAAACCCACCAACGCATCCACATGGGAGAAAAATCATACAAGTGTGACCAGTGTGGAAAGTCTTTCACCCAAGGAAGTACCTTAAAAAGACACCAACGCATCCACACTGGAGAAAAACGATACGAGTGTGACCAGTGTGGAAAGACTTTCACCCAAGGAAGTACCTTAAAAAGACACCAACGCATCCACACAGGAGAAAAACCATACGAGTGTGACTTGTGTGGCAAGTCTTTCAGCCAAGCAAGTCACCTGAAAGACCACCAAACCATCCACACTGGAGAAAAACCATATAAGTTTGACCAGTGTGGAAATACGTTCACCACAGCAAGTCAACTAAAAATCCACCAATGCATCCACACTGGAGAAAAACCATACAAGTGTGACCAGTGTGGCAAGTCTTTCAGCCAAGCAGGTCACCTGAAAGACCACCAAAGCATCCACACTGGAGAAAAACCATACGAGTGTGATCAGTGTGGAAAGACTTTCACCAGAGCACAGCACCTAAAAATCCACCAACGTATCCACACGGGAGAAAAACCATACGAGTGTGACCAGTGTGGAAAGACTTTCACCACAGCAAGTAAACTAAAAATCCACTACCCCATACACACTGGAGAAAAACCATATGAGTGTGACCTGTGTGGCAAGTCTTTCAGCCAAGCAGGTCACCTGAAAATCCACCAATGCATCCACACTGGAGAAAAACCATATGAGTGTGACCTGTGTGGAAAGACTTTCACCACAGCAAGTCAACTAAAAATCCACCAACGCATCCACACTGGAGAAAAACCATATGAGTGTGACCAGTGTGGAAAGACTTTCACCCAAGCAAGTATCTTAAAAAGACACCAACGCATCCACACGGGAGAAAAACCATACAAGTGTGACCAGTGTGGCAAGTCTTTCAGCCAAGCAGGTCACCTGAAAGACCACCAAAGCATCCACACTGGAGAAAAACCATATAAGTGTGACCAGTGTGGAAAGACTTTCACCAAAGCAGATCACCTAAAAATCCACCAACGTATCCACACGGGAGAAAAACCATACGAGTGTGATCAGTGTGGAAAGACTTTCACCAGAGCACAGCACCTAAAAATCCACCAACGTATCCACACGGGAGAAAAACCATACGAGTGTGACCAGTGTGGAAAAACTTTCACCATAGCAAATCAACTAAAAATCCACCAATGCATCCACACTGGAGAAAAACCATATGAGTGTGACCAGTGTGGAAAGACTTTCACCACAGCAAGTAAACTAAAAATCCACTACCCCATCCACACTGGAGAAAAACCATATGAGTGTGACCTGTGTGGCAAGTCTTTCAGCCAAGCAGGTCACCTGAAAATCCACCAACGCATCCACACTGGAGAAAAACCATATGAGTGTGACCAGTGTGGAAAGACTTTCACCACAGCACGTGACCTAAAAATGCACCAACGCATCCACACTGGAGAAAAACCATATGAGTGTGACCAGTGTGGAAAGACTTTCACCAAAGGAGATCACCTAAAAACCCACCAACGTATCCACACGGGAGAAAAACCATATCATTGTGACCAGTGTGGAAAGACTTTCACCACAGCAGGTCACCTGAACATCCACCAACGTATCCACACTGGAGAAAAAACACATGACCTGTGTGGCAAGTCTTTCAGCCAAGCAGGTCACCTGAAAATCCACCAATGCATCCACACTGGAGAAAAAACACATGACCTGTGTGGAAAAGCTTTCATCATAACAGATCAAGTAAAGCTCCACCACCAAAGTATCCACCCCGGAGAAAAACCCTACCAGTGCAGATTCTGTGACAGATCTTTTGACACAGGTCCACAATGTACTAAACATGAACGTATCCAACATTTCCACAAAGGACAAAAACTTAACAGTCGTACACAAAGCAAGACATTGGAATCTAGTGGAAAGAGTCTTAACACAACTAAACAGTTGGAGTGTTACCAACATGATGAAAGAGTGTCTTCATCCTCTGCCCTCTCCTGTCATCAGCACAAATGTGAACCATCAACTTCTGGAGCAAAATGTCCCTCAGTGTCACATGACCAGAAGAAACACAGTGTGTTTGTACCAGCAGCACCCACTACTGACAGGAACATCAGACTGAAAAACCTCCAAATCAGGCTTCACAAAATCCAAATGTGAAGACAAACATCAGACTGAAGGCTGTGTTTTGTTGTCCTCAGAGGACAGAAGTGTGTTCTAATGCACCACCTTCACAAAACAGGGATGTTACTGAACTTCAACCTGTCACCAGGTGAAAAGTTCAACTAGTGGAGGTCAACAAGGACCTGGTTTCTGTGGTGATTCTACTTCTCATTGACTTTGTGAACTTGAATCAGTAAATTGTTGTGATTGTGTTGCTGGTTGGGGTTGACACGGTTTGATTTTCATCAATTAGAAACATGATGAATATAATTCGGTGGAGACAGAATGACTGATGAAGTGTGTCGAAGAACCTAGAGGTCAAGGTCCCCCAGCCCACTAAGAACGGTCATGTGACCATAAGTCCCACTATTGGGAATATTTACTCATAGTAAGTGTGATGTTTAACCTCATCAGAGTAATTAATGAGTTGATAATAAGGAAAATGTATTAACCTCAGTTATGAGTAGAAAGTGTGTTTTTCAATTTTTGGCAGAGAGGGAAAAGGCAGAAGGAAAGTGAACCAGACAATGGTTGCAAAGGAGGGTGGGGTTAGATCAGACTACAGACTGACAGTGGAAAAAGTACACACAGAACACAGTAAGATATTAAATCATATGGGGATCAGTGACATATTGAAGTAAGGGAGGGGTTAAGGGCATATAAGAGCTGTGTAGAATAGCATTAGGGAGAGAAGCTTTAAACCAGGTCCATAGGATTTTGTCATCTAGGCTCATACTGTTATTCTGGAAGGAATACAGTCTGATTTCAACCTAGTTTACTCTAGTGTGGCCCTGTTATGGAATTATTTCAGTTTAATAAAAAATTAAAATGGAATCAGAATAATCTTTATTCAATAATTATGAGTTCTGTTCAAGACAGAACACACACACAGGAGCATGAGTGTGGAGAGATCTCTGCCAGACCAAGGAGAGACACAGGTACTTATACAGATACAACTGGCCAATCAAAGGAGACACAAGAATTTGGGTAGGTGTGATAACCACACCCCCTCTTACTGTTGCTGACTGGTTTAAACATGTCCTGGGTTAAACACAATCAACAGTTAACACTCTCAGATGTGATTTACAAAGACAAAGTAATAATACAAAGAATAAAGAAATAATACGATGTTAAGACACAATATAATTCCATTACAGCCCATCCTGGTTTAAACTGACTGGTCTGTGGTTGTGATACCAGATGGGGTCATTAGGTGGACTTTTAAATCTGGATGAATATTATATAATATATTGTGTTCAGAGACTCTAAAGACTTCACTAACTGTGAGGAATGTCTAACCTTCATCAGTGGAATAGATTCCCTGTGGATTACCGCTCATCGGACCAGGGAATTATTCTTTGAACATTTAGGGAGAGACAAAGAGGAGGATTTCTGAGTTCCTCTTGGTCCCTACCCTGCCCGTCACCAAGGACGGTGACTCTGATCAGGTTGCCTTCAAGGTCCTCCTAAACTGGATTAATTATTGGATTATCATTTTCCCTGTGATGTGGATTAATTGTATTAATTTTTCCCCATATTGGATTATTAAGACATTCGATTGGACTCCCCTTTCTGGTCAAAGCAGCGTCGAAGCCACAGGCCCAGGGTGTGGCAGGAGGGTTGTGAAAAGAGGAAGTGCAGTGATTATGAGCACACAGTGTGTATTCTTATACTATAAGTTAGGATAGTGGTTGATTAGGAAAACAAAATGATATAATCACATATATACTAAATTTTGTACACTTTGCTTCACTGAATGGCATGAAATAAAAAGACAAAAGTGTAATTCTCTGACTTTATTGTTCGTATGTAAACACTTAAGGGTGTATGTAACGGCTCAGGTTCATGTGTGCACAACATCTGATGGTTCTGATAATATCTTGGTCATTCTTCCACCTAATTATATTGATTGCGTCCTTAGGGCCCCTTACTGGCCTTAAAATGTCTACCTAGCATGCACCAGATGCCAGAGCTACAGAAGCAGCTGCTAATAGCAGTTGTGCTAACATTTTAGTGTGACACATAGAGGGTTTTCTCTGTCATTTTATGATGTTAGAGTTAGCAGGACGGAGGCTGGGATGATAAGGTAGTGACAGAGCTAGGCTAATGCTTCACCATAACTTACAGCTGAAGTACAGTCTATGGTGGACACCTAGGATCAGGGTAAGACCCAGGCCAGGGCCGGACTAGATTAGGACCCCATAAGACAGAGAGGTTTAATATTACCAGAGATGGACAAGCGGTAGTGGTTTAGTCCCAAACTGAGGCCAACAACATGAAGCAGATCACATTCCACTGGAGGAGGAAGTCTGTTTAGCACAGGGGAGGGCAAACTGTTTGACTCGTGAGACACGAAGGGTTCTAAATTTGACAGACGGGCTGGACAATGAGCAGATGGATGGAGTGTTTTGGTAATCCACCTCATAAGAGGAAAAAAATAACATGGGATATGTTATTTATAAAAGTCCCACAGGGCTTTACAGAAACACAATTGACTACAGGAAGGAAAAACTTCAAAACCCAGTGGGGAAAAAGAAGAAATCTTGAGGAGAACCACACTGAAGGACAGGTCCACTCCCCTGGATGGACAGACTATAGATGAACGTCTATTTATAAATGGAGCAGGGGGGGGGGGGGGGCAGGTCCAACCACCAGACAGGTGAGGGAGGAGGTCTGGGGTCACAGGTCTACTGAATATAACGTGAGCGACTCAGCCTTTCATTGGTTATATCTTCATCTATCAGTTCTACACGACGACTCATTTTCCTGCGTGATAAACTGATTTTCTTCTTTTTTTCTAATTTGTCTTTGCTCTTTGGACACAACACGTCTGCTGTGTCCACCATATTTTCTTTTAAAACTCTCCTTCAGACAGTCCTGCTGGGCTATGTTAATTTGAATGACACCATACAATTTGTCTTGGTACTTGTCTCTTTAATGGCAGTAAGCTAGTTAATTAGCTGCCAACCTCTTAGCGTTCTTTCTTTGACTGCTTGCTAGCATAGTTAGCATGCTTTGTGGCAAAGTAAGGGTTAATATTTCATTGTTTAAAAAGCACCACAGTCTCTTGTCATAGCAGGCATACAGCAATTGATCTGTAGTTGTCCAGTTCTTCATTCATTGTTGTGATTAAAGGTGTAATGTGTGCTGAAAAGACTTCTTAAACCTCTTTGACCTTCAGTTCGTCAGGATCAGACAAAATCCCCCCACGCTGTTTTATAAAGTGTGCTCCTGTGTTGAATAAGATTTGGGTATTGGAATTAAAAGAATTAACTTGACAATTAAAAAACTGTATTTGATATTCTACTTTATAATGAAACATTATTAGCTGACACCATTGCCAACATTCTTCTGCTTTGGTTTGGATGACAGCACCACCATCTTTCTGGATTCACACCCTAAAAATAGGATCATTTTCATTAAATGATGTGTGCACATTATCACATGCATGTTGACGGTGTGTTCATAAACTCACCATTGTTGGTGGTTTGTGCCAGAGCTGTTCCGTCTCTGCACAGTTCAACACAGGAGGAAGAGCTGGGAGTAATGTGTGGTCTGGAAAAGCAGTCCAACATTGTGGTTGCAGAATGTTTTTCCATCCACACCAGTACATTCATCCTCCACCAGCGCAACAGGGGAGGAATCAACAAGAACAATCAATCAATCTGAAATGATCAATTAGTGTAGTTATTGGTCTAAGATGATCTGTTTCTGTTATTTATTCATCAATAAACAGATTCTTGGTAAGATTCATCTGCCTTTGTCATTTCTGCTTCAGTGTGTGTTTGTGACAATAGTGCACTGTAACACCACACACATGAACACACACACTTTATGTTTCACTTTTGATTCATGGATCAGTGTGTACATATCCTTGTCACATGACACCTCCACAACTGACAGTTGACTCATATCCTACACTCAGGCTGTGAGGTCTTTGATCTGTGACAGACTGCTCAGACACTGACTCTCCCTGTCTGCTGATCTTTACTTGAAACTGTCCAATAATAAAACCTTAGATGTTTAGAAAACTGATCATACTAAAGAACACTTATGGTAAGCAGACTACATCAAATACATACCATCTGAATTTTGTCTGATGTTTAAGTTAGCATTAGAGGTTTCACTTCTGAGGTCAGAGTAACTTACCTTCATAATTGTCCATGTAGCTGGAAATCTACATGTTGAAGCCTTTGTCCTGTTTACTCATCGTGGCTCAGGAACCTTCCACAATGACATCTACGTCACTGACTGTAGTTTTAGGAAGGTCCTGAAGACATCTAGTGTCAAATGTCACCTCTGTCTGTTAAAATAGTTGATATAATCTATCTAATCTAACTAGCTACATGACAATTTGACACATACGGTGACAGACAGACAGATAGTCTGTCTGTCTGTCACCTTATCTGTTGAGTTGTATATTTATCTAGTCTATTGTTTATCAACAGTGTAGCCGCAGCCATTGGAGTTTAGTGTCTTCCCTCATGAACTTATGTCTTGCATATTTTGCACTAGTTTGCACACTGTGTACAATTAAGATTAAAATGGATTTTTTATATACTGACATATTGAATAACTTTCTATGACATTAATGGTGATTATATTAAGACTCTGATGTAATTTATTTAATGTTAATATTGTAATATATTGGACAGACTTCGTTTCCCATGATGCATGTGTCACTGTCACTTCCTGTGAAATGTTTGGGAAACTATGAATGAGCTTGTCAGGCTATATGTGTGAAGCTCCCACTTTGATGCGCTGCAGGATTATGGTCTAATGCTCACAAAGGCAATCGCAAGTTTATTGTCCTTTAATCAACAACCACAAGTTGGAAACATCCTCCCTTAATCCACAAGCCGGCAAAAGTGGTATGTTATGTTTGTTGGTTATTATTTTAATAACTCTTATGGTTGTGTTTATGAATTTGTGACTGATTGTGGTGTATTTGTTTTGTTTAGTTCTACGTTGTTTGTATATTTCTTCGTTTGCCAAATAAACGTCAGTGTGAGAACCTGAGCCTCGGATTTGTGACTAAGCAGGCGGAACAAACAGTGTTTGTAAACAATTAGTTAAAAATCACCAACCAGCTCATCAGCATTGAAACACACAGAGGTTTCAGAGTCATCCCTGCAGAGATCCAAAAAGTGGAAGAGAACAGAGCTGGAGTGGAGGAGTCAAAAGTACAATAGCGTTTGGGAGGAGTGCACGGTTTGGCCTCACGCTGAGTGGGAATGTCAAATAAAATCTGCATATGATCCGAGAAAAGTACGTCATAAATGTGCAGATTGGAAACACAGAGACCATGCGAGAGCACCAAGTCAAGTGTGTGTCTGAGACAAAGTGAAAAGAGTCAATAACATTTAAAAAGCTCCTGGAGATGGGCTCGTCAGGGCAACAGATCTGAATATTAAAATCCCTAAGGGTAAGGACGCCATCATATTTAGAATTTGGGCCAGGAATTCAGAAAAGTTACATATATGTAACCAGGTCATATTTTGGAATCTTTTTGTGATTTTATTTTGTGTTTCAATACCCTGGATTAAATTTAACTCACAACGGGAAGTGACGTCATGTCGTAGTCGGGACTGCACGTGAAGCATTCTGGGTATTTGTGTTTTTCCGGTTCATGAATCATTTACGTTCATGAAACGTGACGAAGCATCCAAGCGGGACCAGGAGTAAGTCAGGGGTGTCCAAATCCAGTCCTCGAGGGCCGGTGTCCTACATGTTTTAGATATTTCCCTCTTCCACATGATTCAGTTTAACCCTTTAACTCCTGAAACTTTTGCAGTTCCATAGTAAAAAAATAATTAAAATAAGCAACAAAATAAACCAAAATTGCCAAAGTCATCAATAAAATGAACAAAAATGAAAAATAAACTGACAAAATAATTAGTAACATGAAGAAAGTAAGACACATGTGAAGCAAAATTAAAGAAAAAATAATCAAATGAAAAGTAGAATGTAGAAAAATAAACAATGAGCAACAAAATGAACAAAAACTTTGTTTTTATTATTATTATTTTGTCAGTTTATTATTCATTTTTGTTCATTTTATTGATGACAGCCATTTTTGTTTATTTTGTTGCTTATTTTAATTGTTTTTACTGTGGAACTGCTAAAGTTTCAGGAGTTAAAAGGTTAAACTGAATCATGAGGAAAAGGGAAATATCTAAAACATGTAGGACACAGACTGGATTTGGACACCCCTGTTGTACGTTGACCAATTTAGTTGAAATATATTGTTATATGTAATGGATGTTATTCTGACAAGATGCCATGAGAACGGATGTTGAGTTTCCTGATCTTGTGATCTGTTTTCATCAGCATGTAAGTTATAATGACCTATTACATACCACTACTATTTGTTACTGTTAAAAAGTTGTGTGTGATTTTCTAGTTAGGAATTTCATTAAACCATGTAAAATATCTCTAGCCACTAAGCAAGTATATTCTGTTTCATTCTCTTTTTGTTATGGCCACGAAATAGCCATTTTGTGGGAACAAATAATTATTTCGTGGCCATGAATTACCTGTTTCGTGGGAACGAAAAAAAAATCCGTGTCACCAGGGGGGCTCCGTACAACTACCCATCTATGAGTTGTCAGATAGTTAATAAATGAGGTGTATATGTTCCATACATGATCTGTGTCAACTGAAGAACATCAGCCAAATGATATGTCTGCACATTTAGTTTTTCACGTTCAGACCTAATACATTACGGTAAAAACAGGAGTGTTTGCAGCTATGGTCATTGATCATACTCTTTCCTTTTTTACTCCCAGTTTAGTAGAATAGACTCTCCTGCATCCACACCCCAGTCCAGCAGGGGGCGGTAATTCACCTTTTACGATAAATTGTCAACCGCCAAAAACTCTAAAAAAGAAGCAGAAGAAGAAGAAGGTCAGTCCTTTGTCACAATAGATGTGTGGTTTGTCAGGAGCTTCGATGTTGTAGTCTTTCACACGGTACAACTTGTTACCTCTGCTCGGACAGTGCGGCTCGTTAGCCCCGCTAGCTGCTGGTTAGCTTAGCCTCAAACGGCTCCTCCACCAAACGAGCCGCTTCGTACAGATTTAGAATTGAAAGCGACAGCTTCGGCTCCGGCTTCGTTTCCCAATCCCCACACCAAGACCCACCAGTGGAGAAAGACTTAAAGCCGCCTTTTCTGTCCGGTGTGCTCACAACAGTCCATCGTGCTCACAAACGCACATGTTCGGGATCAGCGAGTGGAACCAGGTTTGATTATCAGTGATTATTGTGACACAACAGTCCCGAGTGGAACGATTCCCCGACATCAGCAGCTCCAACTGCTCTGTTTTGTGGACGATAGATGTGTGGTTTGTCAGGAAGATAGTTGTTTTAGCCGCTCTAACAGGCTGCTTCCTTAGCCTGGCTAGCAGGCCCGCTCTGCCTCCTCGGTCTGTCTTCGTTCCTTACGCCGTCTGCTCCGCCTCCCAGGCCCGCCAACAATCCAGGGACAGCCCGGTGCTCTCTGACGGTAAGTTATGAGGCTGAAAGATTTTACTGTGTTCATGTTATTTACGAAACAATTGTGTAGAAAAATGCTTTGGTTTGTGTTTAGTACAAGTATTTAGTGATGGTGAAATGAATGTGTCCAGTCTTTGTCCAAATTCTGATCAAAGACCCGTTTAACAACTGATTTAAGAAAAAAAATTCAAGTTCAAGTTATGGAGTCAGCCTCAACAACTGTTTGGACTTAAAACCGCTCAAAGAATTGGACTCAGTTTCCAGTCTTTGTGTAGCTCATTCCATTCATATGGTGCAGAGTAAACAAAAGCCCTCTGGCCCAGTTCTGTTCAGACGTATAGAACAAAAAGCAACTTCTACAGAGAGAATAAATATCAGAATTTCTCTGGTCAATTAATGTACAAATGTAGATGTCAAGTATTGCGTTATATATAAAGTCATGGACCAATGGCTTATCCTTCTGGCGCTAGATCAGGACATCTGAGTGTGCAACAAATTCAACATTGAATATTTTTGAGTGGAATTTGGATGCATTCAGGTAATATGAACGGCCGACCGACCCAACTGGAAACACATGTTACCAATAACCAATGAAAAAGAGAGTGTAGGTCACAGGAGACGGTGTCAAATGAGGACAGGAAGTACCAGTACCAACTGGTATGTTTTTTATTTTTATTTTTAAATGTCGTCTTCATGAGAGTTTGATTAATTCAATTTGCTTCAGTTGGTTTGATAGGTGATGCAGTCTGGAATCTCTCATCAGGTGCAGTTGAGTGTGTGATCCTCAGTCTTTTACACTACGTTCAGACAGCAGGTGTTAATGCACAATTCAGTTTTTTTGGTGAAATCTGACTTTTTTGGGGGGGGTTTGCTTGTGTGTATTGAACAATAAATGCGACTCCTATACGTTTTTACTATGCACTTGAATATGAACCTGAAGTGACCCGCATGCGTAAAAGAGGTCCTGACGTAATATGTAACCATGCAGGCACCTTTATTGTATTTCAATGACGTAAGTCAGATGGATGCGACTTGATTTTTTACAAAATGTCAGATACCTATTGGATTCAGCACCACATATGAAAGTGGCCTCAGTTGGATTTTTTAAAAAAAATGTATTTGTGCTGTTCAAACTGTCTTTAACAGATTAAATACAGGTCACATATGAGGGAAAAAAGTTTGATTTCAGCCACATTTACCTGCAGTCTGATAGTGTGTACTTCTCGTCTTTTCTAAATGTGTGAAGACTGTGAGAGTTAAAAGACTCAACTTAAAAGGTTCAAAGTTGGTTGTTTTCCCAGAATTTCAATTTATCTAATTTTACCTTTTCATTCTCAGAATATATTTCACAAAATAATATTCATGTACAACTGCCTACTCATACAGGGTGTACCCCGCCTTCGCCCATTGTTGCCGGATCAGGCCCCCAGTGATTTCCGCGACCCTAGTGAGGATAAAGCAGGTTCAGATGACGAGACAATGTTCATGTACATTTCTAGACTATATGCACCATTAATTTTTTTATCTTCAAATTGTCCTTCCTCCCACAAAAAAGTCTTTCTTTACCTAAAGTGGCTCCATTACACAGCCATAGATGTGTGCATGTTGACTTTAACATGAATATCTACGAGCAACAGAAAAGGCACATCCTGTGTATAGTTTTGAGTGTTTCAAACTCTGCTTTTTCTTTGTTTGAATGAATGGGTGGGTAATCTCAGTAGCAAACTGACTGGAGTCCTGTAGCACATACACGATTTCTTTAATACCTTTTGTGAAATATGATTATATGCTAATTGTAATGATAATTTCTCTTACTTTGACAGCTTGATTTCCTAACTTTCTAATTAGTTTTTTTTTTTTAAACTAGTTTGAACATGGTAATGTGAGCAGCGAGACAGTTTGTGATTGTTCTTAAGAGAGGTTGTATTTTTGTGCAATAGTTTTGTAGAAAACATCTTTGCCAATAATGGAGCCAAAACCAATAGTTTTCTTGAATCTTTTTTGTAAGACTTTGGTAGGGTTTCCGAATGTATTATTGATTTCGATTCCTCCTGTGAAGAAAACCTATAGATTTGTGCAAATGTATGTGGTGAACTAGTTTGGCTGCGATAAGAATCAACAAACCTTGCCTTCTTAAAATGGTCTGCTGTTTGTTACATCAGCATATTTGACCATTCATGGACATCATGTCTTTATAAGTGACGGAGATTTAAAGTATGAAGTCTTTATCTCTTTTGAATGCAGTTACTAATGAAGTGGGATCTATCGCCCGCTGAAAGGTAGCTCGGATCCCAAAATAAGTATTACACAAACTGGAACAATAATGGAAAATGAATCTTTATGGGTAAATGTGTGAGAGCCTAATGAACTTTATGTCAATGGACTGATAAAGTCGGGAAATGTGTTTCATATCTTCTTAGAAATAATTGAATCGCACAGTGGACCCGTTGACTTACAGGCATACATAAAAGATTAAGATTTGAACTACGGCCAAACAAAATAATATATGTGGTTCCCATCACATGGATAGGAAAAAATTGGGTAGGTAGGTTGGTCATCCATATTTTATTTTATTTACAATTTTATATACCCGTCTTCTAAAAAGAAGCTCCAAAAATTCAGATTTAATATCGGTTATTCTTTCCAGCAGTTAGAAAATCAACACATTGCCTCAGATTTTCCATGTACATGTACATGTATATTTACAGAATGTTTTAAGAGAGCATAAATGAATTTTAGATGATTGAAATACAATAAAATCTGATTTGACATCAACATTTTGTCTTTTATTGATTTTTTTTTTCAACAAAAATACAGTTTAACTACAAATGTAAATTCTATCCACATCTAAATATTATTTAATGAAATAAAGGCCCCAATATTGAAGGCTTTAGTGGACATATACAGCTATCTATTTACTGTTCAACTTATTTCCTCTTACCATACTGCTGTTTTGTTACTGGCTTCTTCACATTCCTCACAATCTTGACAGAGCGGGAGTACAGTTTTAAATGTATTTTTTTACTCTGGAAGAGGATTTGTATTTGGTTCCCCACACCAGACACACAAGTCTGTGTGACCAAGAGATGCTCCATAAAGATATGAAACCATCTTCCCAATGAATAAACAAACGCTGGTGTTTTTGAAACAAACCAAGTGTGAAGTGAGTGGGAAATTAACACACCATGTACCAAAGATTCATCAAGAGGCCAACAGCCAATCAAAACTGGCGCAGCAATCACATGTATTGAGGGTTGTTTTGATGGACATGGACACCATGTATATGGTCGTCGTTTGTCGCTAGTCATAAATCACGGTGGTCAGACAGGTGACAGATGTTGGTAAACATGAATACGGACTAAATACGGAGAAATAAATTCTCTCATCATCAGTCATTGGGAATTTCGAAGATAAGAGTCGGCAGTCGACCGCTTCATTATATTTAATTTATTTGGACAAACTGATAAAATGTTTACATAGTCGGCATTTTCGTCGTAAAAAAATTGGGTCGGTCGGGTGACCGGAACCACACGTGCTATTTTGTTTGGCCTAATAGGGAAAAGAGGAAGTGGCCCTAGTTTTATAGGGTGGGAGATGAAAATTTGTACTATTATAGTGTATTTCATGTTTTTACAAAAGTCTTATGGTTCTTTTCTTATCAGGCAGAATACATGACATCTACCAAAGGACTCCTGGATATTTTGTGTGTATAAAACCATTTGACTCAAGCCCAAAGTTATCAAGTTGTTTTTCCTGGCGTTCATGGCTAATGTGGCATGTTCAGCCTGTGAGGAGGGGGCATTTTAAGGGTCGCACCTTAAATGATTGTGAATATATCATCATTTAGCAAGTGATTACATTGGCTGGTATTGTTAATAGCTCAGTTTAAAGTAAAATCACTGATGTACAAAGAAAAAGGAATAACACGCTGCACTTTTCTTTTTTTTTTTTAAATCTTTATTGCAACATAAAACATAACATTCATATCACACATAGACAGGGGGAATACATACATGAGGAGAAGAACAAAACAGACAAAAAACAAAAATAGGGTAAGGGAAGTCGAATAGTAAAACCTTACAGGGTATTTGCAAATTTGGTGATTTGTGTGTGAAGTCTGTGTGGGTGTATGGTGCAAGTGTGTATGACATAATAATAGAATATACATTTATGTGTACGTTTGTATATATATATATATATATATATATATATATATATATATATATATATATATATATATATATATATATATATATATATATATATATATATATATATATATATCTACACATATATCACAAAACAGTGACAGTGGTATTGTCAATTATCATAATAATATAATAATAATAATGGGGGGGGTCTATAGTCAGAAACAATATATATTTAGAGGATATTATATTAAGTGTCAGGTACAATAATATTAACAATAATAACAATAATAGTAATAGCAATAATATTAATAGTAATATAATAATAATAATTTTGTCTGGGTCTGACCACATTCATACATCTGCTTCCTGTGTCCCACATCTGTGTATGTGTTTCTCTTTTGTGTGTGTGTGTGTGTGTGTGTGTGTGCTTGGTATTGTGTTGTGCATTAAAAACCTTATGTTGTGTGATGCATAAAAATCAAATAGGATTGCAGGATGTAGGTGGATGTGGTTGAACCCTCAATATAAATATATATTTTTTATTTTATATTCCTTCTTTTTTCCCTTCTTTTCCCTTTTCTTTCCCTTCTCTCTCCTCTTCCTTCCTTTAACTATTATTACTGACCTATTTCCTCCTCTCCTTCAAATGATCAAGAATAGCAATGCTAGTGGAAAACAATAATAACGAATAAGTAAGACAAGGAGAGAGAAAAAATAAAAAAATAGAATAAATAAATAAAAATGAGGGGAAAAAAGAAAAAATTAGATGAAATAAACAATATTGATCATGATACCAACATTAAGTATGATACCAATGACATGATATTAATAATATATATAATACCAATCCTAATAATGGTAACAATACAGCAACAATCATAGTCGTAATACTAATAATCCAAGTAATAATATATGACTATATAACAATCATATGTGCTGTGCGGCTCTATCGTTTTTGCTTGCTATATAACAATCATAGACATAACAATATAGTAGTAATAATAATCATATGATTCATAATAATAATCATCATAATAATAATGTATAACTACAATAACATCATAGACACAATAACAATGCAGTAATAATCATATCAATCATAATAATCATAGTAATAATATATAATTATAATAACAATGATAGACACAATAACAATATAGTAGTAATAATAATAATATCATAGTAATCATAATATATAACTATAATAACAATCATAGATCTTATTAGCAATATAGTAATAATAAGTACCGTAAATTCCGGACTATAAGTCGCTACTTTTTTCCCAAACTTTCAACCTTGCGGCTTATTCAGTGATGCGGCCAATTTATGTCATTTTTCTAACGGCCGCCAGCGGCGCTCGAGTAGAAAAGGTCAGATTTAGACCGGTGGAATATATGCGTCGAGGAAGACTGAATGAAAAAGGAGGGGTGGAACAAACGCGGGGTGATGGGTTTAAGTGGGGACCGGTAAAGGTGAGGGACAGACAAAAAAAAGGTGAAGAGGGGGTAAAAAGTTGCTTAAAGAAAAACCCGCGGCGGTGTGTGAGAGAAGACAGAGGCTCGACCAGACCCTGTGGATTTTTTTTGCACGTTGGCACGGAGGAGTTTGACCTGAACTCTGTGAAAGATTAAAGTTATCGCTGACTCTGCGATAGATGAGGCGAGGCGACGACCAGCCACCTGTTTGTGGACGCGGCGGTCAATAGTGGATATATATTTTTCCCTCCCTTACCTTTGGAAATATACACTTTTTTTTCCTTGGATTACTTTCAACGGGACCCGGACTCTGCAGGTCTGCATCAAACCTTAAGTATCATTTTCCCTTCATTTTACCGGCTGTGATTTTTGGACTGTGGATTTTAATGAAGGACATTTAGTTTGATTGGCGGGACTTGAAGTCGGGTTTGGGTTAATTTTGTGTTTGTGTTACATGTTTTAATGTGGGCACATGCGGCTTATATACAGGTGCGGTTTGTGTATGTACAAAATCGGTTTTCCTCTTAAAATGTGGTGGGTGCGGCTTATAATCAGGTGCGCTCTATAGTCCGGAAATTACGGTATTATTATTATTACTATTACAGTAAACATATACAAGAATAATTTAAAAATAAACAGATAAATAATAACAGCAACAATAACAACAACAACAGCAATTATGATAGTGAGGATGTGAATAGGGTGGTAATTGGGATCAGAGGAAAGATAGAAGGGGAGACCAGATAGAGGTGGATTCTGTATTATGTGTGGAAGTGGTGGATAAATTGTCAAGGGTGATGTAATCCAGAAGGAGGTTTTTCCAGTTGCTGATATTGGTCTTATATCTTGTTTTTCAGTTCATGAGGATTGTTTTCTTGGCGATAGTTAGGGCCACCAGAAGGATTTTGGTGTTGTTTTTGTTAAGATTGATTGAGGAGGTATCACCAAGTATACAGAGCGATGGACAGAGTGGGATGTGTCAACCAAAGAAGGATGATAATAGATGTGTGATATGTTTCCAGAATTGTTGAACAGGGGGACAGTGCCAGAAGGCATGAAAATAAGTGTCGATTTCATTTTGGGGGCAGTTATTGCAAATATTTGAGGTGAATCCCATTTTTGAAAGTTTTTGGTTGGTGTAGTGGGTTCTATGAAGAATTTTATATCGTATTAATTGAAGATTGGGGTTTCTAGTCATGATGTAAATGTTTTGAATTACGTGGGGCCAAAAGTTGGCATCGGGAGTAATCAGGAGGTCATCTTCCCATTTGTGGGAGGGGATGTGCAGCGAACTGTCTGTTTTTGAAATTAATCTATAAATTTTGGATAGTAGTTTTTTTTGTTTTTATACTAATAAATTCTATTATTACAAGTGGTGGTTCTAGATCTAGTGTTGTATGCGGATTGAATAGATGATTTAAGTTGTAAGTATTGTAAGAATTGGTTCCTCCTGATGCCATGTCTGTGAATAAGATGGGTGAAAGGGACTATTTTATTATTTTGGAAAAAATGCTGTAGGTGTGTTAATCCTTTTTCCGACCAAGTTGGGAAGTACAGTGTCTTTTTGTTTATTGATATGTCAGGGTTATTCCAGAGAGGGGTTAGTTTTGAGGGGGTTTGTTTACAGTCAGTGACTGCGTGGAATTTCCACCAGGCTGTCAGAGCTGAGGAGATTGTAAGAAAGTTGAAACAGGGGTGGGATTTGATCGATTGACTGAGGAAAGGAATGTCGGAAATGGATATGGATTGGCAGAATGTCTGTTCCAAATCTAACCATGGGCTGTCTGTGTTTTGTGGGTGGATCCATTTGTATATGAACTGCAATTGGCTTGAGATGAAATATTGATGGAAATTTGGGGCATTGAGACCACCTTGTGTTTTTGATTTTTGTAGAGTGGATAGTTTTATTCTAGAGGGTTTGTTTTTTCCAATAAAATTTAGTAACTATTGAGTCAAGAGATTTAAACCAAGAGGAAGATGGGTGAGTGTGTATCATAGAAAATAAGTAGTTTATTTGTGGGAGGATGGACATTTTAACTGTAGCTATCCTGCCTGTGAGTGAAAGTGGGAGGTTCATCCAGCGATGAATTTTGTCTGTTACTGTTTGAAGGAGGGGGGTGTAGTTAAGAGTGACTAGCTCTGACAGCCTGGGGAAGATTCTAATGCCTCGGTAGGTGATGTAGGTTGTGCAGATGGAGATTGGGGGGGGGGGGGGGGGGGGTGGTTGCCACATCCCAGCTATTATTGTGCAGGGAGAGGATAGATGACTTTTGCCAGTTAATTGAGTAGTCTGATATTTCAGAGAAAGTGTCTATGAGGCGTATTGTTTCATTTAGTGATACCTGTGTGTTTTCAAGAAAAAGTAAGATGTCGTCAGCGTAAAGACTTATTTTGTGATGAGAGGTGGGAGTCTGAATACCGGCTATAAGATTATTTTGTCGGATGGAGGCTGCTAGGGGTTCTATGAAGAGGGTAAATAAGTAAGGAGAGAGAGGGCAGCCCTGTCTACTGCCCCGTTGTAAAGTGAAACATGGTGATGTTGTTCCATTAGTGATTACTGTGGCTGTTGGGGTTGTATATCGGATCTTGATCCACTCAATGAATGACTCTTCAAAGCCAAAGTTTCGCAGAGTGGATATGAGGAAGAACCAGTTTATCCTATCGAAGGCTTTTCAGCATCTAGGCTGACAATTGTGGCATGAGGAGATTGGTGTGTTATTGAATAGTCTATTATATTAATGAGTCTGCGGGTGTTATTGGCCGAGTGCCTTCCTTTTACAAAACCTGTTTGGTCAGGGTGGATGAGGGATGGTATTATGTTGTCTAATCTGTGAGCAAGGGTTTTTGTTATTATTTTAAGATCAACATTTAAGAGGGATATTGGACGGTAGCTAGAGGGTAGTGTTGGGTCTTTGTTTGGTTTAAGTATCAGTGTGATCGCTGCTGTGTTCATGTTGTCCGGAATTTTTGACTATTGTTTTATGTCAATTACCAGTTTCTGAAAGAGAGGGTTTAGTATTGTCCAAAAATGTTTGTAGAACTCCGCAGGGAAGCCATCTGGTCCTGGTGCTTTGTTATTGGGCATTTTTGTGAGTGCAGCCAGTAGTTCTTTTTCCTTTATAGGAGCTTCGAGTATGTTAATTTGGTCTTGGTTGAGATGAGGAAGATGGATGTTATTTAAAAATGTGTCGACGTGTTTTTGTTTTGCTATTTTTGATGAGGAGTATAGATCAGAGTAGTAGTCTTTGAAAATATTGTTTATCTTTTTGGGTGAGTATGTTGGCTTCCCTGCTGGGTCCTTTATTGTGGTAATTGCTGTTTTTTCAATGTTTTGTTTGATCTTGTTTGCAAGGTATTTTCCCGATTTTGTTATTATGGCAGAAGTGCTCTTGGCGAAGTTGTTGGATGAGGAATTGGGTTTTTTTGGCTGTTATTTCGTTCAATTGCACTTTTATTCTTCTCAATTCAATTTCAGTTTCTGTTTTTGGGTCATTTGCGTGGAGTACTTGGAGTTGTTTTATTTTTTGTTCCAGTGCTGATTCCTGTTGAGATTCCCTTTTCTTTTTATGTGTGGAGTATGCTATGATTATGCCTCGTAGTACAGTTTTGCCAGTTTCACAGAGAATTTGTGCTGATAAGTTTGGAGAGTCATTAATTTTTAGAAAGGCTGCCCACTCTCTCCTAATGAGGTTATCAAACAATGGATCTTTAAGAAGGGAGGTATTGAAGCGCCATCTACTGTTGGTTTTGTGTATTGTAAAGTTTAATGTGAAGGTGATTGGAGCGTCATCACTAATTATAATTGGGTGGATTGTTGTATCTGAAATATTGGGTAGTAGTGAGTTGCTGACTAAGAAATAGTCAATTCGAGAGTATGATTTATGGACCGGTGAGTAAAATGTGAATTCCTTGGCTGATGGGTGTTGTAGCTGCCAAACATCGCCAAGCCCAGAATCACTCATGAACTAGTTTATTGTGTGTGTTGATTGCCAAGTGCGGTTATTGGATGGGGTGTTGCTTTTGTCCATATTAGGATCAATAACTGTATTGAAATCCCCTCCAATGATTATGGGAAAATCAAAATGATTGGAAATGGTATTAAAAATGGAGTGGAAAAAGTCTGGATTGTCCACATTGACTCCATAGATGTTACAAACTGTTATTGGGTTATTGCTGACTGATATATTTATAATGATAAAGCGACCTTCTGGATCTGACGCCATATGGTTGAGGGTAAATGGGATGTGTCTATTAATCATGATTGAAACTCCGCGTTGTTTTGTGTTATAGTAGGATGAATAAATGCTGTGAAAGTTTGTGAAATGTAGCTTATTTTTGTCGTGTATGGAAAAGTGAGTCTCTTGAAGTAAACATATGTCTGGCTGTAGTTTTGAGATGTGGTTATTTATTTTAATCCGCTTCGCCTGTGACCCCAGGCCACGGACGTTCCAGGATAAGAATTTAACTGGTGACATTATAATTGAGGTGTAAGGTAGATGTAGTTTGTGGTTATGTGTACGAATATGTGAGAGTGTTTTTGTGTGTGTGTAAGAGAATGGAGGGGTGTAAATGATGTGTGTATGTAAGGTTGGGAGAAAGGGCAGGGTACGAGGGGAGCATGGGTGAAGTGTGTGGGGCGCACATTCATACATACAAGGGGAAAATGAGACATGTAGCTGATAGACACGAACAGTAGCATTTATGACAAAACAAAATAAGGCGAGGTTCACTGTTGAGACATGTGCTTGTTCATAACAAATAATATGGTGTAATGGTGAACACATGGAGACTGTTTTGTTCTACATTAAAACCTGTACTGACACTGTTACAGTGGACAAACAGATTAAAATGTATAACAATCAGAAACCATGGATGACAGCCGAAGTGAGAGCATTACTGAGGGCACGAGACTCAGCCTTTAAGGCGGGTGACCAGGACCTGTACAAGACAGCAAGAGCAGACCTGAGGAGAGGTATCAAAGCAGCAAAAAGGGAATACAAGAGGAAGGTGGAGAACCATCTGGCCGATAACAACCCGAGGCAAGTGTGGCAGGGCTTACAGCACCTGACGAACTACAGGGGCAGCACACTGGGGGAAATAACAGCTGACGCTTCGCTGGTGGAAGAGTTTAATCACTTTTTCACCCGCTTTGAGTTGAGGAGCCCCCCCGATGATTCCCCCCCCTCAACCCCACAGCTCCTGGATACCCATCAGCTTGTGCTACAGGAGAATCAGGTGAGGAGAGTTCTACAGGCTGTGAACCCACACAAACCAGCAGGACCTGATGGAGTACTTGGCAAACTACTGAAGTCCTGTGCAGACCAGCTCTCAGGGGTCCTAACAAAGATGTTCAACATCTCCCTGAAACTGGCCACTGTCCCATCTTGCCTCAAAACAGCCACCATCGTCCCTGTTCCCAAAACATCCACCACAGGTAACCTAAATGACTACAGACCAGTGGCATTAACTCCTGTGGTGATGAAGTGCTTTGAGAGGCTCGTCCTCCACCATCTCAGGACTTACGTCCCTCCAGACTTCGATCCGCATCAGTTTGCTTACAAAGCCAACCGATCCACTGCTGATGCGATCACCACCCTCCACCACACTGCCGCAAGTCATCTGGACAAAGAGGGGAGCTATGTCAGGATGCTTTTTGTTGATTTTAGCTTGGCGTTTAACACCATCCTGCCGAGCATTCTCATCAGAAAGCTGACTGACCTAAGCATCCCAGCCTCCACCTGTGACTGGATCTACAGTTTCCTGACAAACCGTCCACAGCAGGTACAGGTGGGCTGTCACACATCCTCTACCCTGACACTTAGCACGGGCTCCCCCCAGGGCTGCGTGCTGAGCCCCTTCCTGTATGCTTTGTACACACACGACTGTGTTGCCACCCACCCCTCAAATGTCATTGTCAAATTTGCCGATGACATTGCAGTGGTGGGTCTCATCTCCAACAACCATGAGACAGAGTACAGGAAGGAGGTCCAGAGGCTGGCAAACTGGTGTTCAGCAAACAACCTGGAGCTGAACACCAGGAAAACCAAGGAGATGGTGTTGGACTGGAGGAAGAAAGTAGGTGAACCTGCTCCGCTGCAGATTGACGGGGCCTGGGTGGAGAGGGTCTCCTCCTTTAAGTACTTGGGGGTGCACGTGACTGATGACCTGACATGGCACACTAACACGGCCGCTGTGGTCGGGAAAGCGCAGCAGAGACTGCACTTTCTCAGGCTGCTGAGGAAGTGTCAGGGAGAGCCAAAGCTGCTGCGGACTTTCTATCGCACCACGATAGAGAGCGTTGTGGCGTACTGTGTTACAGTGTGGTACGCCAGCTGCACAGCTAAGGACAGGAAAGCCCTGCAGGGGGTCATAAAGACAGCCGAGAAGATCATTGGCGGCCCCCTGCCTTCCCTGGAAGACATTGGAACAATTAGAGGGCTAAACAGGGCAAGGAGGATTGTGAAGGATCTGTCACATCCGGGAAACACACATTTCAATCTCCTTCCCTCTGGAAGGAGATACAGCTCCCTAAGGAGCCGGACAAACAGACTAAAGAACACCTTTTATCCATGGGCTGTCCGGCTCCTAAATGCATAACCTCCCCTACCTCCTAGGCATGTGCAATAACAATGGCAGTTTTTAATTGTGTAATTGGATTAATAGTTTTTATATATTTATTCTTCTTAGTCTTCTTTTAACTGTATTTATTGTCTTTCATGTTTTTTAATTCATATATGTTTACACGATATTTTTGCACTGTGGGTGGGAAGTACCACTCCAATTTCATTGTTTGCTTTTTCTTGCACAATGACAATAAAGGCTATTACTATTACTATTATACTTTAAATGTTGAATATGAAATCCTCAGAATTAGAAAATTATTTGCCCAGCCCATAGGCTTTAGTAAAGCCATGGGGTTGAGTCGGCATTTCTGTATAGTTGTCCATCCACATATAGTTTGTCCACAATTATGACTGCCTTATGTCCCTTTTGCATCATATCTTTGCGGATTGGGTGGAGTTTTTTGCGTCTTTGGACGACTTCCTTCGGGTATTGGTCATTTAGTCCAAAACTGGTTCCTTTCAGTTCTCTGCCTTGGCGCTGTACCAGGAGTTTCTGTTCGAATTTGGCTATTATTGGTCTTGGTCGCTGACTGTCGGCTTGTTTTGGTCCTGGGCGGTGAACACGGTGGAAAGTGATTGCATTTACGTTGTCGGGGGGTAACTTCAATTGTGTTGAAATAAAGTTTTTGACCAGTTGCTCTGTGTTTTCGGCTGCCTGTTCGCGGATACCGGAGAATATCAGGTTGTCGCGCATGCTTCTTGTTTGTAAGTCCAAAATCGTGTCTTTCATGATCTTATTGTCTGTTATTAGTGAGGAGACTTGCGTAGTTAGTGTAGAAACGGAGGTTTGAAGTGTTTTGTTTTCTTGCGTTAGAGATTCTATTTGTTGTTGGCTAAACTCGAGGCTGTGGCGGAGAGCGGATACCTCTTTATGAACAAGCTCTACAACGGAGATACGAGTGTCCAGTGATGTGAGTTTGAGTTCTATTGAGCTCAAAATGACAGCGAGGTCTTCGAAACAGGTGGGTATTGGCAGTGTGGATGTGTTTGGAGACCTACCTGGGCATGGAGATGAGGAGGCTCTTAGACGCTTTTTCTCCTGGATGGGTGTTGACTCCGTGTTGTGAGTTGGCTCCATTGCCCACACCCGGGAGAAACAGACGTCAATAAATTCTTCGAGTTGATCCAGGGTTTTCGAGGATGAGCGGGGATATGTATTGAAGTGATTGTAAGTATAAAAGATGAAGGGATCTGAGTATTAATCTGAGGAAGAAAGTTTGTTTGGGTTTTCTAGCAGCGGGACGCCGCCATCTTGCTTCTCGCACAGTCTTGCGAGAGTTGCTCACAGCTCCATTGACAACCTGCTCCTCCTACTATTGTCTATTTGTCTGGTCTGATCAGGTTTAATCGATAAATATAGCTGTGTGTCATCCGCATAACAATGAAAATTAATGCCATGATTTCTAATGATGTTACCTAAAGGGAGCGTTGTGGATTTTCGTCAAGGATCAAAGATGTCGACACCAGAAGTTGAGTAGGAAAAGGCTCAGTTTATTCTGACATATACACGTCCTTTATAGTCCATTTTCAGATACTCGTTCCTCACCCTAAACCTGCTCTAACCAGTTTCCCTGACGTCCTTTGACGTCATGGATCAGTACTGTCTCCTCATATAGTCATAACAACATAACATTCACTCTTCACTTATCTTACAACCCCGATAGCTTTGACACACAAAGAGGGCAATGTGACCTTTCTTCTCACAAATTATGTCATACATGTGGATATATATATATATTAATTCCTTCATTCCCCCCTTTGATAATTATCAATTATCAACCTCATTTACCAGTTCAATGCAAGTAAGGGTGAAAAACCTGTCAGATGTTATTAACAGGAAAAGTCCCTTACGACCCCCAATCAAAGTTCGAGCCTTCTGCACATCTTTATGTATATTTGGAGCGATCACCAGTGGATTGCATTGAAGGGATGTCAACCGAGATGGATTAATACTGAGCTGTGAATCATTTATCTAATTGTTGATTTCATGTTGATTAAATATTGAGTAATATAGGATCTTATACAATTCATAGATACTATTGATTCCAATTAATATAATATAGTAAATAATAAGTAAATAGCAAATAGTAAAATACAACCCTTAATTTAAAATTTGTATATAAACCCACCTCATTTACCTTAATGTCAGATATTGATTAGGAATTATCAACAGGACACCAAAACAGATTAATAATGTAACAACAAAATAATGAGTAGATATAAAATCTTAGTTGATCAGGCTATGTCCATGAGAATCCATAGTCCATTCGCGTCCTGTTGAACGACATCTTTCAAACAGTCTGTGAGCTCGAATGCAGACGAACATCAGATGGTGATGAGGTGGAGGTGTGTGACAGTTCAGTCCATTCAGTTCCATTCCCCCCTTAAGACCTCTATAGCCTCTCGCAAGTCTCTTATGTCCATTTCGTAGTTTGGCATGGGGCGTAAGTCTGGATTTGTCACCACCATCTGTGTCAGCTGCATCTCAGCTTCTTGCACAACCAGTATCTTCACCTGGTGGGCGAAAACCTTCTTCAGAATGGGTATGATGCAACAGATCAACAGTGAAATAATTACTAACACTATAGCTACAGTCACCCCCAGTTTGGCCAGTGTAGCTGCTATTTTACCAATTTTCAACTCAAGCCACTCCGTGTCAAAGAAATTGTTATTTACCCCCGCAAAGGCAGAAACCTGCCCTCTTAGTACCCTTAATTCCGTCATCGCCAGATCGAAACTTCCCCCTGGGGCTGTGTTGTTTGGTATATAGGTGCAACATTGGTCTCCAAACATAACGCACAGTCCCCCTCTTCCCGCAAGCAACCAATCTAACGCTTGTCTATTCTGCCACGCCACTCTGCTAGTCGCATCTAATTGCTCCCCCAACGCCCCCAATGCATTGTCGGTGTAATTAATAAACCTCTGCTGGTTGTAATAAATAAAATGTATCCATTCCACATTTTTATTGGCCGTCACTTGAACAAAGATAGATTCTATGCCTACTACTACTTCTGTTGGGAATTAATATATATATCCGTATGTATGACATATCATTTGTGAGAAGAAAGGTCACATTGCCCTTCTGTGTGTCAAAGCTATCAGGGTTGTAAGATAAGTGATGAGTGAATGTTATGTTGTTATGACTATATGAGGAGACAGCACTAATCCATGACGTCAAAGGACGTCAGGGGACTGGTTAGAGCAGGTTTAGGGTGAGGAACGAGTATCTGAAAATGGACTATAAAGGACTGTATATGTCAGAATAAAGGGGGCCTTTTTCTACTCAACTTCCGGTGTCGACATCTTTGATCCATGATGAAAATCCACAACACTTCGTGTCTGGCTTTGAATTCATCCGGAATCCCTTTTGGTTGCCCAATTGTACTCAAGTATACAATAGGATCTGCTGCAAAAGCTCTTTTAGCCCTCCCCAATTTACTTGTTTGGATTTTCAGGATGTCTTTAACTCCTCCATATACCAAATGTACTGGGACTTTCATTCTCACCAATGTACATAGTCCAATCCACCGAGGAGGAAGAGTGTTCAACAAAATGTCGTCCCCACACATCCAGTAGCTATCTGCGACAGCAGTAGGTTGTTCGGTCAGTAATTGTGCATTTGGTATGGTCATATCGATATCTTGACCGCTCTGATTTAATGGCTTTGGATGCTCATACCATACAGGAGTTTCTATAAACAATGATGTCATGTTCGCATGTGGAAACCATGACAACACCCATGTAACATTACACTTAACTGTAGTATTACCCACATAAGTCCCCTTCCATTTATATTCTGGATCAGAAAACGCCCCACTTGTGAAACACTCATACTCCATAGTGTCGTCTACCACGTAATCAGTTGGAGGTTCATTTTGGGCTGTTAAAGTATTATACTCTGCACACACCTTATTATCTCTAACAGCCGGTTGGTTTAATAGATCATGCCTGCCTTTGGACCCATGAATTAATCTACATTGGATAGCACACAGAGGCAAAGATAGAATTCCTACACTTCGGGTCGGAGTAAAATTGCCTTCCCTACACTCTGCCTGTTGTATTTTAGCACATTCCTGGAATGTATGTCTCTCTGGCACAACAGTCAGTAACTTAGTAGGGGCATTCGCGCAAACTAAACACTCTGTATCAATCATATCTTTGGTTGTATGCCATACCCACTTATACCGTTCATTATGTATTGCTTGCTCCCATTTTTTATCCCCTATTTTTCCATATCCCCGTGACCCATGTGGATCCCGATGATAACGTGTTCGTGTGTACATCCAGCCCTTCAAATGAACTAAGGGTCTTTTCGCAGTCATATTTACGGCTTTTGTCACTGGCTTTGGTCTAGGCTTCGAGACTGGCCCCAAATCAATTTTTGCCATTGGGTATAGTTTAAATCGAACTTTACTGGGAGAACGTCCCTCTATAATTAATTGCACATTAAGATGATCCTTTCTTAATTGCCTGTGCCGCCGTGGATGCATCTCAGCTACTACCACCCCTTCCTCCTCTCGGAGAACTATATTACACCTCGCAACACCCCAACTAGATAGTGCATGACCATTTATTAATGTTTTACCGCATAATGGTTCAATTGCTTCACCGCTTACCATGGGTCCCGCCATTACATGATCTATTTTAGTTAAACCTCCCCCTATTTCTAACACTGGTATCCGAACCTCCCAGATTGCCATATCCACTTGCATTTTTCTTTCTCTCCTCGTTCCGCCTCTTCCTACATGTTGCTTTGCATCATACTCATCTGAATCTGGTCTTTGGATGTTCACTGCCGACTCCACCTCCCTTGGGCTCCTCTTTGGCTCATTGGCCGCTTGACACGCCAGCATCGACATCTCCACGATCACGATCACTATCCACATTAGCATCCTTTGGTGAGCAGCCAGTGCCACGCTGCTGTCCTTCGGCCTTGATGCAGTGGTTCAGATGATACCACGTGTTGCTCCCTTCCACCTGGACAGCCGTTGGTGTCGCTCGGATCACTGTGTATGGCCCCTCTCAACGTGGATTGAACCACTTTCGTCGGAAGACCTTAATGTAGACCTGGTCTCCTGGTACCACTGGAGTCTGCGCCTCGACCTCCAACCCAGCCTCTCTCGCGTTCTCCTGCAAATAGATTGTCCTATGGACCGCAGTCAATTGTGTTATGTACTCTTTCATTTCCATTTGCATTTGCTCAAGCGGCGGCCCTTTGTAGGGGGCTCTTGCATGCGGCATTGGTGCATTTCTACCAGTCAGCATCTGGTGAGGTGTTAGATGTGTTATTCTGTTAGGTTGCATGCGATAGCTCATTAGTGCCAGTGGCAAAGCGTCCACCCAATTAAGTTTTGTACTTGCACAGATTTTGTTAAGCTTAGCCTTTAAAGTCCCATTCACTCTCTCAACCATTCCTTGACATTGGGGATGATAAACGCACCCCAACCTTTGTCTAATGCCTAATTGCTGAAGGATCCCTTTAGCCACTTTCTGAATGAATGCTGGACCATTGTCAGAACTAACTTCACTTGGAATCCCAAATCTCGGTATGACTTCTCTCACCAAAAATTTCACCACAGTTTCTGCTCCCATATTTTTGGAGGGCGTAGCCTCAACCCATCGACTAAATCGGTCAATCACAACTAACATGTACCGTTTACCATGCACTGATTTTATCATATCTACAAAATCAAGAACCAACGACCGAAACGGCCCCTCCGGTACTGGAATATGGCCCACACTAGTTGCCACACCTTTCCTCACCGTGTTTAGAGCACACACCTCACACAACCTTAGCATCTCCTTTATTGTTCCCCGTAAATATGGTGACCAAAAGCCCAACCTCTCAATCCTCCTTTTAGTCTCTCCCTTCCCACAATGGTCCCCATTGTGGACTTCTGAAATTAACACAGTCAGTAACGCAACTGGTGCTACCAGCAACCCCTCATGCGACCTCCATAAACCTGTCACCTTTTGCTGCTCCTCTATGTTGCCACAATTTATGTTCACTTACGCCTGCGTTTTGTTGCATGTCAATTATATCCTCAGCTGTTGCTACTGGTTCTATTGACACCATAGGGGACAAAATGGCCACCTGGCTACGACTCACCTCCTTTGCAGCCATGTCTGCTGCATTATTGCCTCTACTTACATCTTCATTACCTTTCCTGTGAGCCTGACATTTAACAATCGCAAGTTTAGTTGGCCTCAACATAGCTGAAATTAATTCAATTATTTGCTTCTTATGTTGAATGGGTGAACCGTCTGTTTTCTGGAACCCACGTTGTTTCCAAATTGCCCCAAACAAATGACACACACCATGTGCATACGCCGAATCTGTATACACGTTTGCAGTTTTACCTTCTGCCATATTGCATGCCTCTGTTAAAGCTTTCAGCTCGGCCAATTGCGCTGAACACGGCTGCTCACACTTTTTAGCCATTACTGTTTGAAATTCTTCCCCTCTCTTTTGAACTACCGCAAACCCAGCATGATTACCTGCGTAATCCTTGAAGCATGATCCATCAACAAAAACGTCACTTCAGCATTTTTTATTGGACCTGCTTCTAAGTCGGATCTCAACCTTGTGTATTTTACCGCTTCTGCCACGCACTCATGAGGCTGACCCTCAAAGTCTAGCAGAATCACATCTGCCGGATTCACTGTCCAACATTTCTTTATTGTAACGTCTGGGTATGTTAGCAACGGCATGTATTGCAAACACCTTGCTTGGGTCACAATGAACTTACCATGCTCAATGAGCTCCACAGTTTTATGGTGAGTGTATATGGTAACTGGATAACCTCTTGTCAGCACTGATGCTTTTTCATAAGCGTATTTCACTGCTGCGACTGATTGATAACATGGAGGCCAACCTAAGACCACATTGTCTAACCTGGCACTGTAATATGCTAGAGGCTGCTTTTTCCTGCCTTCGCAGGTTTCTTGCATCAGGACTGCTGATGCATACATATCACAACGATTAGATACATACAGAAAAAATGGCTTCGTGTAGTCTGGGATCCCCAAGACTGGAGCCACTTGTAATTCCTGTTTGAGGGTTTCAAATGCTATCTCTGCCTCTATTGTCCACTTCAGTGGAGCTTTGAGATATTGGTGTCCTGTGTTTTTCAAAATTTCCCTCAACGGAGCGGTTTTGATTGCATAATCCTCAATCCACTCTGAACTAAACCCCACCATTCCTAGAAATGTCATCATTTGTCCTACTGTCTGAGGTTGTGGTGCACAGCTTACCCCTTCCAGCTGAGAAGGTGCAATAGCAACTTTACCATGTGACACCATCCTCCCTAAGTATTCTACCTCTGTCTGACAGTACTGCAATTTAGACTGAGACGCTTTATGTCCTCCTTGTGCCAATTGTGTTAAAACAGCCACAGAGTCCTGGTGACACTGTTCCAAGGTTGGTGCACAGATCAGCAGATCGTCCACATATTGTATTAGTGTCCCATTCAACACCACGTTTTGCAAATCTTGTCTCAACGCCTGATTGTATATGTGTGGACTGTCCTTGTAACCTTGCGGACATCTTGCATATGTGAGTTGTCTTCCTCTGTAAGTAAACGCAAAAAGATACCTACTTTCTTCCGCTAATGGCATTGAGAAGAATGCATTACTCAAATCAATGACTGTGAAATATCTCGCCTCTGTTGGGATGTTGGTCAACAAAGTATGTGGGTTTGGCACTTCCGCTGGTAAATCTTCAACTATTTCATTCACTGCCCGGAGGTCATGAACTAAGCAATGTCTTTTCCTATCAGCTTTTTCAATCGGATGAATTGGCGTATTACACGGACTACTAGTCTCCACCAATACTCCTGCTTCCAATAATCCTTCAATGGTTGTCCTGATTCCTTCATCTGCTGTGTTTGACAATGGATATTGAGAGAGTCTAGGAAGTTTCACATTTGGTTTTAAATTTACAACGACTGGATTAGCAGAGGTTATCAAACCCACATCAGTATCACTTTTAGACCATAGATGTTCTGGAATCTGTTTAAGCATATCTGCTTTAACGTCAATACCATTCTCCTCAACCTGTGTCATTTGGGCTGGAACATTTGTAAGGATTTCTACTTCCTGTGGAGCAGACACCATACTATTACCACATAGAATTTTAATCATGGTTTTGTCTCGTGTTTGGAAAATGAGCTGATTCTCTGTTGATACCCAGTCACCCTGTAGTGCTGTCTGCATCATTGGTCCCAGATCTTTAGCTTCAAACCCTTCATTTATCAACAAGGTTATATGTGGTGCAGAGCTTGGTACCCTATGCCATCTTCTCAGAAAGGAATTAGTTTCAACATTTAAAGCGGCACCTTCCTTACCTATGATGATGTACTCTGTCACTAACTCCACCTGCTTGCTTGAAGTGAATTGTCTCCATTCTTCTTCAAACACTGCACTCTGGAAAGGGTCATAATACATTGTACAATGATATTCTGACTTTGGGTTTCTAGCTTTTGGAAGCTGTTCCTTAATGTATTTTCCCCATTTGCTCATCACTTGTGTTACTGTGTGTGAAAACCCATGTAACCAATACATATTTGCTGCACTCTTACTCACATACTCACACATCTGCATGTCCACTCCTGCGCTGTCTATGTACACTCCTTCTGGAGAGCACCAAATTCGCACCTGTAATTTACACAGTGCATCACGGCCTAATAAATTCACTGGCGTTTGGTTAGATACTAAAATAGGCAAAATGGCTGTTTTGTTGTCAATTGATAGTTTTACTGGAGCTGTCATTGGTATGTTTTGTTTTATCCCAGAAAACCCCACTGTCCTGATCACTTTTCCGGACAAGGGAAGGCATGCGGCATAATTTGGACTTACACATGTGTAAGTTGCTCCAGTATCAACCATCATTGGTGTCTTTTGGCCTTCCAATTGAATGTCAATTATTGGCTCAGTTTCTGATTTTGAAGACATTACTGATAGTTGAGCCTTCCCTGTAGGTTTTTCTAGGCACCGCTAATACCCATGCTTAGGCCCAGCCCATGGATTTTGAGGGCCCCTTCGGAAATGCTTTGGACCCTGACCCCCAAAGCCTCTCCGCATCCAATCTTGAGCCCTGGGACAATTGCGATACATATTGGCTGGTTGCTCACATGTCCAGCAGAGCCTTGGTTCATTGTTCGCTGACCCCCCTTGCTGACCCCACTGTCTGCCTCTGTAGGGCCTTCCTCTGCCTCTTTCCCCTGTAGTTTGAATATAGCCATTCATATTCAAAACAGGCGGAGGTGGCCGGGGCGGAGGCTGCATTTGTTGTTGTTGTTGTGCTTGTGGCATGGGCGGGCTTATCCATGCCTGTACCGGGGCCTGTACAGATGATAACAAAGGCACATCATTATCATTCAATACTGCTTGGATTTTGCTTTTATTCTTACTTGTCAACTCGTTCAACTGCAGCTGAGTCACTTTTCTTTGCATGTCCTTCTCCTGATCTTTTAGTTTTTGTTCTTCTTTTTGATGTTTTTCCACAGCATGACTCACATGGTCACAAAACTCTCTGTGAGACTTGGATGATAGTCCAACAACATCCTCTAATTTGCTTTTCACTGGTGTTGGCATAGCTTCAATTATGGAATTTCTGAACAAAGTTACCAACAGAGGACTTTTCTCAATAACCTCCTCAGTTTCTTGTTTCTACTTTTTCATTCGTCTACTGACGTACCCTACTGGGTTTTCAGTCTCATTCAGCTGCTCCCCTTTTAAAGCTTTGGGGTCAATTTTAGTTGGAAATTCTTTTCTCAGAGCAGTCCATAGTTCTGAACAGTACATATTCAATTCAGTACCATCAGCGTTTTGATCTATCATCCACTCTGCATGGATTGACTTAAATAATTGTTCCATTGCTGAAAGGCCCATTATGCGCGCCCACAATGTTTTAATGTCCCCTAGGGCGAGCAACTTCCCTGCAGTCTCCTCCTCAAATGCTCTTATCCATCTGCTCGCTCCTTCATGAATGTCAGGTAGCTTAGACTCCCTCCCAACACTTGCCGCTGCTCTCCCATCTCTGATATTTGTGGTGGGGGTGGGGGCTCTGTCCTCTGCCCACCCGTCTGCGCATCTTCTGCGGCACATGCTCCTTCAGGGGACTGTCCAATCTCCCCTTCTCTACCTGTGTCATGGCCACATTCTTTATATGCCCGGTCAGTTACTTTTTCCATTTCAATAATCTTTGTTCGGTTCTCTTCACGACTGTCGTTTTGTGCTTTTAACCCTAACCAATAGGAGTAGCAATCTAAGGCTTTTGTTTGATCATCTTTTTTAGTAGTACTACAGAATTTAGGTTCTTCTGGTATTATGACCCCTGTAGGAGTGGTGTTGTCTGTCATTTCTACCTCTCCCTCAATGGAAACTAGGCCTTTTAGCAAAGGATATAACCCCATTTCATTGACTGTTTGTTCACTTACTCTTTTGTTTGGTTTGTCACTTATACTGGCTTTTTTCTCTTTCAGAATTTCCTGAACTTTCCTTATATTATCTCTATAAGCTTCTTCAGATTTAAAAAGTTCCATCAAACCCAATTCAGTCTTTCTCTTTTTCTGTCGTTTTTTGCTTTTGTCTTTAGTTTTGTAATCTTTGATGCGTTGTATCATAATTTCACATAAACTTACGTCAAATGACCCCTCTGCTGGCCAGCGTGGGTGTAGATTTCTGGTTCGTTTATGCCATTTCCCTGAAATTTTAATAATGTCTTTTTTCTTTTCTAAGTGCCTTAACCCTAGAACCATGATTGGACTGATTACTGGTTTAGACATTTTTACTTTTGGTTTTATAATTTTTAAGCTTCTGTATACTATAACTTCCTTTTAGTTATATTTCTGTTTATATATTTTTTATTTTTTTTATTTTAATTTAATTTTAATTTATTTATTTATTTATTTATTTATTTATTTTTAACTATGCTCAGGGACCAATAGTTATTTTATTTGAAGCAACACCAATTTTTATTTCAGCTTTCCTTTGTTTTAAATAACTTTTCTCTCCCTGCAGTTTTACACACACATCAGGAAGGCGGAGACTTCCCCTTTCGTCAACTCCCCTTTCAGTGGCCTCCCTGTCTCTTCCTAGTTTGAACTCAGTTGCTTATCGGCTACTGCTAATGCACCTTCACTGAGACTTAAGACACTCACACACACAACCCCTCAAATACTCCCCGAGTCTGTAACAATATCACACTTTAATTTAGACCCTACAGACTTAAACCATTCTCGGCACACATCCTTCAGCCATAGGCGCAATCCCCTTTTATTTTATTTATTTATTTATTTATTTCTGGACAAAAACACACAGCAAACTGTTTAAACGTAACACGTAATTCCACAGTTTTCACTGATTTCGTGTCCTCTGTGACCCAACACACACGCTAAACCTGAAAATAACAAATTGCCAGCCCCCCTTCTCCGGTCTTCTAATCAGCTCTTCACACCCTCTCTCTCTCACAAGCACACACAAATCAGTAAAGGCCCGTTTTCATGGTAACGACGGGCGTATTCTCATGCCTCAGAGAAAAGAACAATTTGAACATATAGACATGCAGACATAGATTTATAGACATACAAACATACAAGCACATATATAAACACAGGCAAATAGGTGCACCTTCAACCACTCAATCACACACTTGTTCCTAGGAACAGATATCTTTTTAATACTTATGCCATATATATATATATATATATATATATATATATATATATATATATATATATATACATACATATATACATACATATATACACACACAACAATTTCTTCTCAAATGTATTGTTCTCTGTCTCTGTCATATCTCTGTAACTCGGGTATCTCGTTATACCTATTAACCAAAATTCGCATCACAGGTGTGATCTGCAGCACAGCTCTCTCTCGCTCTCTGTCTTCACACTTTCTTCACACACGCACTTTCAAAACCTTCATAAACCATATACATTAGTTTAGCCAATCACTCTCTCTGACCCGTCAGCACGAGTCTCCCACTCCGTCTTCACCGCTCTCTCACACACACAACCTCAAACCTTCATAAATCACATACTTTTACTTTAGCCAATCACAGATGCTGACCCGGGTCAAATTTAGTAATCACCAAGAAGTAAAACAGAAGAGCTCTTCTCTTATTCTTACCAGTTGGTGAGTGGACCCTTTCCTCCCAAATTCAGTGTTATTTACAAATATTCATTCATTCGAAGGTGTTATTCGGATCACCGGGCAGTGTCTGAAGGTTCTTACCTGGCGCCAATGCCCAGCGGTCACGAACTGCCTTATCGAATGCCTCACATTAGGCGCCAAATGTTGTGGATTTTCGTCAAGGATCAAAGATGTCGACACCAGAAGTTGAGTAGGAAAAGGCTCAGTTTATTCTGACATATACACGTCCTTTATAGTCCATTTTCAGATACTCGTTCCTCACCCTAAACCTGCTCTAACCAGTTTCCCTGACGTCCTTTGACGTCATGGATCAGTACTGTCTCCTCATATAGTCATAACAACATAACATTCACTCTTCACTTATCTTACAACCCCGATAGCTTTGACACACAAAGAGGGCAATGTGACCTTTCTTCTCACAAATTATATGTCATACATGTGGATATATATATATATTAATTCCTTCAGGAGCATATATAGTGTAAACAAAATAGGCCCAAGGACTGACCCTTGGGGCACGCCATAATTAACTCTGGAGGACTGCGATGATTGTTGATTAACGTTAATAAATTGGTAGCGATTAGATAAATACGATTTAAAGCAGCAGAGGGCTGCTCCTCTAATACCTATATCACATTCTAATCTGTGCACTAAGATACTGTGGTCAATGGTGTCAAAGGCTGCACTAAGGTCTAATAACACCAGGACTGATATTAATCCGATGTCAGCGGCTAATAATAAGTCATTAGTAACTTTAACTAACGCTGTTTCAGTGCTATGATGGGCACGAAAGCCAGACTGAAACTGTTCAAATAAACTATTATCCTGCAGGTATTGGCACAGCTGTTTAACTATTACTCGTTCTAAAACCTTTGACAGGAAGGGCAGATTGGATATAGGCCTATAATTGTCTAGAATGTCAGGATCTAGGGTAGGCTTTTTCAGAATTGGTTTAATAACAGCATATTTAAATGACTGTGGCACATATCCAGTAATTAATGAAGTGTTAATTATATTTAGGACAGTGCTAATAATTAGGGGCAGAATCTCTTTAAAGAGTTTAGTTGTAATTGGATCTAAGAGGCAAGTGGCTGATTTGGAAGACATGATAATAGATATGACATCAGTTTGGTCTACAGTGGTGAAATTATTTAGTGTTACAGAGGGATTTATTAAAGGGCCTAGGTTTGAACCGCTGCTTTTTCTGATCTAATGTTTGGGAGAAATGTGTCTATTTTGTCTCTAATAGTTGATATTTTATTGTTAAAGAACTGCAGGAAATCATCAGAATGGAGCGTGGATGGAATAACTGGTTCCACGGAGGTGTGTCTGTTTGTCAGTCTGGCTCCAGTACTGAACAGGAATCTAGGATTATTCTTGTTTTCTTCTATTATGGATGAGTAATATCTAGTTTTGGCTGTACGCAAAGATGGATTATACTTTATTAAGATATTTTTCCAGGCATTGAGAGAATCTTCTGAATTGGATCGCCGCCATTGTCTCTAATTTACGTGTTGCTTGTTTAATGGAGCGAGTGTCAGCGTTGTACCATGGGGAGGTTCATCTAATCTTAGTAGTTTTTAACTTAAGGGGGGCAACTATATCTAACGTAGTTTGGAGTGTGAGCATGATACTATTGACCAAAAGAAACCTACTGGTGTATGAGTGTGTGTGTGAATGGGTGAATGAGAGGCTAATGTAAAGCGCTTTGAGCACCATCAAGGTGGAAAAGCGCTATATAAATGCAGTCCATTTACAATTGTTGTGGAAGTTTTGTATCACACAGGGAGAGAAAACTGTTCAAATCAGAAACAATTATTTATTGAAGAAATGAACAACTTAATTTGGAACTTGCATGCAAGTGAGAACATGAACAGAACGAGCTGTCGTCAGATGTTCTGATGCTCCATCTAAACTACAACTCTTTTATACTCTTCTTAACATTCCGAGGGTGGTATGAGAGCGACCAACACTGTCCTTCTCATACCACTGTAGCCACACCATGTCTCTGGAGACAACCTTCCACTCAGGGATGTATGAATGGAATGTTTACATATCAGTATCAGTGAGACATTACAGTATCATTGAGACACAGACACACAGACCGAAGGTAAAATTCCCTTCACAATCCCCCCTTTTTATGAATTAAACACTCTGATTAATGAAATATCATGAGGTAGTAATCTACATGAGTAAATACTGTGTGTTAGTCTACAATGTGAGTAAAAACACAACCCAAGAACCACCTCAGAACTGAAATAGTTCCAAGTCCTGATCCAACCCCTCGCAATCTGAATCCATTTCTTGGTGACGACCATCAAAGGAAGAGGGGATGGGGGGAGGGAACGGGGAAGAATGGTTAAACATAACCAACGTCCCAAATAACCTCGAACTGAGGGAATGACAAAGTGGTATAATGCAACATGAAATCATACCCAGCAAAAATAAGACTCCTAGAGCAATACTAGCAATTCTAAATAGCCATCCTTTCAGGCCAGTAGAAAAACCCGAAAACCAGTCTGAAATACCCCAACTGTCATTTACATAAGCATTATTATCCTCATGCAAAAGTAGTTTCAGATGCTGCAACTGCTGGCGAACATCAGACATGTTTGTAAAGGTGTCAGGCACGTATGTACAGCAGGTATCGCGGATCAAATGACACACGCCCCCTTTTTCTGCCAATAGGAGGTCTAAGGCTACCCTGTTTTGCAGGGCAACCATACGAATTGCCTTAATTTCGTAGGACAGGTCTTCAAAACCAGTGTCCACTGCAGCAGTAAGGTTCTCTAATCGTACAGATAAGGTGTCTATGTACCCTGTTAACTTCGCCGTGCCATACATTGGAAAAATGGAAATAGCAACCTTCTCGGCCCGTGAAATTAATGCACACTTAGCCCGTGAGAGCAGGGTAATGGTCAATTTGGAGAGTGCGGGGAGCAGATAAGATAAATACAGTGCCTTGCGAAAGTATTTGGCCCCCTTGAACTTTGTGACCTTTTGCCACATTTCAGGCTTCAAACATAAAGATATAAAACTGTAATTTTTTGTGAAGAATCAACAACAAGTGGGACACAATCATGAAGTGGAACAAAATTTATTGGATATTTCAAACGTTTTCAACAAATAAAAAACTGAAAAATTGGGCGTGCAAAATTATTCGGCCCCCTTAAGTTAATACTTTGTAGAGCCACCTTTTGCTGCAAATACAGCTGTAAGTCGCTTGGGGTATGTCTCTATCAGTTTTGCACATCGAGAGACTGAAATTTTTGCCCATTCCTCCTTGCAAAACAGCTCGAGCTCAGTGAGGTTGGATGGAGAGCGTTTGTGAACAGCAGTTTTCAGTTCTTTCCACAGATTCTCGATTGGATTCAGGTCTGGACTTTGACTTGGCCATTCTAACACCTGGATATGTTTTTTTGTGAACCATTCCATTGTAGATTTTGCTTTATGTTTTGGATCATTGTCTTGTTGGAAGACAAATCTCCGTCCCAGTCTCAGGTCTTTTGCAGACTCCATCAGGTTTTCTTCCAGAATAGTCCTGTATTTGGCTCCATCCATCTTCCCATCAATTTTAACCATCTTCCCTGTCCCTGCTGAAGAAAAGCAGGCCCAAACCATGATGCTGCCACCACCATGTTTGACAGTGGGGATGGTGTGTTGAGGGTGATGAGCTGTGTTGCTTTTACGCCAAACATAACGTCTTGCATTGTTGCTAAAAAGTTCGATTTTGGTCTCATCTGACCAGAGCACCTTCTTCCACATGTTTGGTGTGTCTCCCAGGTGGCTTGTGGCAAACTTTAAACGACACTTTTTATGGATATCTTTAAGAAATGGCTTTCTTCTTGCCACTCTTCCATAAAGGCCAGATTTGTGCAGTATACGACTGATTGTTGTCCTATGGACAGAATCTCCCACCTCAGCTGTAGACCTCTGCAGTTCATCCAGAGTGATCATGGGCCTCTTGGCTGCATCTCTGATCAGTCTTCTCCTTGTATGAGCTGAAAGTTTAGAGAGACGGCCAGGTCTTGGTAGATTTGCAGTGGTCTGATACTCCTTCCATTTCAATATTATCGCTTACACAGTACTCCTTGGGATGTTTAAAGCTCGGGAAATCTTTTTGTATCCAAATCCAGCTTTAAGCTTCTCCACAACAGTATCTCGGACCTGCCTGGTGTGTTCCTTGTTCTTCATGATGCTCCCTGCGCTTTAAACGGACCTCTGAGACTATCACAGTGCAGGTGCATTTATACGGAGACTTGATTACACACCGGTGGATTCCATTTATCATCATTAGTCCTTTAGGCCAACATTGGATCATTCAGAGATCCTCACTGAACTTCTGGAGAGAGTTTGCTGCACTGAAAGTAAAGGGGCCGAATAATTTTGCACGCCCAATTTTTCAGTTTTTTATTTGTTAAAACAGTTTGAAATATCCAATAAATTTTGTTCCACTTCATGATTGTGTCCCACTTGTTGTTGATTCTTCACAAAAAATTACAGTTTTATATCTTTATGTTTGAAGCCCGAAATGTGGCAAAAGGTCACAAAGTTCAAGGGGGCCAAATACTTTCGCAAGGCACTGTAACAGGTGCCCTCCCACCGTGATGGCAGGTACAGATATGATCTTCTGCCACATGTCCACACCATATCAGTAGGACAACCATAACCTAAATCGGAAGGTATAATGGCCACAGTAGAATTGAACGTGATAGTAGTGTTAGAAGTAGCATCATACCGTTGTAAAGGTGAAGCAGTGCCCAATAGTGCAGTGATGTTAAACAGGACTATAAAGGGATCAGGACGTGATGATCCGTTCGGTTCTCACAATTAGCTAACCCACAAGACACCTTAATGACAATTTTACACCCCTACTTATGACCTAGATGATACCATGTGTGTTTAGTTACAATGTGAGTGAAAACACAACTGTGGAACATACAAAGGATTTGAAGCATTTCTCAAATGGAAGACAACATTCTTTTGCACAACAGATGTGTTTGTATATTTGGAAAAGTTCCTGGGGTCTCTGAAGACCATAGTTGGCTTCCATTTCAGCCATGGGTAGATCAAAGAAGCATCTGACCACCCACGCAATGTCCCCTTCATCAGCATGAACAGAGTGTGATTGATTTGTGATTCTTCGCATTAAATCACGTCTTTCTCCACTACACATTGTTCGTGTGATCGTGATGATCAATCATGTGGAGATCACGTAGGTAGAGAGTGTCTCATCCATTGACACTGCTCACCTGGGTGTGTAAAGGGAACAGTTCCCTTCACCTGCAGATACCACTGCAGGAAAAAGGGAGAGGATGGCCGTCAGGGCACACCCTCCTCCCTTAATGGCCGTCGTGCTGACCATTGTTAAATCAGTGTAAATGAGGGGCCAAGGGGTCTTCAGTCACTCGCCAGTGACCAGGCAAAGGATAGAATATATGTGACTTCACTGGATCACCTTATGACCATTAGGTTTCAGCCAGCGAAGTCATGTGGGTGTGAGTGCATGCAGTGCCAAGGGCTGGTCGCCGTCCTCCGGGTGTCTGCAACATCGGATGGTGACTTGGCACGTCACTCCTCCTCCGTCCTCTGTGTCCCCTCATGCGGTCTGCATCGCGTTTCCCTCTCTCGTTGTCTGGGTTGTATCCTCCCGCGCTTCCCCCTGCCCAGCAGCTGGTGGTCCTCCCAGGAACCTCTGGTGGTGGGACACCGGATCTGGTAGGATCTAGTAGGATCTGGTAGGCCGTTCAGCCACTCTGACCATGGAGTGTGTCGTCAGGGGCACCCAGAAGAGCCCGCCGCTACTTCCAATGCTGTCCATCGGTAGTGCCGCACCAGGACTCCCCAGACTGAAGAGAACACCATAACTACCTGTTGAGATATTTAAGGTTGGGAGAAAACACAGCACAACATGGGAGCACATCACACCCCACATGAGGAGGTGTGGACAGATCTGTCATCTGTCTGTGATTACACATGCGCATGTACATCACTTAAGTCATGGAAAGAAAATCCTTCGTTTTCATGAACATCATTAATGACACAAACATGTATTACAGTTACCAACATGATCTGTAAGTGTGCTTTCTCTTTGCACCGACAGTCCCTCAGGTTGACCTGAAAGGGAGAGGAAGAAAAACATATATTTGGAGACAAGTGAGTTCAGAAGGGGGGGTGTCTCTCACCATCCAGTATCCGCTAAGACTTGGAAACCTGTAGGAAAGGTCATCACTGAAGTGTTAGATTAGAACTAATTCCCCCACACAAGTCTGAAAGTAAGAAAATCTCAAGAAAGTGTGCATTACTTTCAAAACACACTTTAGACAAATATATACCTCTACTGTATATATTCTATACATGTATTTTTTACTTTAGTTTCACAAACATTTCCCTAGCGGGGAAAAAGTTTTAGCATAAAGTACACTTAATAAAGTAATCACTTAACTCTGGGATACACACGTACACACACACACACAGACAAACAGCCATGGCACAACACAACACAACAGAGCTCCTAAAAACCAACAATGTCATATGATAATTCCTCTGTTCTTCCTCTATGGAAAACAAATGGTTAAACAGACAGGCACCCTTACTCCAGCACTAATGAGGGACTTTAAATCTACTGTCATATCATCGATGACAAACTGAGCCATAATCAACTTTTAGGTGCACTATGGACAACATTTTCTGTAAATCAGACCTATATTGTATTTATGTACATCTCAGAGCATATCAGTTTAAGATTAAAACCAAGCATGTTAGACTATGTGTGTATAGCAGGAGTATCTGAGGCATGCAACTGAGAAACGTCTTTTTGACAGGTTCAAATGGTCGCATTAAAAACCCTTGCCGTCAATAAATGAGAGGTTATTTTACTAAATAATTAATAACCATAGAATGAGCCAAGATGACATAAACCATAACAAGACCCAAATACTAAGAATAAATTGTGTAATGTCAACAAAGGTTTGTGCAACTAACGGAGTCCACAAGACTGTCGCAGAGACCGATAAGGTCTGTATTAAATAAATCACAGTTGACTGCATAACCATGTTCCTTGAAGGAACACAGGAGTGTGTCAGCTCTACACACTGGGACAGTAGGAGAAACTACCGAACTACAGTCTAAACAAAACCCAAGTTTAAATTCTTTTTAAACTTAAAATTTTCTCTAAATTAGCAGACCTTCTTTGTGGAGAAGACTGACAGTTATTCTTAGGTGTCATGGTCTAAATATATTGCTTGAAATGTAAATATAAATAACTTTAAAAATAAATAAATCTAACCCCAACCAGCCTATTGTCATATACTGGTACACACAGAACCATTGCTTATGACAAATACTGTTATTAATTGTTTAAATGTCCCAGTTCGAACATTTAATTATGACTCCAGCATTAATCTGGAGAAACCCAAACAAACACAATCATCTACTGATCAAAGAAAAATGGTCAACACTTGGTGATCCCTCTTTACATTAAACCATGTAAATACACGGTGCAAATGCAGTCTGTTGTAATATGATCACACGTGTTCCTCTTTAAATTGTAGATAATGAAATGTGAGGTAAATCTAATATCAGACCATACAGGGTGGGTCGGCTGGACCCTGGAAAGTCAACCAACTCCCCTGAATTTGGAATCTCAGGAAAAAAAACAAATATGAGGTGCAATGTAATGCAGTTTAGTGACATATAATCTAAGATTTTGGTTTTTTTTCTCTTTTCTGACAACACTTCTGCTATGTGTGTCTGAGATTTAGATATTAATGCATGCACATGGAGATTTAGACATTTGACTTTGTATTAGTATTATAATAAAAACATTCTCTTCTGAGGGTAATCATTACATCTCTGGCCAGGAGATTTAAAAGATATGACATGTCTTTTGGAAAACAAAATAACCAAGTAAAATGTATCAGACAATGAGCAAAACAATGGATTTGAAATATTCTTTCAATGTTTAACATCCTTTAGACTAAAAAGGTTGTTTTTCTTTTGTTTTCACCCTATAAAACGTGCTAGTGTGAACTTGGCGAAGGTGTGTGACGTCAGTACAGACAACTGGTGTGCAAATGCAATACATACAGTTAATAAGCATGTGTAAGCCTTTGCTCCAAAGGGGGAGGGGGAGGGGTGTAGGTGCAGTCTCACAGTCTAGTTGGTTCAGGAACTGTTGTTTCCAGTGGTCAGTTGTTGCCAGTGGTCAGTTGCTGTTGCTGACATTCTCTGTCCTTCATTGTCTTAGTCCACGTTTCTGCTGCTTGTGTCCATTCCTCCTGCCTTGACGTTTCCTTACGGTGATGAACCACACTTGGTTTATCCAGAGCCCAGAGACATGTGATGTTCTTCCAGGTTGTATCTTCAAAGTCTGGTGAACATTCAGATAGAACAGTCTTTCACACATCTGTCACAGTCACAGTCTCACCCCAGCTACCGTTATCTTTGTTTCTGAGTCCGGTGCTGCAGAGGGGGAGACGGCAGACCCAGTAGGAGAGGCAGGGTGCAGAGGAGGGTCCTTTGGCGTGATGGACGCAGACAGACGTGGACTCCCATCTTCCAGGAAGGAACTTTAGAGCTGTGAGCTTTAGACAGAGAGGGGAGGGGGTGTTCTGGAGCACAAGGTGACGCACTAAAATGCAAACCTGTGTGTGATATAAAACCCAACTCTGTTTGGATTAGACATAGTTTCTAATTTCAACTCAAAGTTGTTGTTTTTTTTTTTTTTCCCCCATCTTATTTTCAAGACTTAGGTGTTTTGCCACATTTTGGTTTTGCTTTAGCATTTTTGATCATATCATGTTCAACACAATCAGACCTATTAAGACATTTCATCTATATTTATTACACTCATACATGTGAATCTTATAGAGAGAGACATCTGTTATCACAGCTGAATTTATGTTGAATAACACAAGGACACGCATTCGCTAAAGTTATTATCTATTAATGTCCCACTCGGAACATTAATCTTCCAGACACGTCGATCTGGGCCGAAATAATGTTAACGCAACTGATTATTACGTTTCTTACTTTACGTCGCTGCAAAACCCGCATGATAAAGAATTTAGTCAGTCTGTGTCAAATCTGACCCACTACAAGATTCACAACGTTCTGAGTTTACTCATGAGCTTCATTTCAATATTTTCTGAAATCATTTACTTTTTCATCTTCCCGTTTTGGGGAAATTACATTTTGTTACCCAATAATCTGTGCACTGAAAAGCTCTTAAAATGTTCAACATGACAACATGTCTTTTGGAATTGGAGTCTCCCGGTCCAACCCCACGTCACCCTTACTCGGCCGATTGCCCATAGTCGGACGTTTTCCCGACTGGTTTTCAACTTCGAGTCTAACACTCAGGCGAAAATCCTAAAAGCCTATTCGGTTTTTCCTTTTGAGTCACGTTCAAGGAGAAAAACTAAAAAATGCCTCACTGATCACGGTTTTTGTTTTTTCTGGAGTTCACACCCCAAGGGAAAACAAACAGACTAAAAAAAACCTCACTCATGAATTAATTCCAGCACAACTGTATCAAACAGCCACTCTGCATGCCCATCTAAATTTGTGGGGCCCTACACGTGAATTAGTTCATGGTGATCCAATTTAGCTTCATTAGGAATCTAAATTGTCATCTACTGTATTGTGCACCATAACAGCAGAAAGCGGGCAGGTGACGTGAGCTTTAGACCAAGAGTTCCTTTTTTAACCCAAATTAAAACTTTCTCACCAAGTGTGATCTGGTCTCCACAGGTCCAGTTCAGATCCCGGTGGTGTGCGGGCGGAGTCCGGTTCGGTCCCTGTCCTCTGGTTTTTGTTTTTACCAACAGGGATACGACTTTTTGGTCCGTAGGCTGATCAATTCCCCGACCTCGGTCCTCCGTCCGTCACACTCACGGGATCCTGCCGACAACGCCAAATTGTTGTGGAAGTTTTGTATCACACAGGGAGAGAAAACTGTTCAAATCAGAAACAATTATTTATTGAAGAAATGAACAACTTAATTTGGAACTTGCATGCAAGTGAGAACATGAACAGAACGAGCTGTCGTCAGATGTTCTGATGCTCCATCTAAACTACAACTCTTTTATACTCTTCTTAACATTCCGAGGGTGGTATGAGAGCGACCAACACTGTCCTTCTCATACCACTGTAGCCACACCATGTCTCTGGAGACAACCTTCCACTCAGGGATGTATGAATGGAATGTTTACATATCAGTATCAGTGAGACATTACAGTATCATTGAGACACAGACACACAGACCGAAGGTAAAATTCCCTTCACACCATTTACTGTCACAAACCGATCCCTTGACTCTCCCGGCTGCACGGGATCAGCTGGGGGACTAGCCACGCTAGCAGTCCTACGGCTATTAGCACAGCCTGCGGTCCCTGCAGCTACCTCGCCATATCTTTCCAAGTCCTGCATTTTCCTTATCAGTAGCACTTTCTGCTCCTCAGGTGTTGCTCCGTTTAATTTTACAAAAACTTGACAGTTATTAGTCAAAGTACTTTAAATTTTTCTTTTTCCTTAGGTCTTGAGCTTTTTTGGCCAGTTCTGCATTCTGCTTCGTCAGATGCTTATTATTGAACACATTCATTACAAAAATAAGCAACTCTGCTTCAACTTAATCCTTTTGAGATGTCATTATATAATCACTATAACTTGCACTGTTACAAGATATGTAATCTGCTCAAATAAACTCAAATAAACAAACAAACATAGGATCCCTTTAACTTGTGCCCTTGCATAAGGAGTGCAGTTTTGTCCTTCCTGTTCACAAACCTGATGATTATGACCAGGTTGCCAACGACAGTGTTGCCTACCTTCCTCCTGGGCAGGGGGTGAGAAGCCTCAATATTACTACAGTCCATGTCGATACCCTTGGACTTCAAAAAGGCTGCCACTTGCTGCTCCGTGGAGGCAGTGATGGCATCCTGGGTCCGCGGACGCAATCCCTTGTTCGCCTCTCACTGCGTTAGCATACGGGGTAGGTTTAATTTTGAGACCAGTGACAATGACATCATTCCTTCTTGTATACAACTCAAGATCTCCCAGTCTGTTCTCCAAGTAAACAAGTCTTTTCTCCTTGTCCTCCAATAACATTTTCAGAGATTTTACTTCCTTAACCAATTCGAGGATAGTATTCTGCTGATTACTAATTGATGCTACTTCCTCTGTAAGGAAGTTAAGTGAGGATTTTATATCCCTGAGATCATCTGCTCCACCCTTCAGCATAGTTTCTTTTCAAAACGACAGGACTCAAAAGTGTGTGGTGTGCTCTAGCCTTCCGCGGCCAAATAGCCTGGCCAGTCAGCTTATAGCCTCCTGCTCATTCTAGCCTGCTAGCTTGTGTCTGCTGAGTCATGCTGGTTTGTGTCCGCTGGGCCTTGCTGGTTTGTGTCCGCTGGCCTGCGCTGGTTTGTGTCCGCTGGCCCGTGCTGGTTTGTGTCCGCTGGCCCGCACTGGTTTTTGTCCGCTGGGCCGCGCTGGTTTCTGTCCTCTGGGCCGTGCTGGTTTGTGTCCGCTGGGCCGTGCTGGTTTGTGTCCTCTGGGCCGCGCTGGTTTCTGTCCTCTGGGCCGCGCTGGTTTGTGTCCGCTGGGCCGCGCTGGTTTGTGTCCGCTGGGCCGCGCTGGTTTGTGTCCGCTGGGCCGCGCTGGTTTGTGTCCGCTCAGCTGTGCTAGTTTGTGTCTGCTCTGGCCGCTTTGGTCTCATCCGCTGGACCGCGCTGGTCTTGTCTGCTGAGCCACTGGTTGTAGCAAGGGTCTATAGAAATTGTTCCATAGACCCTTGGTACTACAAAACCAAAGTGGAAATGAATCTCAGTATTTAGAATCATTTCTACTTTGGTTTTGTAGTACCAAAGGCAGAGCCGGATGCATGACAACAGAAGCGAGTCCACTCGGGACTCACCTCACCGACCAAAGGAACCATGACTGATTTAATGAACCAATCGCAGTTTCAATGTACCGGCCATTGCACAGTTTAATCTTTGAGACAAGCGTATGCGGCTATACTGGAAGGATCAACTACGATAGCCCTGAGGGTGGAGGGTACGTGGAGCCCACTCGCGCCCACTTCCCCGTCAGATCACACTGCGCAAGCGGCATACCCTCCGGGACTTTTCATGGTCGCTGGACCATCCAGCATTGAATTCTGGGGCCAGCGCTCCGCCGCTGGAGCGGCTACTGCACCCACTACCGAGTCTAAATAGTGTTGAAGAAACATAGTTATTCTAACGGTACCTCGTAAGCTCTGGCTTCTGTGGCTGGGACCGCATACTGCTGCCAGATTCGGACGGACCCCAGATACCGCCTGGAACTCGCGGATCCCATTGTAGAACTGCTGACAAAGACAGCACGACTCGTCTCGCATCCTCTCCTGTAGGCCTGAGCCCCAGCCCGCAATGTTGAAGGAACCTACTGCCGGACCGACAAACAGGGGGCATAGGTCCTTGAAAGGTGGGGCTTCATAAAGGTGTTTCGATCTGGAGGTTCGAAGGGCAAAAATCCACTAAAGGGATCCGATGTCCCTTTGTCTTTACCCGGGTAACTCACCCTCCGAAGCTGGAGCACCACCAGTTAAAACTGTGGTTACTCATAACAGGGATGCACAAGAAAAAGTGTCTCCCAGAAAAGTGCAAAATGCACCATACGGTCCCTGCTCCCATTCACTTTGACTGCAGAGGCTCTAGAAACTTCTGAAGGGTAAAAGCTGTTTACGTGTGTCAAACTCTGTACTCAGAATAATTTCCACTTTGGTTTTGTAGTACCAAGGGTCTGTGGAAAATGTTCAAACACTTTCTGCCCCAGCTACTCCCAATAGGCAAAACGCACTACGTGTGAAAGTGGGACTTTGTCATTTTTCACAGTGGTCCAAATGCTCTGATATTCTGCCCCAGAACAGAGCCTTATGGGCGGGTAAAATTCACTGGCTTATACACAATGGTTCCTGGACCTTTTAGGGGTCCAACCCGCCCAGGAGGCTCTGTCCCTGGGTAAAATAGCGGGGCAATTGAATGAGTACAAGTCTGACTTCTCGCATTAAAAAAAACCTGTGATTGACGTATATATACGTCGATGGCAGTGAGTGAGTTAAAAGTTCTGACTCAGTCCATCTATTACCACCTGAAGAACATCGATAGAATCAAAGGTTTTCTGTCCAAACCAGACACAGAAAAACTCATTCATTCATTTTCAGTAAATTAATTATTGTAACAGTCTCTTCACTGGTCGGAACAAAAACTTAATCAGGAAGCTACAGCTAATTTTTTATTTATTTTTTAATACGAAAGAAAGGAAACTGAAACCACTGAGACATAAATGCTATGTACTAGGGCTGCACGATTCTGGAAAATATGTTTATCATGATTTTCTTGATAAAAATTTATATCACGATTTTTTTAAATTAAGTAAAAAAAATTTATTCAACTCAAATCCAAAATTTGCAGATTAACAAGATTAAATTTGTATTTTTCTTATTGACAATCGGTAAGGTTTTTTCCCCCCATGATATTTAAGAGCATAATTCCCTTTGACATAGAATATTTTCTGTGTGTGTGTGTGTGTGGGGACGAATCTAGCGTTTTATTTTCTCAGTTACCGATTTTAAACCAGTTAAGGAGGTTCTGTGGTCAGTCAAGATTCTTTACTAATTTCTCCATCCCTAGATAGAACTCACTTGGACGTTGTAGAATCTGCATCAATTTTCACCTGTAGAACAAGAGGGTTGAGTTTTCAAATGTTTGAAAATATCCTCTGGATGATCTGACTGGTTAGTTTAGTTTGTCTGCTTCATCTGGTTTGAAAGGGATGTGTTTGTTCTGTTCCATTCCATTGCATTTCACTGAACACCTTCTGTTTCTGTGTGTTTGGATGTAGAGAGAAGACAAAGGTGGATTTGAAGTGAAACAAAAAAGTTTAGATCTGGACAAAGATCACCTGATTCCAGCAAACATGGATGGAAGACCCACCTGTGACCAGTGTGGAAAGACTTTCACCACAGCAGGTAACCTAAAAATCCACCAACGCATCCACATGGGAGAAAAACCATATGAGTGTGACCAGTGTGGAAAGACATTCACCAAAGCAGATCACCTAAAAACCCACCAACGTATCCACACTGGAGAAAAACCATATGAATGTGACCAGTGTGGAAAGACGTTCACCACAACAAGTACCTTAAAAAGACACCAACGTATCCACACGGGAGAAAAACCATATGCGTGTGACCAGTGTGGAAAGACTTTCGCCACAGCAGGTAACTTAAAAAGACACCAGCGTATCCACACTGGAGAAAAACCATATAAGTGTGACCAGTGTGGAAAGACTTTCAGAACAGTAAGAGAACTAAAAATCCATCAATGCATCCACACTGGAGAAAAACCATATGTGTGTGATCAGTGTGGAAAGACGTTCACCACAGCAAGTACCTTAAAAAGACACCAATGCATCCACACTGGAGAAAAACCATATGAGTGTGACCAGTGTGGAAAGACTTTCACCACAGCAGGTAACTTAAGAATGCACCAGCGAATCCACACTGGAGAAAAACCATACGAGTGTGACCAGTGTGGCAAGTCTTTCAGGCAAGCAGGTCACCTGAAAGACCACCAAAGCATCCACACTGGAGAAAAACCATATAAGTGTAACCAGTGTGGAAAGACTTTCACCACAGCAAAGCACCTAAAAATCCACCAACGTATCCACACGGGAGAAAAACCATACGAGTGTGACCAGTGTGGAAAGACTTTCACCACAGCATATAATCTAAAAATCCACCAATTCATCCACACTGGAGAAAAACCATATGAGTGTGACCAGTGTGGAAAGACTTTCACCACAGCAAGTCAATTTAAAATCCACCACAGTATCCACACGGGAGAAAAACCATATGAGTGTGACCAGTGTGGAAAGACTTTCACCACAGCAGGTAACCTAGAAACCCACCAACGCATCCACACTGGAGAAAAACCATATGAGTGTGACCACTGTGGAAAGACTTTCACCACAGCAGGTAACCTAAAAATCCACCAACGCATCCACACTGGAGAAAAACCATATGAGTGTGACCAGTGTGGAAAGACATTCACCAAAGCAGATCACCTAAAAACCCACCAACGTATCCACACGGGAGAAAAACCATACGAGTGTGACCAGTGTGGAAAGACTTTCAAAACAGCAAGGGAACTAAAAATCCATCAATGCATCCACACTGGAGAAAAACCATATGAATGTGACCAGTGTGGAAAGACGTTCACCACAACAAGTACCTTAAAAAGACACCAACGTATCCACACGGGAGAAAAACCATATAAGTGTGACCAGTGTGGAAAGACTTTCACCACAGCAGGTGCAACAAAAAGACACCAACGTATCCACACTGGAGAAAAACCATACGAGTGTGACCAGTGTGGAAAGACTTTCACCACAGCAAGTCAACTAAAAATCCACCAACGCCTCCACACTGGAGAAAAACCATATGAGTGTGACCAGTGTGGAAAGACTTTCACCCAAGCAAGTATCTTAAAAAGACACCAACACATCCACACAGGAGAAAAACCATACATGTGTGACCAGTGTGGAAAGACTTTCACCACAGCAGGTAACTTAAGAATGCACCAGCGAATCCACACTGGAGAAAAACAATACGAGTGTGACCAGTGTGGAAAGACTTTCAGCCAAGCAGGTCACCTGAAAGCCCACCAAAGCATCCACACTGGAGAAAAACCATATGAGTGTGACCAGTGTGGAACGACTTTCACCCAAGTCGTTACCTTAAAAAGACACCAACGCATCCACACTGGAGAAAAACCATACGGGTGTGACCAGTGTGGAAAGACTTTCATAACAGCAAGTGACCTAGTAACCCACCAACGCATCCACACTGGAGAAAAACCACATGAGTGTGACCATTGTGGAAAGACTTTCAGACAAGCAGGTGACCTAAAAATCCACCAACGCATCCACACTGGAGAAAAAACACATGACCCGTGTGGAAAAGCTTTCATCATAACAGATCAAGTAAAGCTCCACCACCAAAATATCCACCCCGGAGAAAAACCCTACCAGTGCAAATTCTGTGACAGATCTTTTGTCACTGGTCCACAATGTACTAAACATGAACGTATCAAACATTTCAACAAAGTAAAAAAACTGAACAGTCGTACACAAAGTAAGACATTTAAATCTAGTGGAAAGAGTCTTAACACAACTAAACAGTTGGAGTGTTACCAACATGATGAAAGAGTGTCTTCATCCTCTGCCCTCTCCTATCATCAGCACAAATGTGAACCATCAACTTCTGAAGCAAAATGTCCCTCAGTGTCACATGACCAGAAGAAACACAGTGTGTTTGTACCAGCAGCACCCACTTCTGACAGGAACATCAGACTGAAAAACCTCCAAATCAGGCTTCACAAAATCCAAATGTGAAGACAAACATCAGACTGAAGGCTATGTTTTGTTGTCCTCAGAGGACAGAAGTGTGTTCTAATGCACCACCTTCACAAAACAGGGATGTTACTGAACTTCAACCTGTCACCAGGTGAAAAGTTCAACTAGTGGAGGTCAACAAGGACCTGGTTTCTGTGGTGATTCTACTTCTCATTGACTTTGTGAACTTGAATCTGTAAATTGTTGTGATTGTGTTGCTGGTTGGGGTTGACACGGTTTGATTTCCATCAATTAGAAACATGATGAATATAATTCGGTGGAGACAGAATGACTGATGAAGTGTGTCGAAAAACCTAGAGGTCAAGGTCCCCCAGGCCACTAAAACGGGTCATGTGACCATAAGTCCCGCTATAGGGAATATTTACTCATAGTAAGTGTGATGTTTAACCTGATCAGAGTAATTAATGAATTGATAATAAAGAAAATGTATTAACCTCAGTTATGAGTAGAAAGTGTGTTTTTCAATTTTTGGCAGAGAGGGAAAAGGCAGAAGGAAAGTGAACCAGACAATGGTTGCAAAGGAGGGTGGGGTTAGATCAGACTACAGACTGACAGTGGAAAAAGTACACACAGAACACAGTAAAATATTAAATCATATGGGGATCAGTGACATATTGAAGTAAGGGAGGGGTTAAGGGCATATAAGAGCTGTGTAGAATAGCATTAGGGAGAGAAGCTTTAAACCAGGTCCATAGGATTTTGTCATCTAGGCTCATACTGTTATTCTGGAAGGAATACAGTCTGATTTCAACCTAGTTTACTCTAGTGTGGCCCTGTTATGGAATTATTTCAGTTTAATAAAAAATTAAAATGGAATCAGAATAATCTTTATTCAATAATTATGAGTTCTGTTCAAGACAGAACACACACACAGGAGCATGAGTGTGGAGAGATCTCTGCCAGACCAAGGAGAGACACAGGTACTTATACAGATACAACTGGCCAATCAAAGGAGACACAAGAATTTGGGTAGGTGTGATAACCACACCCCCTCTTACTGTTGCTGACTAGTTTAAACATGTCCTGGGTTAAACACAATCAACAGTTAACACTCTCAGATGTGATTTACAAAGACAAAGTAATAATACAAAGAATAAAGAAATAATACGATGTTAAGACACAATATAATTCCATTACAGCCCATCCTGGTTTAAACTGACTGGTCTGTGGTTGTGATACCAGATGGGGTCATTAGGTGGACTTTTAAATCTGGATGAATATTATATAATATATTGTGTTCAGAGACTCTAAAGACTTCACTAACTGTGAGGAATGTCTAACCTTCATCAGTGGAATAGATTCCCTGTGGATTACCGCTCATCGGACCAGGGAATTATTCTTTGAACATTTAGGGAGAGACAAAGAGGAGGATTTCTGAGTTCCTCTTGGTCCCTACCCTGCCCGTCACCAAGGACGGTGACTCTGATCAGGTTGCCTTCAAGGTCCTCCTAAACTGGATTCATTATTGGATTATCATTTTCCCTGTGATGTGGATTAATTGTATAAATTTTTCCCCATATTGGATTATTAAGACATTCGATTGGACTCCCCTTTCTGGTCAAAGCAGCGTCGAAGCCACAGGCCCAGGGTGTGGCAGGAGGGTTGTGAAAAGAGGAAGTGCAGTGATTATGAGCACACAGTGTGTATTCTTATACTATAAGTTAGGATAGTGGTTGATTAGGAAAACAAAATGATATAATCACATATATACTAAATTTTGTACACTTTGCTTCACTGAATGGCATGAAATAAAAAGACAAAAGTGTAATTCTCTGACTTTATTGTTCATATGTAAACACTTAAGGGTGTATGTAACGGCTCAGGTTCATGTGTGCACAACATCTGATGGTTCTGATAATATCTTGGTCATTCTTCCACCTAATTATATTGATTGCGTCCTTAGGGCCCCTCACTGGCCTTAAAATGTCTACCTAGCATGCACCAGATGCCAGAGCTACAGAAGCAGCTGCTAATAGCAGTTGTGCTAACATTTTAGGGTGACACATAGAGGGTTTTCTCTGTCATTTTATGATGTTAGAGTTAGCAGGACGGAGGCTGGGATGATAAGGTAGTGACAGAGCTAGGCTAATGCTTCACCATAACTTACAGCTGAAGTACAGTCTATGGTGGACACCTAAAATCAGGGTAAGACCCAGGCCAGGGCCGGACTAGATTAGGACCACATAAAAAAGAGAGGTTTAATATTACCAGAGATGGACAAGCGGTAGTGGTTTAGTCCCAAACTGAGGCCAACAACATGAAGCAGATCACATTCCACTGGAGGAGGAAGTCTGTTTAGCACAGGGGTGGGCAAACTGTTTGACACGTGAGACACGAAGGGTTGTAACTTTGACAGACGGGCTGGACCATGAGGAGATGGATGGAGTGTTTTGGTAATCCACCTCATAAGAGGAAAAAAATAAGATGGGATATGTTTTTGCTTTCATCCAGGTCTATTGAATATAACATGAACGACTCAACCTTTCACTGGTTATATCTTCATCTATGGTAAATGGTAAATGTTCTGCATTTATATAGTTCTTTTCCACCTTCATGGTGCTCAAAGCGCTTTACATTAGCTTCACATTCACCCATTCACACACACACTCATACACCAGTAGGTTTCTAAGGTCAGTCCTACTGGGGGCCTAAGTCATGGTTCAGTGTCTTGCCCAAGGACACTTCGACACGTGGACAGGTAGAGCTGGGACGCAAACCGCCAACCTCTTGGTCATTGTGCGACCCACTCTACCAACTGAACCACAGCTATCAGTTCTCCATGACGATTCTTTTTCCTGCGTGATAAACAGATCATTTTCTTATTTGTCTTTGCTCTTTGGACACAACACGCCTGCTGTGTCCACCATATATTCTTTTAAAACTCTCCTTCAGAAAGTCTTGCTGGGCTTTGTTAATTTGAATGACACCATACAATTTGTCTTGGTACTTGTCTCTTTAATGGCAGTAAGCTAGTTAATTAGCTGCCAACCTCTTAGCGTTCTTTCTTTGACTGCTTGCTAGCATAGTTAGCATGCTTTGTGGCAAAGTAAGGGTTAATATTTCATAAAACTTGCCTTGGTACTTGACTCTTTATTGGCAGTAAGCTTGTTAACTCACTCACTGCCATTGATATATATATATATATATACATATATATATATATATATATATATATATATATATATATATATATATATATATATATATATATATATATACATACATACACATTAGGGCTGTCAACTTTCCTCTTCAATCCCATTCAAATTTCATTCCTTTTTTTTTTCAATTCGAATAATATACAAATTTTTATGTTAAAATATAGCCTATTTATGCATTACTATAGGTTTACATGTAGGGCATGGGGTTATTATACTTTTGGCCAGTAGAGGGCGATGCACTCTGCGACGTGTTCAGCTGTGTGGGTTTCCTGGACTTCTGCTGTTTTCAGAATGATGTCCTTTAGTTCCAAATCATTGTTTATGAAATATGCGGTGACTGTCACATATGCCTCAGTGGCTATCGAGGTCCATCCATCTGTTGTCAGGGAAATGTTTTCTCTGCTCAGCATTTTTTAATGTTGTCCTTAGTTGCATCGTAAAGTTTCACAACCCTATCACTTATGGTTGCGCGAGAGGGAACCTCATACCTGGGTTCTAACTCCCAGACGAAATCTTTAAACCCAGACCCCTGTGATATATTGATCGGTCTCATGTCTTTACAAATAAATCATGTCAGTGTGTCTGTTATCTTTCTTTGACGTTCCGCCGATAAGCCCCGTGAAGAGGAGGTGATGCGCGCCTGCTTGGGCTGAGGTTCAGCAGGCCTAGCGCTATCCGAAGTTAGCTCCGCCTCGGCTAACTTGCCAGGGTGTACGGTTAACAGGTGTGTCCGCATGTTGCTGGTTGTAGTGTGATACTTCAATGGAGTCTGGCACAGCTTACATATTACCGTGTCGTTGCTTGTTATTTTTCCCTTTTCTGAGGGAAAGCCAAAGTATTTCCATCCCACACTTCTGTTGTGCTCAGGAGTAGTAATCTCCGCCCGTGTACTCTCCTCGCTCGCCATGATCAAATTCTGATAACTGTTGCCTAGGCAACGCTATAATAACGTTCAAGCATTGAAGTAACTCGATAACTCAACGTGAGATTTGGATTCAGTCCGACTCAGACTCATGTGACAAAAACGAATAGAAGAACGGCAAAAATTACGTCTTACTTTGTCTTGAGGGGAAAAAAACATTCGACTAGTAATTCCTGCGTTCGAATTCTATTGTTTTTTTTTAATATTTGAATTATATTCGACTAGTGAAATTCGTTCTAACAGCCCTAATACACATCAATTGAAATACTAACACTCACTGCCATTGACTTATATACATCAAACACAGGCGGGGGAGCGGCCTCGCGCAGCCTGTCACTGCAAATCAGACTGGTTTCCAAGTGCTCCGCTATTTTACCCCAGGACAGATCCTCCTGGGCGGATTGGACTGCTAAAAGGTCCAGGAACCATGGTGTAAAACCCAGGTAATTCAAACCGCTCATTACGCTCCGTTCTGGGGCTGAATATAAAGGTATAATCATATATTTATATTATGTAAAGGTATAAGTCAAGTGTGTTTTATGGAGCCTTGGTACTACAAAACCAAAGTGGAAATTTTTCTAAGTACAGACTTTGACACACATAAATGGATTTTGCTCTTCGGTAGTTGCGAGGGCATCCCCTTTCAAAGTCAACTGAGACACCAGCCGCATAGTCATTTTTGCATTTTTCTGGGAGGCAAGCTGGGTCTGAAGCCTGGCCTTTTGACCCCTGGTTCTATGTGGTTCCAGGGGTCCACGTGCCCTGCTACCGTGCCCCAGGAGGGGGCCTTAAGGCTGGGTCTGAAGCCTTGCCTTTTGCCTGCTGGTTCTATGTGGTTCCAGGGGTCCAAGTGCCCAGCTACTGTGCCCCAGGATGGGCCGAAGGCTGGGTCTGAAGCCTGGCCTTCTGAGCCCTGGTTCTATGTTGTTCCAGGGGTCCACGTGCCCGGCTACTTTGCCCCAGGATAGGGCCTTAAGGCTGGGTCTGAAGCCTGGCCTTTTGCCCACTGGTTCTATGTAGTTCCAGGGGTCCACGTGCCCAGCTACTGTGCCCCAGGATGGGCCCTAAGGCTGGGTCTAAAGCCTGGCCTCTTGACCCCAGTTCTATTTGGTTTTTGACCCCTGTTTCTATGTGGTTCCAGGTCCCCAGCAACTACCAAGAGGCAAAATTCGCTACTATAAAAGTTGTCATTTTTCACAGGGTTCCATACGTCGCTCTACTCTGCCCCAGAATAGAGTCTTATTGGTGGGTCTAAAGCCCGGCTTTTTGACCCCTGGTTCTATGTTGTTCCATGTGTCAAACGCCCTGCCTTTTTACCCCAGGATAGGGCCTTCTGGGTGGGTTAAAACCCAGTTTTTAGACTTCTGGGAGGGTTAAAGCATGGCCTTTAGACCCCTGGTTCCTGGAGGTCCTGTTGCCTGTCACTGAAAACTGGTGTTGGTAGAGGAAGAAGGGCGAGCTTGAGTGAAGATGGCGACAAAGCGGAGATGTTGTGAACCGAGGCAGCTGGCGGCGGAAGAACGCAGGTTTAGGAGTATTTCAGGAGATACTGTGGCAGGTGAGGGGGAAAGAGAAGGGAGAGTAGGTCAGAGATACCCAGCAAAGAAGAAGGGCAGAGTGAGCGGGTGTGGTGCGCACCATGTGCCCTCGAAGGACCGAGGGCACCAGCATGGCCCAGGTGAATCGGGATCGCTCCAATAATAGATGTGACAGAGGTAAGAATTAACCACCATTCAGTCCATGTTACATGAACACCATTTTCCTCCAGTTGTACTATGGGCACCAGTTGCCAAACGTGTTACAGGTGGTGAGTCCAGCAGGGCCCCATGCCCTCTTCTTGGTGGAGGGCAAAGAAAGAAATCAAAGTGTTTTTTTATTTATATATATATATATATATATATATATATATATATATATATATATATATATATATATATATATATATATATACACACCCCTCAATATCATAAAGAATGAAATGATTTATTATATTATGAATTATTGTTGTATGTATGTACATCATTTACAGGTGTATCAACTGTGGGCTCGGACCAGCACCAGGACCAGGGCTGGTGTCAAGCCGACTGCCAACCCTTGGGGTTGGCGTTTACTGCAACACCAGACCCTCAGAACGCCCTAAGACTCCTATGAGCCCGGTGATTTTCTGGACCTGCTTGTGACAGATGAGCTGCTGCAGCAGATTCGCGATCAGACAAACTTGTATGCTCGTCAGTACTTTGAAGCCGACCCTGAGGCGCTACCCCACAGCAGAGGTAATGCCTGGAAGCCAGTGTCAGTTCCAGAACTGAAAAGGTTCTTTGCACTGAGTTTCCTCACTGGCTACATCAAAAAGCCAAGCCTTGACTTATACTGGAGTGTAGAGGAAATAGATGCAACACCATATTTCAGCCGGACAATGTCCAGGAACAGATTTAAATTATATGGAGGTTCTTCCACTTCAACAACAATGCCACACAAAATGCTTGTGATAAAATGTACAAAGTCCACCCAGTGTTTGATTACCTTGTTGGGAAATGCAAAGAAATGTACCAGCCAAAAAAAAACATTTGTATTGATGAGGGCATGATGCAGTGGCGGGGGCACCTATCGTTCCAACTGTATAACCCACAAAAGCCGGTGAAGTATGGTATAAAATCGTACATTCTGTGTAACTCTGCGACAGGGTACTGCTTCAACTTGTGACCTTATGTCGGTGAAGGTAGTACTCTTCCAGAGATAGTGTTCTCTCTGCTTGACCGTCTCCAGGGTCATGGTTATACTGTCTACATGGACCATTTCTATAATTCTGTGTCCCTGTGTGAACGCTTACTGAGAGCACAGACAAACGTCTGTGGAACCCTCAGGAAAAACAGGGGAGAGCCAGTGATCATCAGGGATATCAAAAGGTCTGACCTGGTGTCGTGGGTTGCTTAAAAGAACTTGGCTGATGCGGGAAGATCTCTTTCCAGGTGCTCTTTATTGTGCTCAGTATTTACAGTGCAGAAGTGCAAACTAGTTGAAACAAACAAAACAACAACAAAAATATGCCATGACCAGACCCAAAACCTAACATTGAGCCTGGAGCCAAACTACCTCCTCTGTAGTCTGGAGAAGACTGCCTTAAGGAGCTTGGAACACCCCTTATATCTACCCGCATGCCCCTCCCATTTTAAGCAATTCCCCCAAAGAAACAATATTCTTTACCCATTTGTGCCATTAAATGGATTTCTTTCCCATGCTACGCATTCACACAGAGCACAGGTTTTTCCCCACAGCTAAATATCACACACAAACACTTATAACCATTAAAATGCTGTTATTTGGGGAGGTGGCTGACGTCAGGTCACTTGACCCAAGAAACCCCGGGAAACCACGGCATTTAAACACGCCGTGTGGGAATGTCCGGGTTTTCCTGGAACGCACCACAGCGGAGGACAGTGCAGAGAGAGGAAGAGAGTGTCGGCAGAAGTATGGTAAGTATAGCGTCAAAATCCAGGTGTTCTGTTAGATGAAAACCCAGCGGCCCAAGTGTGCACCCCTGGTCGCTGTCGAACACTCTGGGAAGACAAATCTAAAGGGTTACTGCACAAGCACAGAGGGAAAATGAAAATAGTGAATGTGACACCAGATGAGGAAATGGAGGGTGTGTCTCCTCTCGTGCTCTCCGTGCAACTCCGCTGCCCAGTGACAGACTCACTCTGTCACACCTGGGTGCAGGGGAACGAATTGTGTGGCACAATGGGCGCATGATGGTGGTAGCTTGGCAGGACAAACAAGCGTAATGATGGTGACAACCTGCCACCAAGACAGAATGGAAGGGGTTGATGTGTGCCAGAGGGGGCAGAGAAATAGTGACCCAGCTTAAACCAGCGTGTGTGACCACCTACAACTCCAACATGAATGGCGTGGATAAACTGGACCAGAATAAGGCCAACTACCCCTTCATAAGGAGGTCCCTAAACTGGTCAAAGAAGTTTGTGGCTTACATGTTCCAAATTGCCATGTTTAACGCATATGTTCTTTATAGGGCCAGAAATCCACAAGAATGTCAGTCACTTTTGGAGTTCACACGCAGGGTCGTGAGGATGTGGTCAGGGAAGCAGCATGGGGTGCTGGAGGTGGAGACGGACCAGGCAGACGAAGCCCACAATCCCAGAGCACCGTACAACATGGACCCTGAAAGTAGGCTGGATGGCAACATGGCGAGGCACAGGCTGGAAAAGCTGATGCCCACCACCAAGAAGACCAGGCCAACACGGAGGTGTTGTGTCTGTGCGCGCAGCGGCCGCCGCAGTGAGACCAGGATGTGGTATTTTTCCTGTCGTGTGGCGTTACATGCAGGACAATGTTTTACAGAAAATCACACATAGAGAAATAATACACTGATTAGGGCATGTTTATGAATAAATGACTGTTTTTCTATCAAACACCTTGTTTTATGTGTTGTTTTTGTTGTTTCATAAAAGTCTACACTTTCTCTTGATGTGTTCTGTGTTTATGTAGTCATAAAACTCAATATTCTGTGGGTCTTGAAAAATCACTTAAATTCTCCAAAACTGCTGGAACTGTGAGGCTGGCTGTTCAGAAAGTTGCTGGCAGTGAATGAGTTAATTAGCTGTCAACCTCTGAGCGTTCTTTCTTTGACTGCTTGCTAGCATAGTTGACATGCTTTGTGGCAAAGTGATGGTTAATATTAGGGGTACGGGAAAAAATCGATTTACATATGTATCGCGATTTTTTTTGTGTGTTGTGATTTTTATTTTTTTTTATCGATTTTTTTGTTTTGTTTTTTTGGCCAAACTGTTCCAAATGCAGGGTCCGCCTGGTGTTATCTTGACTTAAACTTTTCTGGAGGCTTTGTCCTTTGCTCTAATTCTATCAACTTTTGTACCTGTGTTGTAAAGGAGTTACTGAAGGTGATCAATAGTGTCTATATTCATGGAATCATTGTTAGCAGGGTCTTTTTTTTTTGTCAAAAAAATAATAAATTCAGGCGAGACCAAAAAATAATATTTTATCTTTTACTTTATTCCCGTTTATTCAGTCATAGTAGTAGCTACACTATTTTAGACAACGGGAATAGATTCTGTGAAGCCTGTAGATGTCCATAGATACAAAGAACATCCATATAAACCTTAGGATTGTGGAGCAATTCTTAGTTTACTTTGGGTATGGTTTTTTTTAGGCGTTTTTCTCTGAAAATAGGCTCAGGGTGGAAGAGGTTAAAGTACCTTGGGATCTTATTAACGAGTGACGGGAGGATGGAGCGGGAGGTTGAGAGGCAGATTGGGGTGGCATCCACAGTAATGCGGGTGCTAAATTGATCCGTTGTGGTGAAGAAGGAGCTAAGCCAGAAGGTGAAGCTCTTGATTTACCAGTCGATCTACGTTTTGACCCTCACCTATGGTCATGAGCTTTGGGTCATCACCGAAAGAATGAGGTCACGGGTACAAGCAGCCAAAGTGAGTTTCCTTCATAGGGTGGGGCTCAGCCTTGGAGATAAGGTGAGAAGCTCGGACATCTGGAAGGGGCTCGGAGTAGAGCCACTGCTCCTCCATGTCGTGAGGAATGAGTTGAAGTGGCTCAGGCATCTTGTGAGGATGCCTCCTGCACGCCTCCCTGGGGAGGTGTTCCATGTCCATTCGGGAGGAGACCTCGGGGCTGACCCTGGACACGCTGGAGCAGGGGTCCTCAACCTTTTTCCAGTGAGGGCCACATAACTTTTCCCACCTCTGATGGGGGGCTGGCCTCAGCTTGTAACAAGAAAAGTAGGATGATCGCAGGGGTACCTACATTAAACATTTATTGTTTCCATAATAAAACCACACATTAATAACCATTTCTGAGACCCTCTCTGGGTTCTTCACAAAAAAAATGTCAGGAAATGTATAATAACACTATTTATGAAATAAATAAAAATCAAATAACCCTCTCTGGGTTCTTCACAGAAAAAGTAAGGAAATATTTTTCACAGAAAATATATAACAGTAGGCCTATTTATGGAATCAATAGTAACCAAACAAAACAACCCTCTCTGGGTTCACAGAAAAAAAGTTTCTGTTGTGCCGTGCACTATCTTTTGATAAGAGCAGAATTAAATCACTCACATGAGCAGTCTCTCCCAAAGTTATTGTGTTCTTTAATTTATTATCCAGTGTTGTAGGCTCACCCAGTAGACACCACTGCAGGCTCTCTCTCATCAACATCTCTCATCTCTGAAAACCACAAAGTAAGCAGGCTTAGAAACCAAACTAAAGTAATGCAGCACCTACACAGCACAATACATTTCAACAATACTAGTATGGTTGTGGAGATGGATTTTATCCCAGTAGAGTAGGCTAGAATAGATTTTATTATTATTATTATTATTATTATTATTATTACCCTTATTAGCTATCATACTTTTCTTTGTGACGGGATTCATAATGTCGGCGCAGATTGTATTCTTTGAAAACCTCCACCGCCTCTTGACAGATGAGGCAAACAGCCTTTTCTTTGCATTGAACAAAAAAATAATCGTGTGTCCACTGCGGGTTAAATACCCTGCATTCTGAATCAATTTTTCTCTTACCCAACCTTTTTGCCATTTTTCATTCTGGGGGGCTCACGTTCACGTTCTATACTGGGGCAAACGGCAAACAAAGTGAGGTCATAGTCAGAGTGGTGTATAAAGAGAGTGGCGACACGCTTTGATCTCGCCGCAAAACGCGTGCCTATCTTACAGTATGGGCTGCAGTTTCAAACATTGCTCCTATGGGTGGAACTACCCATTGAGATAAAATGAGCACTTCCACATTTCCATCATTACAATGGGAGTCAACGCTAGTGTCACCACTCTCTTTCTACACCACTCTGGCATTTTTTTATTTGCACACTGTTCAGGGGGCCGGGTCAAATGTGGAGGCGGGCCGTATCCGGCCCGCGGGCCGTAGTTTGAGGACCCCTGTGCTGGAGGGATTATATCTCTGGGTTGACTTGATGTCAGTTTATTATTCATTTTTGTTCATTTTATTGATGACAGCCATTTTTGTTTATTTTGTTGCTTATTTTAAGTGTTTTTTACTGTGGAACTGCTAAAGTTTCAGGAGTTAAAAGGTTAAACTGAATCATGAGGAAAAGGGAAATATCTAAAACATGTAGGACACAGACTGGATTTGGACACCCCTGTTGTAAGTTGACCAATTTAGTTGAAATATATTCCTATATGTAATGGCTGTTATTCTGACAAGATGCCATGAGAACGGATGTTGAGTTTCCTGATCTTGTGATCTGTTTTCATCAGCATGTAAGTTATAATGACCTATTACATACCACTACTATTTGTTACTGTTAAAAAGTTGTGTGTGATTTTCTAGTTAGGAATTTCATTAAACCATGTAAAATATCGCTAGCCACTAAGCAAGTATATTGTGTTTTATTCTCTTTTCGTTATGGCCACGAATTACCTATTTCGTGGGAACGAATTAAAAAAAAATCCATGTCACCAGGGGGGCTCCGTACAACTACCCATCTATGAGTTGTCAGATAGTTAATAAATGAGGTGTATATGTTCCATACATGATCTGTGTCAACTGAAGAACATCAGCCAAATGATATGTCTGCACATTTAGTTTTTCACGTTCAGACCTAATACATTACGGTAAAAACAGGAGTGTTTGCAGCTATGGTCATTGATCATACTCTTTCCTTTTTTACTCCCAGTTTAGTAGAATAGACTCTCCTGCATCCACACCCCAGTCCAGCAGGGGGCGGTAATTCACCTTTTACGATAAATTGTCAACCGCCAAAAACACTAAAAAAGAAGCAGAAGAAGGAGAAGGTCAGTCCTTTGTCACAATAGATGTGTGGTTTGTCAGGAGCTTCGATGTTGTAATCTTTCACACGGTACAACTTGTTACCTCTGCTCGGACAGTGCGGCTCGTTAGCCCCGCTAGCTGCTGGTTAGCTTAGCCTCAAACGGCTCCTCCACCAAACGAGCCGCTTCGTACAGATTTAGAATTGAAAGCGACAGCTTCGGCTCCGGCTTCGTTTCCCAATCCCCACACCAAGACCCACCAGTGGAGAAAGACTTAAAGCCGCCTTTTCTGTCCGGTGTGCTCACAACAGTCCATCGTGCTCACAAACGCACATGTTCGGGATCAGCGAGTGGAACCAGGTTTGATTATCAGTGATTATTGTGACACAACAGTCCCGAGTGGAACGATTCCCCGACATCAGCAGCTCCAACTGCTCTGTTTTGTGGACGATAGATGTGTGGTTTGTCAGGAAGATAGTTGTTTTAGCCGCTCTAACAGGCTGCTTCCTTAGCCTGGCTAGCAGGCCCGCTCTGCCTCCTCGGTCTGTCTTCGTTCCTTACGCCGTCTGCTCCGCCTCCCAGGCCCGCCAACAATCCAGGGACAGCCCGGTGCTCTCTGACGGTAAGTTATGAGGCTGAAAGATTTTACTGTGTTCATGTTATTTACGAAATAATTGTGTAGAAACATGCTTTGGTTTGTGTTTAGTACAAGTATTTAGTGATGGTGAAATGAATGTGTCCAGTCTTTGTCCAAATTCTGATCAAAGACCCGTTTAACAACTGATTTAAGAAAAAAAATTCAAGTTCAAGTTATGGAGTCAGCCTCAACAACTGTTTGGACTTAAAACCGCTCAAAGAATTGGACTCAGTTTCCAGTCTTTGTGTAGCTCATTCCATCCATATGGTGCAGAGTAAACAAAAGCCCTCTGGCCCAGTTCTGTTCAGACGTATAGAACAAAAAGCAACTTCTACAGAGAGAATAAATATCAGAATTTCTCTGGTCAATTAATGTACAAATGTAGATGTCAAGTATTGCGTTATATATAAAGTCATGGACCAATGGCTTATCCTTCTGGCGCTAGATCAGGACATCTGAGTGTGCAACAAATTCAACATTGAATATTTTTGAGTGGAATTTGGATGCATTCAGGTAATATGAACGGCCGACCGACCCAACTGGAAACACATGTTACCAATAACCAATGAAAAAGAGAGTGTAGGTCACAGGAGACGGTGTCAAATGAGGACAGGAAGTACCAGTACCAACTGGTATGTGATTTTTTTTTTTTTTTTTAAATGTCGTCTTCATGAGAGTTTGATTAATTCAATTTGCTTCAGTTGGTTTGATAGGTGATGCAGTCTGGAATCTCTCATCAGGTGCAGTTGAGTGTGTGATCCTCAGTCTTTTACCTTTATTGTATTTCAATGACGTAAGTCAGATGGATGCGACTTGATTTTTTACAAAATGTCAGATACCTATTGGATTCAGCACCACATATGAAAGTGGCCTCAGTTGGATTTTTTAAAAAAAATGTATTTGTGCTGTTCAAACTGTCTTTAACAGATTAAATACAGGTCACATATGAGGGAAAAAAGTTTGATTTCAGCCACATTTACCTGCAGTCTGATAGTGTGTACTTCTCGTCTTTTCTAAATGTGTGAAGACTGTGAGAGTTAAAAGACTCAACTTAAAAGGTTCAAAGTTGGTTGTTTTCCCAGAATTTCAATTTATCTAATTTTACCTTTTCATTCTCAGAATATATTTCACAAAATAATATTCATGTACAACTGCCGACTCATACAGGGTGTACCCCGCCTTCGCCCATTGTTGCCGGATCAGGCCCCCAGTGATTTCCGCGACCCTAGTGAGGATAAAGCAGGTTCAGATGACGAGACAATGTTCATGTACATTTCTAGACTATATGCACCATTTTTTTTTTATCTTCTAATTGTCCTTCCTCCCACAAAAAAGTCTTTTCTTTACCTAAAGTGGCTCCATTACACAGCCATAGATGTGTGCATGTTGACTTTAACATGAATATCTATGAGCAACAGAAAAGGCACATCCTGTGTATAGTTTTGAGTGTTTCAAACTCTGCTTTTTCTTTGTTTGAATGAATGGGTGGGTAATCTCAGTAGCAAACTGACTGGAGTCCTGTAGCACATACACGATTTCTTTAATACCTTTTGGGAAATATGATTATATGCTAATTGTAATGATAATTTCTCTTACTTTGACAGGTTGATTTCCTAACTTTCTAATTAGTTTTTTTTTTTTTAAACTAGTTTGCACATGGTAATGTGAGCAGCGAGACAGTTTGTGATTGTTCTTAAGAGAGGTTGTATTTTTGTGCAATAGTTTTGTAGAAAACATCTTTGCCAATAATGGAGCCAAAATCAATAGTTTTCTTGAATCTTTTTTGTAAGACTTTGGTAGGGTTTCCGAATGTATTATTGATTTCGATTCCTCCTGTGAAGAAAACCTATAGATTTGTGCAAATGTATGTGGTGAACTAGTTTGGCTGCGATAAGAATCAACAAACCTTGCCTTCTTAAAATGGTCTGCTGTTTGTTACATCAGCATATTTGACCATTCATGGACATCATGTCTTTATAAGTGACGGAGATTTAAAGTATGAAGTCTTTATCTCTTTTGAATGCAGTTACTAATGAAGTGGGATCTATCGCCCGCTGAAAGGTAGCTCGGATCCCCAAATAAGTATTACACAAACTGGAACAATAATGGAAAAATGAATCTTTATGTGTAAATGTGTGAGAGCCTAATGAACTTTATGTCAATGGACTGATAAAGTTGGGAAATGTGTTTCATATCTTCTTAGAAATAATTGAATCGCACAGTGGACCCGTTGACTTACAGGCATACATAAAAGATTAAGATTTGAACTAATAGGGAAAAGAGGAAGTGGCCCTAGTTTTATAGGGTGGGAGATGAAAATTTGTACTATTATAGTGTATTTCATGTTTTTACAAAAGTCTTATGGTTCTTTTCTTATCAGGCAGAATACATGACATCTACCAAAGGACTCCTGGATATTTTGTGTGTATAAAACCATTTGACTCAAGCCCAAAGTTATCAAGTTGTTTTTCCTGGCGTTCATGGCTAATGTGGCATGTTCAGCCTGTGAGGAGGGGGCATTTTAAGGGTCGCACCTTAAATGATTGTGAATATATCATCATTTAGCAAGTGATTACATTGGCTGGTATTGTTAATAGCTCAGTTTAAAGTAAAATCACTGATGTACAAAGAAAAAGGAATAACACGCTGCACATTTTTAATTGTCCTCAGCAAAATATAATGTAAGATTCTGTTGAAAGTTACTGTCCTATAATTTTGATTAGGTTGTCTTTGTGTAAAACTTGTTTGTAAATACAGTACCTCTAAAATATAGTAAAAATTAATAAAGAAAAATTTGGTTGTTAGTCTCAAAATGCACTGTCTTGTCCTCAAATTGGAGCTGGGCAGTAATCTACTTTATTCAGTTAATCATATCAACAATAATTCAAAATCTAACCCATTTGTTTGACTAGTCATGAACAGACTTGGTATGAAAGATAGGTTATAAAAATGACAGAAACAGGTGTCAGAGAGAGAAAGAGAAGAAAGAACTCAGTGTCTGTACTTCCCCCAGCATTCTAACTCCTAGGGCAGCCTAGACTGAACTGTGACTCATACATCATGTATACATGATATATGAGTCACATAATTTTTAACTAACCTGACCATAGTCTTTCTCAAACAGGAATGTTTTAAGCCTAATTTTAAATGTAGAGACTGTTTTGGCGTCTTTAATATTAAAGGGAAGCTGATTCCATCAGACAGTAACCATGGTAACTAAAGGCTCTAGCTCCTACTGTACTTTTACAAACCCTGATAACTTTTAATAAACCTGCATTCTGAGAACGAAGGGTTCTATTGGGCTGGTACAGAACCAGATCATCTTTAAGATAAAAGGGGCCCATACCATTAACCCCTGACCTCTGACCCCTAACCCTAACCCATACCATTAATGGTTTTATATGTAAGGAGGAGGATTTTAAATTTAATTCTAAACTCAACTGGTAGCCAATGAAGGGTTTGGAGCACAGGGGTGATAGGGTTAGGGGTCAGGGGTCAGGGTTTGGAGCACAGGGGTGATAGGGTTAGGGGTCAGGGTTTGGAGCACAGGGGTGATAGGGTTAGGGGTCAGGGGTCGGGGTTTGGAGCACAGGGGTGATGTGTTCTCTTCTATTTGATCCTGTTAATAATCTTGCTGCTTCATTTTGAACCAGTTGAAGCTTTTTAGGGAATATTTAGGACACGCTACAAGTAAGGAGTTACAATAATCTAATCGTGATGTAACAAATGCATGAATTAATTTTTCTGCAGTCGTTTTAGACAGAATATTCCTAATTTTGGCTAATGTTGCGCAGGTGAAAGAAGGCTGTTCTGCAAGTTTGGTTAATGTGCATTTTGAATGAAACATCTGGATCAAATAAAACTCCTAAATTTTTAACTGTGGCACTGGGTGTTACACTTAAGTTGTCCAGAGTAACTATCTGGTCAGGTAGGGAGTCTCTCACATTTTTAGGACCAATTATAACGACTTCAGTTTTTTCGGGGTTCAATAAAAGATAATTGGCACTCATCCAAATTTTTATGTCTTGGACACATGTACTTAGTTTATCTATTTGTCTGGTCTGATCAGGTTTAATCGATAAATATAGCTGTGTGTCATCTGCATAACAATGAAAATTAATGCCATGATTTCTAATGATGTTACCTAAAGGGAGCATATATAGTGTAAACAAAATAGGCCCAAGGACTGACCCTTGGGGCACGCCATAATTAACTCTGGAGGACTGCGATGATTGTTGATTAACGTTAATAAATAGGTAGCGATTAGATAAATATGATTTAAAGCAGCAGAGGGCTGCTCCTCTAATACCTATATCACATTCTAATCTGTGCACTAAGATACTGTGGTCAATGGTGTCAAAGGCTGCACTAAGGTCTAATAACACCAGGACCCATATTAATCCGATGTCAGCGGCTAATAATAAGTCATTAGTAACTTTAACTAACGCTGTTTCAGTGCTATGATGGGCACGAAAGCCAGACTGAAACTGTTCAAATAAACTATTCTGCAGGAATTGGCACAGCTGTTTAACTATTACTCGTTCTGAAACCTTTGACAGGAAGGGCAAATTAGATATAGGCCTATAATTGGCTAAAATGTCAGGATCTAGGGTAGGCTTTTTCAGAATTGATTTAATAACAGCATATTTAAATGACTGCGGCACATATCCATATCACTTCCAGTATGAAGTGTTAATTATATTTAGGACAGTGCTAATAATTAGGGGCAGAATCTCTTTAAAGAGTTTTGTTGTAATTGGATCTAAGAGGCAGGTGGCTGATTTGGAAGACATGATAATAGATATGACATCAGTTTGGTCTACAGTGGTGAAATTATTTAGTGTTACAGAGGGATTTATTAAAGGGCCTAGGTTTGAACCGCTGCTTTTTCTGATCTAATGTTTGGGAGAAATGTGTCTATTTTCTCTCTAATAGTTGATATTTTATTGTTAAAGAACTGCAGGAAATCATCAGGATGGAGCGTGGATGGAATAATTGGTTCAACGGAGGTGTGTCTGTTTGTCAGTCTGGCTACAGTACTGAACAGGAATCTAGGATTATTCTTGTTTTCTTCTATTATGGATGAGTAATATCTAGTTTTGGCTGTACGCAAAGCTTGATTATACTTTATTAAGATATTTTTCCAGGCATTAAGAGAATCTTCTGAATTGGATCGCCGCCATTGCCTCTAATTTAGGTGTTGCTTGTTTAATGGAGCGAGTGTCAGCGTTGTACCATGGGGAGGTTCATCTAATCTTAGTAGTTTTTAACTTAAGGGGGGCAACTATATCTAACTTAGTTTGGAGTGTGAATATGGTACTATCGACCAAAAGAAACTTACTGGTGTATGAGTGTGTGTGTGAATGGGTGAATGAGAGGCTAATGTAAATCGCTTTGAGCACCATCAAGGTGGAAAAGCGCTATATAAATGCAGTCCATTTACCATTTACTGTCACAAACCGATCCCTTGACTCTCCCGGCTGCATGGGATCAGCTGGGGAACTAGCCACGGTAGCAGTTCTACGGCTATTAGCACAGCCTGCGGTCCCTGCAGCTACCTCGCTATATCGCTCAAAGTCCTGCGTTTTCCTTATCAGTAGCACTTTCTGCTCCTCAGGTGTTGCTCCATTTAATTTTACAAAAACTTTACAGTTATTAGTCCAAGTACTTAAAATTTTTTTCTTTTTCCTTAGTGTGACGGAAGAGCTCCGTCATGTCACGTGTTGAACTGGTCCCGAGTTCAGCAATGCGCGCACGCACACACACACACACACACAGACAGCGCTCATACACACACGCATAGCGCAGCATTCATTCAACTTACCTGCTCCATTCACTGTCTGCCGTCTGTCAGCTCCGTTCCCATCATTATTTCTCAGTCATCACAGTAGTCTCGGGTGCACACTTGACCACTGTTTAAACATTTTTTCATCCATAGTTTTGTCATTCATCAATCATCCCTTCAGTATCCACCTCACATTCGCAATTACCACCTGTCAAACTGAGCGCTGGTGCAACTTCCGGGTTATACGCCGGTAGGCGCGGGAAAGTGTCTGACGTCCTGGTGACGTCACCGAAAGGAAGAAGTTTTTTTTTTTTGATAAACTGGTTTCTAATTTGTCTGGACTGTTGTAGAGATCCATCAATGATCATGCTGGGTGTGTTTTAATTTATGGCAATTTATTGTGATATTGTGTAACTAAATCTTGAAATGCTTGGGCAGTAGTAAGCAATTTTACCTCTTAATTACCTGGGGGGAGGAGCTTCAGGGTTTAAAAGAGGGCCTTTCTCTATCATGGGGAGTCAAAGCCAGTAGAGGAAAAAGACCCAAGGAAGAAGGTACAAGGAAGGTACAGTGAACTGAAAGTCAAGTGAAAGGACTTGTTTCTGTAATTGGTTTTTTTTTGTATTAAGAATGGACTTTATTTTTGAACACTGTAAATACTTCTTTTTTTAGACTAAAACCACATTTTTGCACTTAAAAGACGAGCACAATAAAGCACCTGAAAACTAATTTTTTCGACTACGCCATCAGTTATTTAGTTATTTTTACCAAGAAGAAGAACCCCGTCACATATGGTGTCAGAAGAGGGATGGCTAGTCGAAAGCGGGTGACTCGTCCAACCAAACCACGAACGGGACTGCGGTCTCGACAGCAAGGGGCTTCAGCTGACGATGGAGATCCAGATGCAGCTTGGGGCACTGAACCAGCATCCGAGAGCTCCGAGGAGGAGGAGAAACCTGGTCCTGCCCCTCCTACGTCAACTAAACCCAGAAGTGAGTTGATGACTGTTATGAGGGACTTTTTACGAGGCCAGCAGCAAAGAGAGGAGGGTCTACTGCATGAGTTACGCAGCCTCAGAGTCTCGCTGCAACAGCCGGGCCCTGCTCTACCAGCTGGACGATTGAGCCGGACGTCAAGTGTGGAAGGGGTGAGCAGTCCTCGGAGGGAGCTGCCCACACCTGCACCTCGCCGCCACCAGGGGGGGTCACCGTATGCACTTCATTCACCAGATGACAACCCCGGCGGGCCAGACCAGGCACAACATCCAGACTGGAGACCATATGCCGCTGAGCCAAAAATCCCACCTTATCAGAAGGGGGAGGACATTGAAAACTATCTGCTGAGATTTGAAAGGATTGCAAAGACATGGAAGTGGCCACAAACTGACTGGGCATGCCGGCTGGTGCCACTCTTGTCAGGTAAAGCCTTAGAAGCATATACGGCCATGGATGAAGACGAGGCCCATTGCTACCAAGATTTGAAAGCTGCTTTGTTAGAAAAATTTGACATTTCACCAGAAAGCTATAGGCAGCAGTTCCGGGCTTCCACAGTGCCAGCGGGAGAGACACCTACTGAGACCTACCACCGCCTCAAGGGCCTCTACCGCCGTTGGATTCGTCCAGACCAGCTGACCAAGGAGCAGATTGGAGAACTCGTCATCCTGGAGCAGCTTCTTCGGGTTCTGCCAGCGGACGTTCGTACCTGGGTGAGAGAGCATGAGCCGGAGGATGGACTCACCGCAGCAAAGTTGGCGCTGCAGCACCAGAACGCACGTCGAGGAGGACCTGTGCGCTTCACCAGCTCGACACTTCGACCTGCTCAGCAGTTCCCACCTACCAGACACATCCGAGGAGAGACCAGCCGCGACTCTCGAGGTATCTCCAGCTCCACCACGACCCAGCCAGCAACTGGTAAGCCTTTTGTTTGCTTTTATTGTCAGCAACAGGGCCATAAAGCCTCTGTGTGTCCAGTACGCAGAGACAAGCTGACTGGGGCCTGTTATGCACCCCGCACAGGGGATAAAATGATGAACAGTGGCAACATGAGAAAGAGAACACAAAAAACTGTGACTTTGAATGGCCAACCGGTAACCGCACTTTTTGATAGCGGGAGTTTTACCTCCCTGGTGAAGAAAAGTCTTATACCAGTGAACTGTATTGACTATAGTGAAAAAACTGACGTTGTCTGTGTTCATGGTGACACCCATGCTTATCCAAAAACTGAAGTGACTGTAGTGATTGATGAACAACCTTACCTGATCACTGTAGGGGTGGTGGACAATCTGCCAGTAGACCTTGTTCTGGGAACTGATTTACCTGTGATTCTTGACCTTTTGCAGGTGTTTCCAGCACAGGTTGATTTTGCAGGGAAGGTGTCATGTCCTGTGGTAACCAGGTCTCAAGCCAAAGGTGGTATTGAACCTCTGCCCGACATGGATGATAGCTTGTGTGGGGGGGGGTACCAAGGGGCTTAAAAAATCCAAACGGCAAAAACGATTTGAAAAGAAACTAATGCTAACTGAACATGAGGTGAAAGGGTTAAATGTTGGGGAATTGTGGGAAATACCAGGAAATATTGCAGAACTGCAGAGGCAGGATGTCACTTTGAAAATGTGCTTTGAAAAAGTGGTTGATAAAGAAGTTGCTAAAACTAATATCACTGGCAAAGACCAGTTTATGGTTGATGACAATGTTCTGTATGTCTGTACAGGGGATCAAAAACGTCTGGTTCTCCCCAAGGGTTGTAGACAGTTAGTAATGCACCTTGCCCATACCCTTCCGTGGGCTGGCCATTTTGCCCGTCATAAAACACACTTGCGCATTAGCTCACAGTTTTACTGGCCCAACATGTATCAAGACATTCAGACATACTGCACTACATGCCCCACATGCCAGAAGACATCTCCAACTCACAAAGCTGACAGGGCTCTCCTCCACCCACTACCAGTCATCTCCACCCCATTCCGCAGGGTAGCCATGGACATTGTAGGACCGTTGGTCAAGAGTGCTCGGGGTCACCAGTATATTCTTGTTGTGTGTGACTATGCCACGAGGTACCCTGAGGCTTTTCCTCTTCGTACCATCACGGCACCTGCTGTGGTTCATGCACTGGTACAGCTGTTCTCCAGAGTCGGGATCCCTGATGAAATACTGACAGATCAAGGAACCAACTTCACCTCTCGTTTGTTGCAGCTCTTCCACAAACAGTTGGGGATCACAGCTCTCCGAACAACCCCCTATCATCCTCAGACTGATGGCCTCGTGGAAAGATTCAACCAGACCCTGAAGAGGATGCTACAGAAATTTGTGTGTGACACCGGAAGGGACTGGGATCGGTGGTTGCCATTTGTTCTATTTGCTTACAGGGAGGTGCCACAGGCCTCTACTGGATTCTCACCCTTTGAGCTCTTGTATGGATGGGATGTGCAGGGACCCTTGGATTTGTTGGGGAAAGCATGGACTGCCTCAGGACCCCAACCCAGTGAGCCGGGGATTATCCAGTATGTACTGCAAATGAGAGAACGGTTGGCCAGCTACCGAGAGGAGGCTGAGGAGAACTTGAGGGAGGCACAGAAGAAGCAGAAGTTCTGGTATGACCAGCAGGCCAGAGAACGAAACTTCCATCCAGGCCAGAAAGTTCTTCTCCTCCTTCCTTCATCCAGCAGCAAGTTGTTGGCCAAGTGGCAGGGTCCATATACCATCACTCGGCGTATGGGACCTGTCACATATGAAGTCAATCAACCAGACAAAAAGAGAGCCAAGCAGACCTACCACATCAATCTCCTAAAAGAATGGAAGGAACACCCCACCATGGTTCCTGAGCCAGCCTTCCTGGTGCGAAAGGTCGACGGGGAGGGAGAGGAGGACCCCAGTGTTCCTGTAGTCACTGAAGCCTCAGAACCCCTTGTGGCGCATCTTTCGGCAAACCAGGCAGCCGAGCTCCTGAAGGTCTTCAAGGAGGTACCATCCCTTTTTGATTCCAACCCAGGAAAGACGACCCTGATTGATCATGTGATTCGTCTGAAGGACCAGAATCCCATCCGTCAGCGTCCTTATCGTGTTCCTCAACACTTGGTGACCCAGCTCCGGCAGGAGATTGACTCCATGCTAAAACTGGGTGTCATTGAGCCATCCATGTCTGAATGGTGTAGCCCTGTGGTTGTTGTTTTCAAAAAGGATGGGTCACTACGCATCTGTATTGATTTCAGGAAACTAAATGCCATTTCTGAGTTTGATGCGTACCCCATGCCCAGAATTGATGACCTTCTTGACAGAATTGGCAGTGCTCTCTATATCACCACTCTTGACCTTTGTAAGGGTTATTGGCAGGTACCCCTGGAAGCCTCCAGCCGACCTTACACAGCATTCCGAACACCAGCAGGACTGTTCCAATTCACAGTGATGCCTTTTGGATTGCATGGTGCCCCAGCGACATTCCAACGTCTCATGGACAAAGTTTTGCAGGGCTGTGAAGACTTCAGTGCTGCATATCTTGATGATGTGGTGATTTTCAGCACCACGTGGGAAGAGCATGTCCAGCACCTGAAAAAAGTCTTGGAGAAGATTAAGGTGGCTGGACTAACGCTGAATGTGGCTAAATGTGAGTGGGCCCGTCACGAGACCCGGTACCTAGGTTACCAGCTGGGAAGAGGAGAGGTGCGGCCTCAGATGGATAAGGTTGAAGCTATCCAGAACTGCCCTCGTCCTCGAACCAAAAAGGAGGTGCGCTCCTTCTTAGGTCTGGCTGGATGGTATCGTCGTTTTGTTCCACAGTTTGCCACCATTGCAGCCCCACTCACTGCCCTGACGTCTAAAGACCAGAAAAACCCAGTCAACTGGACTGAAAGTTGTGAGTCAGCCTTCAACGTGCTGAAAATGCATTTGTGTTCCTCTCCAGTATTGCGCAGCCCTGATTTCAGCCGCCGATTCCTGGTGCAGGTGGATGCCTCTGAAGTGGGTCTGGGAGCAGTCCTTGCTCAGGGAGAGCCCGATGCTGAGCAGCCCATCCTGTACCTGAGCCGCAAGTTGCTGCCCCGGGAGTCCAGGTATTCAGTGGTCGAGAAAGAGGGTCTGGCCATCAAGTGGGCTCTGGAGAGCCTGAAATATTACCTCCTTGGGAGGGAATTTGACTTGGAAACGGATCATCGAGCCCTCACCTGGATCAATTCCATGAAAGACCACAACAGCCGCCTAACGCGGTGGTATCTGTCACTGCAGCCGTTCAAGTTCCTGATCCGACACCGGTCTGGCAAGTCCAACATGGTAGCAGACTACCTGTCCAGGTTGCCAAGACTTGGTCAACCTCCGGGAGGAAGAGGATGATGTGACGGAAGAGCTCCGTCATGTCCCGTGTTGAACTGGTCCCGAGTTCAGCAATGCGCGCACGCACACACACACACACACACAGGCAGCGCTCATACACACACGCATAGCGCAGCATTCATTCAACTTACCTGCTCCATTCACTGTCTGCCGTCTGTCAGCTCCGTTCCCATCATTATTTCTCAGTCATCACAGTAGTCTCGGGTGCACACTTGACCACTGTTTAAACATTTTTTCATCCATAGTTTTGTCATTCATCAATCATCCCTTCAGTATCCACCTCACATTCGCAATTACCACCTGTCAAACTGAGCGCTGGTGCAACTTCCGGGTTATACGCCGGTAGGCGCGGGAAAGTGTCTGACGTCCTGGTGACGTCACCGAAAGGAAGAAGTTTTTTTTTTTTGATAAACTGGTTTCTAATTTGTCTGGACTGTTGTAGAGATCCATCAATGATCATGCTGGGTGTGTTTTAATTTATGGCAATTTATTGTGATATTGTGTAACTAAATCTTGAAATGCTTGGGCAGTAGTAAGCAATTTTACCTCTTAATTACCTGGGGGGAGGAGCTTCAGGGTTTAAAAGAGGGCCTTTCTCTATCATGGGGAGTCAAAGCCAGTAGAGGAAAAAGACCCAAGGAAGAAGGTACAAGGAAGGTACAGTGAACTGAAAGTCAAGTGAAAGGACTTGTTTCTGTAATTGGTTTTTTTTTGTATTAAGAATGGACTTTATTTTTGAACACTGTAAATACTTCTTTTTTTAGACTAAAACCACATTTTTGCACTTAAAAGACGAGCACAATAAAGCACCTGAAAACTAATTTTTTCGACTACGCCATCAGTTATTTAGTTATTTTTACCAAGAAGAAGAACCCCGTCACACTTAGATCTCGAGCTTTTTTGGCCAGTTCAGCATAGTTTCTTTTCAAAAAGACAGGACTAAAATGTGTGTGGTGTGCTCTAGCCTTCCACAGCCAAATAGCCTGGCCAGTCAGCTATTAGCCTCCTGCTCATTCTCGCCTGCTAGCTTGTGTTTGCTGAGTCATGCTGGTATGTGTCCGCTGGGCCGTGCTGGTTTGTGTCCACTGGGTCGTGCTGGTCTTGTCCACTGGGCCGCGCTGGTCTTGTCCGCTGGGCCACTGGTTTGTGTCCCCTGGGCCGCCCGCGTCTGCTGGGCCGCGCTGGTCTTGTCCGCTGGGTCGCTGGTTTGTGTCCGCTCGGCTGTGCTAGTTTGTGTCCGCTCTGGCCGCGCTGGTCTTGTCTGCTGGGCCGCTGGTAGTAGCAAGGGTCTATAGAAATTGTTCCATAGACCCTTGGTACTACAAAACCAAAGTGGAAATGAATCTATTTAGAATCATTTCTACTTTGGTTTTGTAGTACCAAAGGCAGAGCCAGATGCATGACAAAAGAAGAGAGCCCACTCGGGACTCACCTCACCGACCAAAGGAACCATAACTGATTAATAAGCCAATCGCAGTTTCAATGTACCGGCCATTGCACAGTTTAATCTTTGTGATAAGCGTATGCGGCTATACTGGAAGGATCAACTACGATAGCCCTGAGGGTGGAGGGTATGTGGAGCCCACTCGCAGCAGTACAATGATCCGAGGGGGCAGAGGAGGTGATCCAAGGCCCCCGGGAGAGTTGTCGGTCTCAAGGAGGGCACCCCCCCCCCCCCCATGAGCCCTCCAGTCACGACAGGGAGCCAGGCAGCGACAGGCTTGCGACCTCTAACCTGAAACACCATCACGCAGGGCAGGAAAGGGTCCGACTTGGTTAGGGCGAAAGACCTGGGTGGGGGCCAGGGAAACGGAACCACCACCCCGTCAGATCACACTGCGTGAGTGGCGTACTCTTCGGGACTTTTCATGGTCGCTGGACCATCCAGCATTGAGTTCTGGGGCCAGCGCTCCGCTGCCGGAGCGGTGACTGCACCCACTACAGAGTCTGAACAGTGTTGGAGAAACATAGTTATTCTAATGGTACCTCGTAAGCTCTGGCTTCTGTGGCTGGGACCGCATCCCGCTGCCGGATTTGGACGGACCCCAGATACCGCCTGGAACTCGCGGATCCCATTGTAGAACCGCTGACAAAGACAGCACGACTCGTCTCGCATCCTCTCCTGTAGGCCTGAGCCTCAGCCCGCAATGTTGAAGGAACCTACCGCCGGACCGACAAACAGGGGGCATAGGCCCTTGAAAGGCGGGGCTTCATAAAGGCGTTTCAAATTGGAGGTTCGAAGGGCAAAAATCCACTAAAGGGATCCGATGTCCCTTTGTCTTTACCCGGGTAACTCACCCTCCGAAGCTGGAGCACCACCAGTTAAAACTGTGGTTACTCATAACAGGGACGCACAAGAAAAAGTGTCTCCCAGAAAAGTGCTAAATGCACCATACGGTCCCTGCTCCCATTCACTTTGACTGCAGAGGCTCTAGAAACTGCTGAAGGGCAAAAGCCGTTTACGTGTGTCAAACTCTGTACTCAGAATAATTTCCACTTTGGTTTTGTAGTACCAAGGGTCTGTGGAAAATGTTCAAACACTTTCTGCCCCAGCTACTCCCAATAGGCAAAACGCACTACGTGTGAAAGTGGGACTTTGTCATTTTTCACAGTGGTCCAAATGCTCTGATATTCTGCCCCAGAACAGAGCCTTATGGGCGGGTAAAATTCACTGGCTTATACACCATGGTTCCTGGACCTTTTAGGGGTCCAACCCGCCCAGGAGGCTCTGTCCCTGGGTAAAATAGCGGGGCAATTGAATGAGTACAAGTCTGACTTTAAGTGACGGGCTGCGCGACACCGCTCCCCCACCCCTCGCATTAAAAAAAACCTGTGATTGACGTATATATACGTCGATGGCAGTGAGTGAGTTAAAAGTTCTGACTCAGTCCGTCTATTACCACCTGAAGAACATCGATAGAATCAAAGGTTTTCTGTCCAAACCAGACACAGAAAAACTCATTCATTCATTTTCAGTAAATTAATTATTGTAACGGTGTCTTCACTGGTCGGAACAAAAACTTAATCAGGAAGCTACAGCTAATTTTTTATTTATTTTTTAATACGAAAGAAAGGAAACTGAAACCACTGAGACATAAATGCTATGTACTAGGGCTGCACGATTCTGGAAAATATGTTTGTCATGATTTTCTTGATAAAATTTATATCACGATTTTTTTTAAATTAAGTAAAAAAAATTTATTCAACTCAAATCCAAAATTTGCAGATTAACAAGATTAAATTTGTATTTTTCTTATTGACAATCGGTAAGGTTTTTTCCCCCCATGATATTTAAGAGCATAATTCCCTTTGACATAGAATATTTTCTGTGTGTGTGTGTGTGTGTCGACAAATCAAGCGTTTTATTTTCTCAGTTACCGACTTTAAACCAGTTAAGGAGGTTCTGTGGTCAGTCGAGATTCTTTACTAATTTCTCCATCCCTAGATAGAACTCACTTGGACGTTGTTGAATCTGCATCAATTTTCACCTGTAGAACAAGAGGGGTGAGTTTTTAAATGTTTGAAAATATCCTCTGGATGATCTGACTGGTTAGTTTAGTTTGTCTGCTTCATCTGGTTTGAAAGGGATGTGTTTGTTCTGTTCCATTCCATTGCATTTCACTGAACACCTTCTGTTTCTGTGTGTTTGGATGTAGAGAGAAGACAAAGGTGGATTTGAAGTGAAACAAAAAAGTTTAGATCTGGACAAAGATCACCTGATTCCAGCAAACATGGATGGAAGACCCACCTGTGACCAGTGTGGAAAGACTTTCACCACAGTAAGGAACTTAAAAAGACACCAACTTATCCACACTGGGGAAAGACCATATGAGTGTGACCAGTGTGGAAAGACTTTCACCAAAGCAAGCCACTTAAAAAGACACCAACTTATCCACACTGGGGAAAGACCATATGAGTGTGACCAGTGTGGAAAGACTTTCACCCAAGCAAGTACCTTAAAAACACACCAACGTATCCACACTGGAGAAAGACCATATGAGTGTGACCAGTGTGGAAAGACTTTCACCGTAGCACGTGTAATTAAGAGACACCAACGTATCCACACTGGAGAAAAACCATATGAGTGTGACCAGTGTGGAAAGACTTTCAGCCAAGCAAGTAACCTAAAAATCCACCAACGCATCCACACTGGAGAAAAACCATATGAGTGTGACCAGTGTGGAAAGACTTTCAGCCAAGCAAGTAACCTAAAAATCCACCAACGCATCCACACTGGAGAAAAACCATATGAGTGTGACCAGTGTGGAAAGACTTTCACCACAGCACGTGACCTAAAAATGCACCAACGCATCCACACTGGAGAAAAACCATATGAGTGTGACCAGTGTGGAAAGACTTTCACCAAAGGAGATCACCTAAAAACCCACCAACGTATCCACACGGGAGAAAAACCATATCATTGTGACCAGTGTGGAAAGACTTTCACCACAGCAGGTCACCTAAAAATCCACCAATGCATCCACACTGGAGAAAAAACACATGACCTGTGTGGAAAAGCTTTCATCATAACAGATCAAGTTAAGCTCCACCACCAAAGTATCCACCCCGGAGAAAAACCCTACCAGTGCAAATTCTGTGACAGATCTTTTGTCACAGGTCCACAATGTACTAAACATGAACGTATCAAACATTTCCACAAAGGACAAAAACTTAACAGTCGTACGCAAAGCAAGACATTGGAATCTAGTGGAAAGAGTCTTAACACAACTAAACAGTTGGAGTGTTACCAACATGATGAAAGAGTGTCTTCATCCTCTGCCCTCTCCTGTCATCAGCACAAATGTGAACCATCAACTCCTGGAGCAAAATGTCCCTCACTGTCACATGACCAGAAGAAACACAGTGTGTTTGTACCAGCAGCACCCACTTCTGACAGGAACATCAGACTGAAAAACCTCCAAATCAGGCTTCACAAAATCCAAATGTGAAGACAAACATCAGACTGAAGGCTATGTTTTGTTGTCCTCAGAGGACAGAAGTGTGTTCTAATGCACCACCTTCACAAAACAGGGATGTTACTGAACTTCAACCTGTCACCAGGTGAAAAGTTCAACTAGTGGAGGTCAACAAGGACCTGGTTTCTGTGGTGATTCTACTTCTCATTGACTTTGTGAACTTGAATCAGTAAATTGTTGTGATTGTGTTGCTGGTTGGGGTTGACACGGTTTGATTTCCATCAATTAGAAACATGATGAATATAATTCGGTGGAGACAGAATGACTGATGAAGTGTGTCGAAGAACCTAGAGGTCAAGGTCCCCCAGGCCACTAAGAAGGGTCATGTGACCATAAGTCCCACTATAGGGAATATTTACTCATAGTAAGTGTGATGTTTAACCTGATCAGAGTAATTAATGAATTGATAATAAGGAAAATGTATTAACCTCAGTTATGAGTAGAAAGTGTGTTTTTCAATTTTTGGCAGAGAGGGAAAAGGCAGAAGGAAAGTGAACCAGACAATGGTTGCAAAGGAGGGTGGGGTTAGATCAGACTACAGACTGACAGTGGAAAAAGTACACACAGAACACAGTAAAATATTAAATCATATGGGGATCAGTGACATTGAAGTAAGGGAGGGGTTAAGGGCATATAAGAGCTGTGTAGAATAGCATTAGGGAGAGAAGCTTTAAACCAGGTCCATAGGATTTTGTCATCTAGTCTCATACTGTTATTCTGGAAGGAATACAGTCTGTTTTCAACCTAGTTTACTCTAGTGTGGCCCTGTTATGGAATTATTTCAGTTTAATAAAAAACTAAGCTGGAATCAGAATAATCTTTATTCAATAATTATGAGTTCTGTTCAAGACAGAACACACACACAGGAGCATGAGTGTGGAGAGATCTCTGCCAGACCAAGGAGAGACACAGGTACTTATACAGATACAACTGGCCAATCAAAGGAGACACAAGAATTTGGGTAGGTGTGATAACCACACCCCCTCTTACTGTTGCTGACTGGTTTAAACATGTCCTGGGTTAAACACAATCAACAGTTAACACTCTCAGATGTGATTTACAAAGACAAAGTAATAATACAAAGAATAAAGAAATAATACGATGTTAAGACACAATATAATTCCATTACAGCCCATCCTGGTTTAAACTGACTGGTCTGTGGTTGTGATACCAGATGGGGTCATTAGGTGGACTTTTAAATCTGGATGAATATTATATAATATATTGTGTTCAGAGACTCTAAAGACTTCACTAACTGTGAGGAATGTCTAACCTTCATCAGTGGAATAGATTCCCTGTGGATTACCGCTCATCGGACCAGGGAATTATTCTTTGAACATTTAGGGAGAGACAAAGAGGAGGATTTCTGAGTTCCTCTTGGTCCCTACCCTGCCCGTCACCAAGGACGGTGACTCTGATCAGGTTGCCTTCAAGGTCCTCCTAAACTGGATTCATTATTGGATTATCATTTTCCCTGTGATGTGGATTAATTGTATAAATTTTTCCCCATATTGGATTATTAAGACATTCGATTGGACTCCCCTTTCTGGTCAAAGCAGCGTCGAAGCCACAGGCCCAGGGTGTGGCAGGAGGGTTGTGAAAAGAGGAAGTGCAGTGATTATGAGCACACAGTGTGTATTCTTATACTATAAGTTAGGATAGTGGTTGAGTAGGAAAACAAAATGATATAATCACATATATACTAAATTTTGTACACTTTGCTTCACTGAATGGCATGAAATAAAAAGACTAAAGTGTAATTCTCTGACTTTATTGTTCATATGTAAACACTTAAGGGTGTATGTAACGGCTCAGGTTCATGTGTGCACAACATCTGATGGTTCTGATAATATCTTGGTCATTCTTCCACCTAATTATATTGATTGCGTCCTTAGGGCCCCTCACTGGCCTTAAAATGTCTACCTAGCATGCACCAGATGCCAGAGCTACAGAAGCAGCTGCTAATAGCAGTTGTGCTAACATTTTAGGGTGACACATAGAGGGTTTTCTCTGTCATTTTATGATGTTAGAGTTAGCAGGACGGAGGCTGGGATGATAAAGTAGTGACAGAGCTAGGCTAATGCTTCACCATAACTTACAGCTGAAGTACAGTCTATGGTGGACACCTAGGATCAGGGTAAGACCCAGGCCAGGGCCGGACTAGATTAGGACCACATAAAAAAGAGAGGTTTAATATTACCAGAGATGGACAAGCGGTAGTGGTTTAGTCCCAAACTGAGGCTAACAACATGAAGCAGATCACATTCCACTGGAGGAGGAAGTCTGTTTAGCACAGGGGTGGGCAAACTGTTTGACACGTGAGACACGAAGGGTTCTAAATTTGACAGACGGGCTGGACAATGAGCAGATGGATAGAGTGTTTTGGTAATCCACCTCATAAGAGGAAAAAAATAACATGGGATATGTTATTTATAAAAGTCCCACAGGGCTTTACAGAAACACAATTGACTACAGGAAGGAAAAACTTCAAAACCCAGTGGGGAAAAAGAAGAAATCTTGAGGAGAACCACACTGAAGGACAGGTCCACTCCCCTGGACGGACAGACTATAGATGAACGTCTATTTGTAAATGGAGCAGGGGGGGGGGCAGGTCCAACCACCAGACAGGTGAGGGAGGAGGTCTGGGGTCACAGGTCTACTGAATATAACGTGAGCGACTCAGCCTTTCATTGGTTATATCTTCATCTATCAGTTCTACACGACGACTCATTTTCCTGCGTGATAAACTGATTTTCTTCTTTTTTTCTAATTTGTCTTTGCTCTTTGGACACAACACGTCTGCTGTGTCCACCATATTTTCTTTTAAAACTCTCCTTCAGACAGTCCTGCTGGGCTATGTTAATTTGAATGACACCATACAATTTGTCTTGGTACTTGTCTCTTTAATGGCAGTAAGCTAGTTAATTAGCGTTCTTTCTTTGACTGCTTGCTAGCATAGTTAGCATGCTTTGTGGCAAAGTAAGGGTTAATATTTCATTGTTTAAAAAGCACCACAGTCTCTTGTCATAGCAGGCATACAGCAATTGATCTGTAGTTGTCCAGTTCTTCATTCATTGTTGTGATTAAAGGTGTAATGTGTGCTGAAAAGACTTCTTAAACCTCTTTGACCTTCAGTTCGTCAGGATCAGACAAAATCCCCCCACGCTGTTTTATAAAGTGTGCTCCTGTGTTGAATAAGATTTGGGTATTGGAATTAAAAGAATTAACTTGACAATTAAAAAACTGTATTTGATATTCTACTTTATAATGAAACATTATTAGCTGACACCATTGCCAACAGTCTTCTGCTTTGGTTTGGATGACAGCACCACCATCTTTCTGGATTCACACCCTAAAAATAGGAACATTTTCATTAAATGATGTGTGCACATTATCACATGCATGTTGACGGTGTGTTCATAAACTCACCATTGTTGGTGGTTTGTGCCAGAGCTGTTCCGTCTCTGTATGGCTGTCAAATTTCCGTCCACAGACGGAAATCCGTCAAAAATGAAATTTCTGTTCCGTCAAATCTATCCGCTGAATTGAAAAATTTTTTAAAGCTTTATTTTGGTCGAAAACCACCACAAAACCATTTCCTTTTTCTGGTTTATTTTATTTTATTTGGACTTGAAGAAGACCTATTTAGGTCGAAACGTCGTCCACTTTTTTATTTTTATTTGACTTTCACAGGAGTTTTCCGCTCGGCTTCGGCGGAGATTTCCGTGTTAGCTATAGCTTCTTTTTCTTTTCTTTTTGTCTCTCTTTTCTTTGTTAAAATTAAAATACGCACACTCACACACACTACACAACACACACACAACACGGGACACACAGACACATACATATATAAAATAAAATGCAGAATTTTACGGACGGAGAGGGCTGGACGGTGGTCCGCAGGGGACGCCGGCCAGGCCGCTTCGCGCCCGGGGAGTGGGAAGAGGGACGCCGCGGTGGGGATGATTTTCTCCGGGGGACGGACAGTGCATTTAGGGCTCCGGGGTTTCACAACGCCGGGGTCCGCAACCGCTATAACCCCAACCTTGAGCCAGTGCCACCCCGGAGGATTATCCCCACCGGTCGCCCCCAACCCCTCATCCGGACTTATGCACAGGCGGTGCGGGGCACACGGGGAGGATTTCGCCGTGCGCCCGGGCTGCAACGGGGGGAGATGCGGGGTCCAAAAAACATGGCGGACTACATTAAACCTACGGCCCGGTTTAAACAAATTACACATACTTTTCATGATTTAAGTAGGGCTGTTCACCACGGGTCCAATGTGAGGGTTTCTGAGGATGAAAAAAGACCCAGAACAACCATTAACATGGAAGATATGTTGGCTAATTTAATTAAACCTGCTTTGCCATCACAAAAAACATGTGATGACATTATAGGTAATGCTAAAAACTGGGCTCACACCACCATGTTAATTTTAAAACAGCATTATGAAGACATTGTGGAGGAATTAATGACCAAAGTTGAGGAATTTAATGGGGATGAATGGGAAGAGCCATTTAATGTAGCACTGAGATGGTGTAAAAGGACATTTCCCAGACTAAGACAGGATGTTGTGGATGAGATTAGGGGGACTGTTTTAGCCACAGTAAGGGACAGACCCACTGAGGAGAACAATGTGACCCCTACTCCCCAAAATAACATACCTACTTCCACTCCAAGAGGTCACAGCACACAGACCTTTGCTCCCCAGGCCACAAGAGACCAGGGGACGGATCCCCCAACAGATTTGGGGGTTCCACCTGTTACCACCAACGTAAATAGGGGGTCTCCACCTGTTACCACCAACGTAAATAGGGGGTCTCCACCTGTTTCCACCAATGTTAATAGGGGGTTTCCACCTGTTTCCACCAATGTAAATAGATGGTCTTCACCTGTGAACCCGGGTATTACTAATGTAGATTGGGGGGTTTCACCAATTACCACCAATGTAGATGGGGGGGTTCCACTGCTTACCACCAATGTAAACCCATCCATTAAGGAACAGAGGGTACAGAGACATGGGGCATCCAGAGGGGTCCACACCACAATAGTAACCAGACCCCCACTAGACTCCATTCCAGATCCTATTCCACAATCTGTACCACAGATTATGGATACACTCGTACCTGAACCCGGGACAGACCACCTAGATTTGGGGAACATTCAAAGTACTTTGGGGATAGTATTCTGACTCCTACAACACTGGAATTGATCCAGGTGTTGGAGGAGACAGAACGGAACCTGAATATGATTATAGATTCACTCTAATATATGATATTTCTGATAAGGAAAGTTTATTTTCCTAATGATTAATATTTGCAAAAGAAAACTAAGGACAATAATTATTAGTAGACAGTGCTACTAAATTAAGTATCTTCTTGACATCACAGTGAAAGACACTAGATTTTACTAGATTTAATGACATTTTTTATTATTTATTATTGGAATTATTTCGTTTGATAGTGAAATCGAAAGCTTTAATTGTAAAGATGATAAGGTAATCTTTATGGAAGCATCCCATGCTAGTCTTTTGTATATTATCCATTGTTTATTTAGTGAAATTATACAATACATTTGAACAAACATATATAGTATTTAAATTTTCCTAGATGAGTTATAAGTAAATTTGAAAATTTTATGATCATATGAGCAGGATTTTTCTAAAATGTAAGTACAAATTTCACATTCTGTAATGTTAAATCATGGCCTATAATGCTCTTAGAATGCACCAAAATGATGCAATTTTTAAAAATGTTCCGGGGGGGCAAACCCCCGGACCCTCCTAGAGAACTTCGCGCCTACGGCTGCGCCCACCAGGCTCCGCATACACAAAAATGTTCAGTCAAAAATGTTTCAGTTACTTTCAGCCATGTGTACAGTTCAACACAGGAGGAACAGCTGGGAGTAATGTGTGGTCTGGAAAAGCAGTCCAACATTGTGGTTGCAGAATGTTTTTCCATCCACACCAGTACATTCATCCTCCACCAGCGCAACAGGGGAGGAATCAACAAGAACAATCAATCAATCTGAAATGATCAATTAGTGTAGTTATTGGTCTAAGATGATCTGTTTCTGTTATTTATTCATCAATAAACAGATTCTTGGTAAGATTCATCTGCCTTTGTCATTTCTGCTTCAGTGATAGTGTCACAAAACATGAGTGAATGGACTCTGTGTGTTTGTGACAATAGTGCACTGTAACACCACACACATGAACACACACACTTTATGTTTCACTTTTGATTCATGGATCAGTGTGTACATATCCTTGTCACATGACACCTCCACAACTGACAGTTGACTCATATCCTACACTCAGGCTGTGAGGTCTTTGATCTGTGGCAGACTGCTCAGACACTGACTCTCCCTGTCTGCTGATCTTTACTTGAAACTGTCCAATAATAAAACCTTAGATGTTTAGAAAACTGATCATACTAAAGAACACTTATGGTAAGCAGACTACATCAAATACATACCATCTGAATTTTGTCTGATGTTTAAGTTAGCATTAGAGGTTTCACTTCTGAGGTCAGAGTAACTTACCTTCATAATTGTCCATGTAGCTGGAAATCTACATGTTGAAGCCTTTGTCCTGTTTACTCATCGTGGCTCAGGAACCTTCCACAATGACATCTACGTCACTGACTGTAGTTTTAGGAAGGTCCTGAAGACATCTAGTGTCAAATGTCACCTCTGTCTGTTAAAATAGTTGATATAATCTATCTAATCTAACTAGCTACATGACAATTTGACACATACGGTGACAGACAGACAGTCTGTCTGTTGTCTGTTGTATATTTATCTAGTCTATTGTTTATCAACAGTGTAGCCGCAGCCATTGGAGTTTAGTGTCTTCCCTCATGAACTTATGTCTTGCATATTTTGCACTAGTTTGCACACTGTGTACAATTAAGATTAAAATGGATTTTTTATATACTGACATATTGAATAACTTTCTATGACATTAACGGTGATTATATTAAGACTCTGATGTAATTTATTTAATGTTAATATTGTAATATATTGGACAGACTTCGTTTCCCATGATGCATGTGTCACTGTCACTTCCTGTGAAATGTTTGGGAAACTATGAATGAGCTTGTCAGGCTATATGTGTGAAGCTCCCACTTTGATGCGCTGCAGGATTATGGTCTAATGCTCACAAAGGCAATCGCAAGTTTATTGTCCTTTAATCAACAACCACAAGTTGGAAACATCCTCCCTTAATCCACAAGCCGGCAAAAGTGGTATGTTATGTTTGTTGGTTATTATTTTAATAACTCTTATGGTTGTGTTTATGAATTTGTGACTGATTGTGGTGTATTTGTTTTGTTTAGTTCTACGTTGTTTGTATATTTCTTCGTTTGCCAAATAAACATCATTGTGAGAACCTGAGCCTCGGATTTGTGACTAAGCGGGCGGAACAAACAGTGTTTGTAAACAATTAGTTAAAAATCACCAACCAGCTCATCAGCATTGAAACACACAGAGGTTTCAGAGTCATCCCTGCAGAGATCCAAAAAGTGGAAGAGAACAGAGCTGGAGTGGAGGAGTCAAAAGTACAATAGCGTTTGGGAGGAGTGCACGGTTTGGCCTCACGCTGAGTGGGAATGTCAAATAAAATCTGCATATGATCCGAGAAAAGTACGTCATAAATGTGCAGATTGGAAACACAGAGACCATGCGAGAGCACCAAGTCAAGTGTGTGTCTGAGACAAAGTGAAAAGAGTCAATAACATTTAAAAAGCTCCTGGAGATGGGCTCGTCAGGGCAACAGATCTGAATATTAAAATCCCTAAGGGTAAGGACGCCATCATATTTAGAATTTGGGCCAGGAATTCAGAAAAGTTACATATATGTAACCAGGTCATATTTTGGAATCTTTTTGTGATTTTATTTTGTGTTTCAATACCCTGGATTAAATTTAACTCACAACGGGAAGTGACGTCATGTCGTAGTCGGGACTGCACGTGAAGCATTCTGGGTATTTGTGTTTTTCCGGTTCATGAACCATTTACGTTCATGAACTGTGACGAAGCATCCAAGCGGGACCAGGAGTAAGTCAGGGGTGTCCAAATCCAGTCCTCGAGGGCCGGTGTCCTACATGTTTTAGATATTTCCCTCTTCCACATGATTCAGTTTAACCCTTTAACTCCTGAAACTTTTGCAGTTCCATAGTTAAAAAAATAATTAAAATAAGCAACAAAATAAACAAAAATGGCCAAAGTCATCAATAAAATGAAGAAAAATGAATAATAAACTGACAAAATAATTAGTAACATGAAGAAAGTAAGACACATGTGAAGCAAAATTAAAGAAAAAATAATCAAATGAAAAGTAGAATGTAGAAAAATAAACAATGAGCAACAAAATGAACAAAAACTTTGTTTTTATTATTATTATTTTGTCAGTTTATTATTCATTTTTGTTCATTTTATTGATGACAGCCATTTTTGTTTATTTTGTTGCTTATTTTAATTGTTTTTACTGTAGAACTGCTAAAGTTTCAGGAGTTAAAAGGTTAAACTGAATCATGTGGAAAAGGGAAATATCTAAAACATGTAGGACACAGACTGGATTTGGACACCCCTGTTGTACGTTGACCAATTTAGTTGAAATATATTGTTATATGTAATGGATGTTATTCTGACAAGATGCCATGAGAACGGATGTTGAGTTTCCTGATCTTGTGATCTGTTTTCATCACCATGTAAGTTATAATGACCTATTACATACCACTACTATTTGTTACTGTTAAAAAGTTGTGTGTGATTTTCTAGTTAGGAATTTCATTAAACCATGTAAAATATCGCTAGCCACTAAGCAAGTATATTGTGTTTTATTCTCTTTTCGTTATGGCCACGAATTACCTATTTCGTGGGAACGAATTAAAAAAAAAATCCATGTCACCAGGGGGGCTCCGTACAACTACCCATCTATGAGTTGTCAGATAGTTAATAAATGAGGTGTATATGTTCCATACATGATCTGTGTCAACTGAAGAACATCAGCCAAATGATATGTCTGCACATTTAGTTTTTCACGTTCAGACCTAATACATTACGGTAAAAACAGGAGTGTTTGCAGCTATGGTCATTGATCATACTCTTTCCTTTTTTACTCCCAGTTTAGTAGAATAGACTCTCCTGCATCCACACCCCAGTCCAGCAGGGGGCGGTAATTCACCTTTTACGATAAATTGTCAACCGCCAAAAACTCTAAAAAAAGAAGCAGAAGAAGAAGAAGGTCAGTCCTTTGTCACAATAGATGTGTGGTTTGTCAGGAGCTTCGATGTTGTAATCTTTCACACGGTACAACTTGTTACCTCTGCTCGGACAGTGCGGCTCGTTAGCCCCGCTAGCTGCTGGTTAGCTTAGCCTCAAACGGCTCCTCCACCAAACGAGCCGCTTCGTACAGATTTAGAATTGAAAGCGACAGCTTCGGCTCCGGCTTCGTTTCCCAATCCCCACACCAAGACCCACCAGTGGAGAAAGACTTAAAGCCGCCTTTTCTGTCCGGTGTGCTCACAACAGTCCATCGTGCTCACAAACGCACATGTTCGGGATCAGCGAGTGGAACCAGGTTTGATTATCAGTGATTATTGTGACACAACAGTCCCGAGTGGAACGATTCCCCGACATCAGCAGCTCCAACTGCTCTGTTTTGTGGACGATAGATGTGTGGTTTGTCAGGAAGATAGTTGTTTTAGCCGCTCTAACAGGCTGCTTCCTTAGCCTGGCTAGCAGGCCCGCTCTGCCTCCTCGGTCTGTCTTCGTTCCTTACGCCGTCTGTTCCGCCTCCAAGGCCCGCCAACAATCCAGGGACAGCCCGGTGCTCTCTGACGGTAAGTTATGAGGCTGAAAGATTTTACTGTGTTCATGTTATTTACGAAACAATTGTGTAGAAAAATGCTTTGGTTTGTGTTTAGTACAAGTATTTAGTGATGGTGAAATGAATGTGTCCAGTCTTTGTCCAAATTCTGATCAAAGACCCGTTTAACAACTGATTTAAGAAAAAATTCAAGTGCAAGTTATGGAGTCAGCCTCAACAACTGTTTGGACTTAAAACCGCTCAAAGAATTGGACTCAGTTTCCAGTCTTTGTGCAGCTCATTCCATCCATATGGTGCAGAGTAAACAAAAGCCCTCTGGCCCAGTTCTGTTCAGACGTATAGAACAAAAAGCAACTTCTACAGAGAGAATAAATATCAGAATTTCTCTGGTCAATTAATGTACAAATGTAGATGTCAAGTATTGCGTTATATATAAAGTCATGGACCAATGGCTTATCCTTCTGGCGCTAGATCAGGACATCTGAGTGTGCAACAAATTCAACATTGAATATTTTTGAGTGGAATTTGGATGCATTCAGGTAATATGAACGGCCGACCGACCCAACTGGAAACACATGTTACCAATAACCAATGAAAAAGAGAGTGTAGGTCACAGGAGACGGTGTCAAATGAGGACAGGAAGTACCAGTACCAACTGGTATGTGATTTTTTTATTTTTATTTTTAAATGTCGTCTTCATGAGAGTTTGATTAATTCAATTTGCTTCAGTTGGTTTGATAGGTGATGCAGTCTGGAATCTCTCATCAGGTGCAGTTGAGTGTGTGGTCCTCAGTCTTTTACCTTTATTGTATTTCAATGACGTAAGTCAGATGGATGCGACTTGATTTTTTTTACAAAATGTCAGATACCTATTGGATTCAGCACCACATATGAAAGTGGCCTCAGTTGGATTTAAAAAAAAAATGTATTTGTGCTGTTCAAACTGTCTTTAACAGATTAAATACAGGTCACATATGAGGGAAAAAAGTTTGATTTCAGCCACATTTACCTGCAGTCTGATAGTGTGTACTTCTCGTCTTTTCTAAATGTGTGAAGACTGTGAGAGTTAAAAGACTCAACTTAAAAGGTTCAAAGTTGGTTGTTTTCCCAGAATTTCAATTTATCTAATTTTACCTTTTCATTCTCAGAATATATTTCACAAAATAATATTCATGTACAACTGCCTACTCATACAGGGTGTACCCCGCCTTCGCCCATTGTTGCCGGATCAGGCCCCCAGTGATTTCCGCGACCCTAGTGAGGATAAAGCAGGTTCAGATGACGAGACAATGTTCATGTACATTTCTAGACTATATGCACCATTAATTTTTTTATCTTCAAATTGTCCTTCCTCCCACAAAAAAGTCTTTTCTTTACCTAAAGTGGCTCCATTACACAGCCATAGATGTGTGCATGTTGACTTTAACATGAATATCTACGAGCAACAGAAAAGGCACATCCTGTGTATAGTTTTGAGTGTTTCAAACTCTGCTTTTTCTTTGTTTGAATGAATGGGTGGGTAATCTCAGTAGCAAACTGACTGGAGTCCTGTAGCACATACACGATTTCTTTAATACCTTTTGTGAAATATGATTATATGCTAATTGTAATGATAATTTCTCTTACTTTGACAGGTTGATTTCCTAACTTTCTAATTAGTTTTTTTTTTTTAAACTAGTTTGAACATGGTAATGTGAGCAGCGAGACAGTTTGTGATTGTTCTTAAGAGAGGTTGTATTTTTGTGCAATAGTTTTGTAGAAAACATCTTTGCCAATAATGGAGCCAAAATCAATAGTTTTCTTGAATCTTTTTTGTAAGACTTTGGTAGGGTTTCCGAATGTATTATTGATTTCAATTCCTCCTGTGAAGAAAACCTATAGATTTGTGCAAATGTATGTGGTGAACTAGTTTGGCTGCGATAAGAATCAACAAACCTTGCCTTCTTAAAATGGTCTGCTGTTTGTTACATCAGCATATTTGACCATTCATGGACATCATGTCTTTATAAGTGACGAAGATTTAAAGTATGAAGTCTTTATCTCTTTTGAATGCAGTTACTAATGAAGTGGGATCTATCGCCCGCTGAAAGGTAGCTCGGATCCCCAAATAAGTATTACACAAACTGGAACAATAATGGAAAAATGAATCTTTATGGGTAAATGTGTGAGAGCCTAATGAACTTTATGTCAATGGACTGACAAAGTCAGGAAATGTGTTTCATATCTTCTTAGAAATAATTGAATCGCACAGTGGACCCGTTGACTTACAGGCATACATAAAAGATTAAGATTTGAACTAAGGCCAAACAAAATAATATATGTGGTTCCCATCACATGGATAGGAAAACATTGGGTAGGTAGGTTGGTCATCCATATTTTATTTTATTTACAATTTTATATACCCGTCTTCTAAAAAGAAGCTCCAAAAATTCAGATTTAATATCAGTTATTCTTTCCAGCAGTTAGAAAATCAACACATTGCCTCAGATTTTCCATGTACATGTACATGTATATTTACAGAATGTTTTAAGAGAGCATAAATGAATTTTAGATGATTGAAATACAATAAAATCTGATTTGACATCAACATTTTGTATTTTATTGATTTTTTTTTTCAACAAAAATACAGTTTAACTACAAATGTAAATTCTATTCACATCTAAATATTATTTCAATGAAATAAAGGCCCCAATATTGAAGGCTTTAGTGGACATATACAGCTATCTATTTACTGTTCAACTTATTTCCTCTTACCATACTGCTGTTTTGTTACTGGCTTCTTGTCATTCCTCTCACAATCTTGACAGAGCGGAAGTACAGTTTTAAAATTAAATAGGGCGGCTGTGGCTCAGTTGGTAGAGTGGTTGGCGGTTCGCGTCCCGGCTCTGGCTGTCCACATGTCGAAGAGTCCTTGGGCAAGACACTGAACCATGACTTAGGCCCCCAGTAGGACTTACCATAGACATTAGAAACCTACTGGTGTAGTATGAGTGTGTGTGTGAATGGGTGAATGAGAGGCTAATGTAAAGCGCTTTGAGCACCATGAAGGTGGAAAAGAACTATATAAATGCAGATCATTTACCATTTTTTAGCTCTGGAAGAGGATTTGCATTTGGTTCCCCACACCAGGCACACAAGTCTTTGTGACCAAGAGATGCTCCATAAAGATATTAAATTCAATTAAATTTTATTTATAAAGCCCTAAATCACAACAAAGTCATCTCTTTATCGTCTCAAATAGGTTTGAAACCGCTGCTTTTTCTGATCTAATGTTTGGGAGAAATGTGTCTATTTTCTCTCTAATAGTTGATATTTTATTGTTAAAGAACTGCAGGAAATCATCAGAATGGAGCATGGATGGAATAACTGGTTTAACGGAGGTGTGTCTGTTTGTCAGTCTGGCTACAGTACTGAACAGGAATCTAGGATTATTCTTGTTTTCTTCTATTATGGATGAGTAATATCTAGTTTTGGCTGTACGCAAAGATGGATTATACTTTTTTAAGATATTTTTCCAGGCATTAAGAGAATCTTCTGAGTTGGATCGCCGCCATTGCCTCTAATTTAGGTGTTGCTTGTTTAATGGAGCGAGTGTCAGCGTTGTACCATGGGGAGGTTAATCTAATCTTAGTAGTTTTTAACTTAAGGGGGGCAACTATATCTAACGTAGTTTGTAGTGTGAGCATGGTACTATCGACCAAAAGAAACTTACTGGTGTATGAGTGTGTGTGAATGGGTGAATGAGAGGCTAATGTAAAGCGCTTTGAGCACCATCAAGGTGGAAAAGCGCTATATAAATGCAGTCCATTTACCATTTACTGTCACAAACCGATCCCTTGACTCTCCCGGCTGCACGGGATCAGCTGGGGGACTAGCCACGGTAGCAGTTCTACGGGTATTAGCACAGCCTGCGGTCCCTGCAGCTACCTCGCTATATCGCTCAAAGTCCTGCATTTTCCTTATCAGTAGCACTTTCTGCTCCTCAGGTGTTGCTCCGTTTAATTTTACAAAAACTTGACAGTTATTAGTCCAAGTACTTCAAATTTTTCTTTTTCCTTAGATCTTGAGCTTTTTTGGCCAGTTCTGCATTCTGCTTCGTCAGATGCTTATTATTGAACACATTCATTACAAAAATAAGCAACTCTGCTTCAACTTACTCCTTTTGAGATGTCATTATATAATCACTATAACTTGCACTGTTACAAGATATGTAATCTGCTCAAATAAACTCAAATAAACTCAAACAAACAAACATAGGATCCCTCTAACTTGTGCCCTTGCATAACGAGTGCAGCTTTGTCCTTCCTGTTCACAAACCCTATGATTATGACCAGGTTACCAACGACAGTGTTGCCTACCTTCCTCCTGGGCCGGGGGTGAGAAGCATCAATATTACTACAGTCCATGTCGATACCCTTGGACTTCAAAAAGGCTGCCACTTGCTGCTCCGTGGAGGCAGTGATGGCATCCTGGGTCCGCGGATGCAACCCCTTGTTCACCTCTCACTGCGTTAGCATACGAGGTAGGTTTAATTTTGAGACCAGTGACAATGACATCATTCCCTCTTGTATACAACTCAAGATCTCCCAGTCTGTTCTCCAAGTAAACAAGTCTTTTCTCCTTGTCCTCCAATAACATTTTCAGAGATTTTACTTCCTTAACCAATTCGAGGATAGTTTTCTACTGATTACTAATTGATGCTACTTCCTCTGTAAGGAAGTTAAGTGAGGATTTTATATCCCTGAGATCATCTGCTCCACCCTTCAGCATAGTTCTTTTCAAAACGACAGGACTCAAAAGTGTGTGGTGTGCTCTAGCCTTCCGCGGCCAAATAGCCTGGCCAGTCAGCTATTAGCCTCCTGCTCATTCTAGCCTGCTAGCTTGTGTCATGCTGGTTTGTGTCCGCTGGCCCGCGCTGGTATGTGTCCCCTGGTCCGCGCTGGTCTTGTCTGCTGGGCCGCTGTTTTGTGTCCCCTGGGCGCCCGCGTCCGCTGCGCCGTGCTGGTCTTGTCCGCTGCGCCGCACTGGTCTTGTCCGCTGGGCCGCGCTGGTCTTGTCCGCTGGGCCGCGCTGGTCTTGTCCGCTGGGTCCCGCTGGTCTTGTCCGCTGGGCCGCGCTGGTTTTTGTCCGCTGTGCCGCGCTGGTTTTTGTCCGCTGTGCCGCGCTGGTTTGTGTCCCCTGGGCTGCGCTGGTCTTGTCCGCTGGGTCACTGGTTTGTGTCCCCTGGGCGCCCGCATCTGCTGGGCCGCGCTGGTCTTGTCTGCTGGGCCGCTGTTTTGTGTCCCCTGGGCACCCGCGTCTGTTGGGCTGCGCTGGTCTTGTCCGCTGGGCCGCGCTGGTCTTGTCCGCTGGGCCGCGCTGGTCTCGTCCGCTGGGCCGCGCTGGTCTCGTCCGCTGGGCCGCGCTGGTCTCGTCCGCTGGGCCGCGCTGGGCCGCGCTGGTCTTGTCTGCTGGGTCGCTGGTTTGTGTCCCGTGGGCGCCCGCATCTGCTGGGCCGCGCTGGTCTTGTCCGCTGGGCCGCGCTGGTCTTGTCCGCTGGGCCGCGCTGGTCTTGTCTGTTGGGCCGCTGGTAGTAGCAAGGGTCTATAGAAATTGTTCCATAGACCCTTGGTACTACAAAACCAAAGTGGAAATGAATCTCAGTATTTAGAATCATTTCTACTTTGGTTTTGTAGTACCAAAGGCAGAGCCGGATGCATGACAAAAGAAGAGAGCCCACTCGGGACTCACCTCACCGACCAAAGGAACCATAACTGATTTAATGAGCCAATCACAATTTCAATGTACCGGCCATTGCACAGTTTAATCTTTGAGACAAGCGTATGCGGCTATACTGGAAGGATCAACTACGATAGCCCTGAGGGTGGAGGGTACGTGGAGCCCACTCGCAGCAGTACAATGATCCGAGGGGGCAGAGGAGGCGATCCAAGGCCCCCAGGAGAGTTGCCGGTTTCAAGGAGGGCAGCCCCCCCCCCCCCAGCCCTCCAGTCACGACAGGGAGCCAGGCAGCGACAGGGTTGCGACCTCTAACCTGAAACACCATCACGTGGGGCAAGAAAGGGGCCTACTTGGTGAGGGCGCAAGACCTGGGTGGGGGCCAGGGAAAAGGAACCACCACCCTGTCAGATCACACTGCGCGAGTGGCGTACTCTTCAGGACTTTTTATGGTCGCTGGACCATCCAGCATTGAGTTCTGGGGCCAGTGCTCCGCCGCCAGAGCGGTTACTGCACCCACTACCGAGTCTGAACAGTGTTGGAGAAACATAGTTATTCTAACGGTACCTCGTAAGCTCTGGCTTCTGTGGCTGGGATCGCATCCTGCTGCCGGATTCGGACGGACCCCAGATACCGCCTGGAACTTGCGGATCCCATTGTAGAACCGCTGACAAAGACAGCACGACTCGTCTCGCATCCTCTCCTGTAGGCCTGAGCCCCAGCCCGCAATGTTGAAGGAACCTACCGCCGGACCGCCAAACAGGGGGCATAGGTCCTTGAAAGGTGGGGCTTCATAAAGGCGTTTCGATCTAGAGGTTCGAAGGGCAAAAATCCACTAAAGGGATCCGATGTCCCTTTGTCTTTACCCGGGTAACTCACCCTCCGAAGCTGGAGCACCACCAGTTAAAACTGTGGTTACTCATAACAGGGACGCACAAGAAAAAGTGTCTCCCAGAAAAGTGCAAAATGCACCATACGGTCCCTGCTCCCATTCACTTTGACTGCAGAGGCTCTAGAAACTGCTGAAGGGTAAAAGCTGTTTACGTGTGTCAAACTCTGTACTCAGAATAATTTCCACTTTGGTTTTATAGTACCAAGGGTCTGTGGAAAATGGCCCACAGATGACTTTCTGCCCCAGCTACTCCCAATAGGCAAAACGCACTACGTGTGAAAGTGGGACTTTGTCATTTTTCACAGTGGTCCAAATGCTCTGATATTCTGCCCCAGAACAGAGCCTTACGGGCTGCGCGACACCGCTCCCCCACCCCTCGCATTAAAAAAAACCTGTGATTGACGTATATATACGTCGATGGCAGTGAGTGAGTTAAAAGTTCTGACCCAGTCCGTCTATTACCACCTGAAGAACATCGATAGAATCAAAGGTTTTCTGTCCAAACCAGACACAGAAAAACTCATTCATTCATTTTCAGTAAATTAATTATTGTAACAGTCTCTTCACTGGTCTGAACAAAAACTTAATCAGGAAGCTACAGCTAATTTATTTTGATTTTTTTTTTAATACGAAAGAAAGGAAACTGAAACCACTGAGACATAAATGCTATGTACTAGGGCTGCACGATTCTGGAAAATATATTTATCATGATTTTCTTGATAAAAATTTATATCATGATTTTTTAAAATTAAGTAAAAATTTTATTCAACTCAAATCCAAAATTTGCAGATTAACAAGATTAAATTTTCATTTTTCTTATTGACAATCGGTAAGGTTTTTTCCCCCCATGATATTTAAGAGCATAATTCCCTTTGACATAGAATATTTTCTGTGTGTGTGTGTGTGTGTGTCGACAAATCAAGCGTTTTATTTTCTCAGTTACCGACTTTAAACCAGTTAAGGAGGTTCTGTGGTCGGTCGAGATTCTTTACTAATTTCTCCATCCCTAGATAGAACTCACTTGGACGTTGTTGAATCTGCATCAATTTTCACCTGTAGAACAAGAGGGTTGAGTTTTTAAATGTTTGAAAATATCCTCTGGATGATCTGACTGGTTAATTTAGTTTGTCTGCTTCATCTGGTTTGAAAGGGATGTTTGTTCTGTTCCATTCCATTGCATTTCACTGAACACCTTCTGTTTCTGTGTGTTTGGATGTAGAGAGAAGACAAAGGTGGATTTGAAGTGAAACAAAAAAGTTTAGATCTGGACAAAGATCACCTGATTCCAGCAAACATGGATGGAAGACCCACCTGTGACCAGTGTGGAAAGACTTTCAGCCAAGCAAGTACCTTAAAAACACACCAACGTATCCACACTGGAGAAAGACCATATGAGTGTGACCAGTGTGGAAAGACTTTCACCAAAGCAAGCAACTTAAAAAGACACCAACTTATCCACACTGGAGAAAGACCATATGAGTGTGACCAGTGTGGAAAGACTTTCACCAAAGCAGATAACCTCAAAACCCACCAACGCATCCACATGGGAGAAAAATCATACAAGTGTGACCAGTGTGGAAAGTCTTTCACCCAAGCATGTACCTTAAAAAGACACCAACGTATCCACACTGGAGAAAAATCATACAAGTGTGACCAGTGTGGAAAGACTTTCACCCAAGGAAGTACCTTAAAAAGACACCAACGCATCCACACAGGAGAAAAACCATATGAGTGTGACTTGTGTGGCAAGTCTTTCAGCCAAGCAAGTCACCTGAAAGACCACCAAACCATCCACACTGGAGAAAAACCATATAAGTTTGACCAGTGTGGAAATACGTTCACCACAGCAAGTCAACTAAAAATCCACCAACGCATCCACACTGAAGAAAAACCATATGAGTGTGACCAGTGTGGAAAGACTTTCACCCAAGCAAGTATCTTAAAAAGACACCAACGCATCCACACAGGAGAAAAACCATACAAGTGTGACCAGTGTGGCAAGTCTTTCAGCCAAGCAGGTCACCTGAAAGACCACCAAAGCATCCACACTGGAGAAAAACCATATAAGTGTGACCAGTGTGGAAAGACTTTCACCAGAGCACAGCACCTAAAAATCCACCAACATATCCACACGGGAGAAAAACCATACGAGTGTGACCAGTGTGGAAAGACTTTCACCACAGCCAGTAAACTAAAAATCCACTACCCCATCCACACTGGAGAAAAACCATATGAGTGTGACCTGTGTGGCAAGTCTTTCAGCCAAGCAGGTCACCTGAAAATCCACCAATGCATCCACACTGGAGAAAAACCATATGAGTGTGACCAGTGTGGAAAGACTTTCACCACAGCAAGTCAACTAAAAATCCACCAACGCATCCACACTGGAGAAAAACCATATGAGTGTGACCAGTGTGGAAAGACTTTCACCCAAGCAAGTATCTTAAAAAGACACCAACGCATCCACACGGGAGAAAAACCATACAAGTGTGACCAGTGTGGCAAGTCTTTCAGCCAAGCAGGTCACCTGAAAGACCACCAAAGCATCCACACTGGAGAAAAACCATATAAGTGTGACCAGTGTGGAAAGACTTTCACCAAAGCAGATCACCTAAAAATCCACCAACGTATCCACACGGGAGAAAAACCATACGAGTGTGATCAGTGTGGAAAGACTTTCACCAGAGCACAGCGCCTAAAAATCCACCAACGTATCCACACGGGAGAAAAACCATACGAGTGTGACCAGTGTGGAAAAACTTTCACCACAGCAAATCAACTAAAAATCCACCAATGCATCCACACTGGAGAAAAACCATATGAGTGTGACCAATGTGGAAAGACTTTCACCACAGCAAGTAAACTAAAAATCCACTACCCCATCCACACTGGAGAAAAACCATATCAGTGTGACCTGTGTGGCAAGTCTTTCAGCCAAGCAGGTCACCTGAAAATCCACCAAAGCATCCACACTGGAGAAAAAACACATGACCTGTGTGGAAAAGCTTTCATCATAACAGATCAAGTAAAGCTCCAACACCAAAATATCCACCCCGGAGAAAAACCCTACCAGTGCAAATTCTGTGACAGATCTTTTGTCACAGGTCCACAATGTACTAAACATGAACGTATCCAACATTTCCACAAAGGACAAAAACTTAACAGTCGTACACAAAGCAAGACATTGGAATCTAGTGGAAAGAGTCTTAACACAACTAAACAGTTGGAGTGTTACCAACATGATGAAAGAGTGTCTTCATCCTCTGCCCTCTCCTGTCATCAGCACAAATGTGAACCATCAACTTCTGGAGCAAAATGTCCCTCAGTGTCACATGACCAGAAGAAACACAGTGTGTTTGTACCAGCAGCACCCACTTCTGACAGGAACATCAGACTGAAAAACCTCCAAATCAGGCTCCACAGAATCCAAATGTGAAGACAAACATCAGACTGAAGGTTGTGTTTTGTTGTCCTCAGAGGACAGAAGTGTGTTCTAATGCACCACCTTCACAAAACAGGGATGTTACGGAAATTCAACCTGTCACCAGGTCAAAAGGAGGTCAACAAGGACCTGGTTTCTGTGGTGATTCTACTTCTCATTGACTTTGTGAACTTGAATCAGTAAATTGTTGTGATTGTGTTGCTGGTTGGGGTTGACACGGTTTGATTTTCATCAATTAGAAACACGATGAACATAATGAGGATGAATGACTATGAAGTGTGTCGAAAAACCTAGAGGTCAAGGTCCCCCAGCCCACTAAGAAGGGTCATGTGACCATAAGTCCCACTATTGGGAATATTTACTCATAGTAAGTGTGATGTTTAACCTCATCAGAGTAATTAATGAATTGATAATAAGGAAAATGTATTAACCTCAGTTATGAGTAGAAAGTGTGTTTTTCAATTTTTGGCAGAGAGGGAAAAGGCAGAAGGAAAGTGAACCAGACAATGGTTGCAAAGGAGGGTGGGGTTAGATCAGACTACAGACTGACAGTGGAAAAAGTACACACAGAACACAGTAAAATATTAAATCATATGGGGATCAGTGACATATTGAAGTAAGGGAGGGGTTAAGGGCATATAAGAGCTGTGTAGAATAGCATTAGGGAGAGAAGCTTTAAACCAGGTCCATAGGATTTTGTCATCTAGGCTCATACTGTTATTCTGGAAGGAATACAGTCTGATTTCAACCTAGTTTACTCTAGTGTGGCCCTGTTATGGAATTATTTCAGTTTAATAAAAAACTTAGCTGGAATCAGAATAATCTTTATTCAATAATTATGAGTTCTGTTCAAGACAGAACACACACACAGGAGCATGAGTGTGGAGAGATCTCTGCCAGACCAAGGAGAGACACAGGTACTTATACAGATACAACTGGCCAATCAAAGGAGACACAAGAATATGGGTAGGTGTGATAACCACACCCCCTATTACTGTTGCTGACTGGTTTAAACATGTCCTGGGTTAAACACAATCAACAGTTAACACTCTCAGATGTGATTTACAAAGACAAAGTAATAATACAAAGAATAAAGAAATAATACGATGTTAAGACACAATATAATTCCATTACAGCCCATCCTGGTTTAAACTGACTGGTCTGTGGTTGTGATACCAGATGGGGTCATTAGGTGGACTTTTAAATCTGGATGAATATTATATAATATATTGTGTTCAGAGACTCTAAAGACTTCACTAACCGTGAGGAATGTCTAACCTTCATCAGTGGAATAGATTCCCTGTGGATTACCGCTCATCGGACCAGGGAATTATTCTTTGAACATTTAGGGAGAGACAAAAAGGAGGATTTCTGAGTTCCTCTTGGTCCCTACCCTGCCCGTCACCAAGGACGGTGACTCTGATCAGGTTGCCTTCAAGGTCCTCCTAAACTGTGTCGTCGCTAGTATTTTCCCTCCAAGGGTTCCCCGTAGACGACAAAATAATATCAAGACCAGATGTTAAGATTAATCATTCATTTATCAAGATATAACAAAGTGTATAAACAATCATCAGTCATTAAATTACAAACCTCGAAATCCCCAGGGATGACCCTCAGATAATTATCTGACCAGAGCAGAGAGAGAGAGAGACAGAGAAGACAGGAAGTCAAAAAGCCCAGATCCTTCCCCCTTCAGGGGTTTTATACGTTCATCTCCATCCCTCCTTCTTGGCTGCCCCACAGCCCATTACATCATATTATCAAGTTCTCTTACTACAATCTGCCACGAGGACTAAAACGTGGAAGTATCTGATCACCCCATAGACACGTTGTCACGTAGACACTATTTAACTCCTTAAACAATATAACACAGAACAGTAATATGTGTATATTCATTTTTCAATACACTCAAACATCATCATTCCCCCCTTAAGTTGGAGTTCCAACTTCAATAGAAAATAAATTATATCATTACGGATCTATATCAGATGTTATGTGACAGGAGTCAGGCGAAAAAACCAAGGTGACTTTACTTGGCCAAAAAATTCCTGACTCGACCCCGTAGCGATCACCATCTCTGGCCCGTCGAATAAATCATAGTACATTCATACATAGTCAATTAACACTTGAAATAATTTCACCAATGAGTATGAGTATGAGTATGAGTACTCTTGACTGTAAGCTGTAGCTGAATCCTTATATAGCTATTGCAGTTGAATGTAGTTACTGGTACGGGATGATAACCAAACACAGTAATACTGAAGAAGTATGATATTGGCATTGATTATATATTGAATACATTGAAACATGTGAATGTGTATTGCAAAAGTCCATTCATGATTGAATGTTTGGAGATTCGTGTAGATCCCTCGTGGGTGACACTGGCTGTCTACCAGCACGTCACATCGTTGGGGCCTTGGCTGCCCGATGGGGAAGGGCGCTCGATCTCACCCCTTTCTCATCTTGCCCGTCTTAGTCATCCTCCTCGTCCTCACTGGATGTTTCTCGATGGCCTGTTTCCCAGTCTGGCATCGGGAACAGGTCCGGCTGACGGGGAACGTCTTTAGCTAAGACTAACATCTGTTTCTGAACTTTGCTAACCACTAGGGATCTCATTATTGGAATACAACAACAGATAAAACCTAACACCACCAGTCCAGCTAGGACCGTCAATCCAATCCTCACTATTCCTTGCTTCCATCCACCAACAATTTCCGAAAACCATTCCTGTATTCCAGTTAAACCTGTATCATGTCCTGCATTAGCAGTTACCTCTAATCTCAAATTTCTTAGCTTCTCCATAGCCTTTGCACTTGTGGCATCCACCTGTTCACCTAAAGTGATAAGAGCTACATCTGTGTAATTTATATACCGTTGCTAATTGTAGTAAATATAATTAATCCACTCAGTATTTTTGTTAATGGATATCTGAGGAAGAATAGATTCAAATCCAGCTGAAATCTTATTTCTAGCTTTATACTCATTTGGAATACCTCTTGGTTGGCCAATTGCATTAATGTACACTTTAGGATCTGGACCATAATTTCTCTTAACTCGATTGACAACACTACTATTATATATTTGCTCTTTAGCTGAGAAAACAATTAATTCTTGTACTATCTGAACTCTAGCACACCTTCCTGCCCAATCCGTTGGAAGAATAGAATACACCTGTTGGCGGCCACACCACCAATATTGATCAGCCACATCTATTTTCTGATTCTCCTTTTTCCTTTAATATAGATGAGACTATAGTCCTCAGGTCGTCTGTTTTACGTCTGTCTTAGTCAAGTCCTTCAATGGAATAATAACCGAATCAGGTTTTTTAGTGGTAATACCTAAAGGTTTTAGTGTCGTTCAGTTATCCGTCTGGTTATAACTAGAGTCATAGTCGTAGTAATATTTGGTGTAGTTGTAGTAATTTAGTCTAGAGCCTTAGTTGTCATAGTCAGTTTCATAGTCGACTTCGTAGTTGGCTTTAAAGTAGGTATGGTCGTCTTTATAGTAGTTGGCAAACTACAAGTTCTAACTCCTGCCTTCGGGGTGGTTACTTTTTCAGGTGTTTTTTCCACTGTCCGCTCCGGGGGTCGTAGAAGTACATTTCTTCCACTCCTGCATACCCCGGGAGTCTAGCATCTTTAAAAACTATAGACCAACCTATTGAGAAATTTCTTCCCACATTTGCATATGGATTATGAAACCACACATTAATTTTCCAAGTTATAGGCTTCGTATTTAGTTCCCTTATCCTCATAACACAAGTCAATTGTCCCCAATTATCTCTAGAAACTGCAAACCACCCACTAATCCAAGTCACTCCACATTGACGCTGTTCTAGTCCGTCTGCTCAATAAAATACATACAGGTCTAGACTATCAGTCTTTTTTTGTCCATTTCAGTTTTGGTACTTCTGTCACCCATACTTGATCTATCTCATAATCCCATGTTGTCATTCCTATAGAAGTCCATTCCTCACCAGACCAATCTTTTACTGCTCTTTTAATTCTTTGTACCACCTCCCCCCTTTGGGAGTTTAATGTCTGGGAATTCTGCTGTATCACTGTCAATATTCCCGTCATTCCCAGAATGAGGAGAATCATTCCCCCCTTGCAAGGGAGACTTCCTTTGCACCACATTCTCCTCATCATCATCGTCATCGTCTGGAACCCTGTCAGGAGCCTTTACACAGTGATTAAGATGGTACCAGGTTGGTGACCCCTTCACCTGAACAGCTGTTGCTGTGGCCTTTACCACTTTGTGCTCCTCCTTTCCCTGTAAAGAAACTTTACTTTTTCTGGGTATTCACACAACCGATGGTAATCAGTTAACCTTTGCATCGTCAGAACAAATTTTCCTCTTTCAATCAAATTTATTAGCTTATGATGTGACAAAATTTCCACTGGATAACCCATCGTAAGTATTGAAGCTTTTTCATACATTAAGTGGGCTGCTGCTAGATGTTGATAACAACTTGGCAGACCCAACTCTACTGGTGACAACGCCACTGAGTAGTACGCTATAGGTTGTGCATGGGTTCCTACCCCTGTTTTTTGTGTTAAGACTCCCACTGCATGTCCTAAACGACATGAAACAAACAACTGAAATGGCTTGTCATAATTTGGAAGAGCCAAGGCGGGAGCCTGTTGCAGTAATGTTTCGATGGTCTCAAATGCCACTGACCCCTCTGGTGTCCAATTTATTTTACTCCGCAAATTTCCAGCTCCTTTCTCTTTGATCATGTTACGGAGAGGTTGGACAATTGTTGAGTATCCATCAATCCATTCTGAACTGAACCCTGTCATTCCCAAAAATGTCATCAGTTCCTTAACTGTGGTTGCTTTCGGTGTTTTAGAAACTGCCTCCAATTGAGAGGGCGAGACAGCTCGTGTTCCGTCTTTTATCAACCGTCCTAGGTACTCTACTTCATCTCTACACTACTGCAATTTTTTCAATGACACTTTATGTCCCTTCTCTGCCAGCATTGTAAGAAGTGTAATTGAGTCTTTATGACATGTCTCCAAATCTGGAGCACACAAAAGAATGTCATCCACGTACTGAATGACTGTACTGGTAACCTTACCAGCCAGATCAGCCATATCAGCTTTCAGCACCTGGTTAAACACATGCGGACTATACTTTAGGCCTTGGGCCAATCTTGCATAGCGGTAGTGTTCGTTTTTGTAAGTGAATCCCATGAGTCGACCAAATTGTGGACTCAGTGGAACACTAAAGAATGCCGAACACAGGTCCACAACCGTGAACCATTTCGCATCAGATGGAACATTTGCCAACAGCGTCACTTCATTTAATACACGCAAATCATGCACTAACCGATAGTTCTTCATATCCACTTTTATTACCGGTGACAACGGTGTGTTACTAATTGGATCAGGTTCAATCACCAGCACTCCTGCTGCCAACAGACCATTAATTGTCTCCTCAATACCTGCTTCCACTTCAGGTTTCAGCGGATACTGAGGTTTCCAGGGAGGTCGACACCCTGGTTTTAGTTTGAAATCTACCGGTTGGGCTGACTTAACCAACCCAACGTCAGTATCATGTTTCTACCAAATCTTTTTCCCCAATCAGCCTGTTGTACATTCCATACAAATCGACATGGCAGCCTAACTGCTTGTGGTTGAGCCCATCCGTATGCTAAAATTGATACTTTTATGAATGAGTTGTCGTCACTTATCCAAATGTTATTGTTTTCTGTTGCCACATAGTTTACTTTTTTTCCTTCGACCATCATTGCTCCTAGATGTTTTGCTCCGTAACCAGGATCAACCATTAGCGTAACATGTGGTAAATTGTTTTTCATCTTAAATTCCTGTGTCCAATACGGATTTCCAATTATTTCCATTGCAACACCTTGTTTACCCAATATAGTTGCTCCTGATTGAAGTACAACTTTTTCAGGTTGAGCACCGATCCAATCAGCTGGATGAGCCTGTTCATCAAATTTAAAAAATTGTAACGTACAATGAGGTGGACATTTGGGAACAGTTGCTTCTGGCACATTGGCTTTGATAAAGTCTTTCCATTCTTGGACTGGATCCATTAATGTCTCACTTAGTCCCCCAAGCCAATACACCATTTCCTCTTCCGGCGGTTGGATGTTCATTTGAAAATGTTCCACATCCCCAAATATTCCTGCTGCTAATCGAACCTGCAGCAACGGTTCGTCGTCAGGTTGGGTTGTCATCACCAACTGACGTCTCCCATCTGGATTCCCAAGGCGTCCCTAGTATCCGCCTGGGGGTCCCTCCCAGGGATTAACTGGACCCTGACCCCCCTTTGGTTGGCTATTTTGCCCTGGACCCGTCATCTCTGGTCCGGGAACTTGGAGAAATCGGCAGTTCCGACGTATGTGTCCCATTTTTCCACAGTTATGGCATTTGTAACCACTGTCACTCAATCTCCTACCTCCCCACCCCCCTTTTAGGGCGGGTCCCCTCATTCCCCCAGATTGCACATAGAATACCTGTGGGGGAGCCACCTGCTGTGAGGGCGGAGGAGGTGTTGGAGAAACTGCAGCCACCACTGCTTGCACTTCCTTCCTTCCGTTAACTGTTGTTGAGTCAGTGTCCGCAAGGCTTCCTCATCTGCCTGCTTCTGGCGAAGATGTTTAGCTCTGGTTTCGCCCATCAGCAATTATTTTCCTCAAGGCCACAATGGGAAATAATTGAAATAATCCCAAAATGGAATTGTTCGACCATTACTTTTTGTCATCTTTTTGATCCTTAGAGGATTTTGCCAAATTTAGCACCAGATATAGTAAATCTCTGTTAGATTGCATAATATAATCTCCTTCAAATGCCACTGTCCTCACTGGCATTCGAGCCCAATACGAGGGTGGCTGTTTGCCAATATGGTTTCTACGTGGTTCATTTTTGCCAGTTCTTTCTGTTATCATTTTGTGAACATGGCTTTTAGTAGCTTCTCTTAATTTCTCTCCTTGTGTTTTATCCAGAGCTAACATCGCTAGCTCTCGTTGCCGTTTTGCTTCACGTTTTGTTGGCTTATGTTTGGGTTTATATGTGCCAATCAAAATCCCCATTTGTTTACATTGTTTGGTGTCAAATGTGCCTTCTTCCGTCCCTGGTGATGGGTTGTTTTTCGTTCGAGCATTCCATTTCTTTGAAATTTTACAAATTTCTTCCACCACTAGGGGGTGCAATTTACCAAGCACTCCCACTGCTGTTATTTTATTACCATCAGACTCCATTGTTCTTCCCACAATGCTTTATTTCTTTGAAAAACGTGTAAAATATCTCTTTATTAACACCAATCAAAAGCCCACAGTGCAAGAACCGACCCTTCAAGGGTTAAAATTTATTAACATACAGCCAGAGTCCAACCTTAGCATCCACTCAAGCAAGCCACACACAAAGATTTCTTAAATTTATCTACTGTTAAGCTAAGCTAAGCTAAATTATGCTAAGCTAATTTAGGCCAAGCTAATTGGCTAATTACTCCCACTGAACCTATGGTTCTAAATAGCAATGCTAATTATGCTATGTTAAGCAAAGCTAAGTTATGCTAGGCTAGGATATGCTACGCTAACCCTATGCTATACTAACACTATGCTATGCTAACACTGTGCTACGCTAACCTCACTCACACCAGCTAGCTGTAATGCTAGTGCTAATGCTAATGCTAATCAATAGCCAATCAACACTGACCATGGCATCCAGATTATACACAGATTATGTGCACACAATGCAAAAATCATACATGCTAAGATGCTATGCTAATCACTGCACCATTGATACTAACCCTATGTTAGCTTAAAAAATCCAATTGCTAAGCTAACTGCTAACTATACTATGCTAACTCACTTCACCACTTATGCTAATTAGCACCTGCTATGCTAATGACATACAAATTTAGCCAATGCTATCCCCTCATATGCTACCTCAGCTAATGCTAAGCTAACCTGTTAAAACCAAGCCAGGCTAACAGTAGCTAAGCTAAAGCTAAGCTAACAATAGCTAGGCAAATGCCAAGCTAACGCCAGCTAGGCTAATGCTAACCAGGCTAATGCTAAGCTAATGTTCTATAACCTTTTGACCTGTGATCCAGACTTACACACGTCACATCCCATACGTCAGTCATATACACAACACTCAAAATGGCGGTTTTAAGACTTCCTCATTCACACAAAATGGCTACCAGCAGCCAACGCCTATTGGACAAAGACCAGTTAACGAACTTTAACTGCGCAACAACTAGTTCAGTCAACGCCCTTTTAGACAAATTTTAACTGCGCAACAAGTAGTCGGACCTCGCCTTTTGGCCTCAGCCCAACACTGAAATTTTAACTGCGTCACATACACCAAATTCAGTCAAAATAGCATTTTTAACACAGCAATTCAACGTTTACACGAAAAAATCAGCAAAAGTTTGTCCTTTCAAAATTACACAATTTCAGCACACTGTACACCCAACACTCTCTGCACACACACACAAACGCATACACAACTGACATGACACACTATTTTTAACTGCGTTAGCACACACACTCTTCTCAGAAAGTTGTCCTTTTTTCCCCGTGCTTTTCCCAGCCAAGTTACACACACACACTCATCAGAAAGTCTGCTTTACAAATTACACACACAGTTTAGCAAATTCCAACGCACACACTCACTCAGACAGTCAGCGTCTCAACCTACGCACACACATTTTGGCGGACTAATACAAACTGGAAATCAGAACAGGGAGAAAAAAAAAAGAAAAAGATAAAGAAAAAAGGACAGAGAAAGAAAAAGGTGGGGGCGACCTGCAGCACAGGAATACAGAGACACACAATGAGAAATACATCTGTCACAGACTGATTAAAGAGAGAAAATGTATGGAGAACGAAGAGACAGACAAACAGACTTATACTGGAGCACGTCTACTCCCATACACGACAACAGACAACAAATTACACAAACAACTGGACAAAAACCAACAAACAAACACAAAGCATTTTGATCGATCCTTCTGTGTGTTTGGCACTCAATAAATCAAATTACAGATATCGGCTCCGAAATCTCTGCCACACAGGAAACCATTACGTAATCATTACGTCATCATGCGTGCCTGGCATGGAATCCATTCCAGCACATAACCTGTAAATTCCTGACGTAAGTCAGTACCTAGCTGTAATTTGTCAGCTAGTGCTCATCCTTCCAGGTCTCAAACTAATATGTGCCGTTAAACCTTCTGTGCCCAATCGCCTGTCTATATGCTTTGCCCTTGGCCTACTGCCAATTTATCAATTCAGGCTCTTATATGATGAGCACATGCGTCAAACAATCACAAACACTGACAAACCACATTAAACATTAAACATCAATCACCCCTAGGGACTGTGAAGTTCGACCACAGAAAACAAAAATATTCATCTGTAATTAGCCATTTACAGGTTACAATTTTTTTTTTTCCTTCTAGAAAACCCCTCGGGACCCAGAAAAACCCATCCACCCAGGCCGCACAGTCAGAGAGGACAAATCTAAACTATGAACTTAAAATCTATACTCACATAATTGTTTTGGGCGCCCATTTGTCCTCTCTTACTGCACACCCATGGGAGGCAGAGTCACTCCCCCGGTCCCAAGAGGTCCTGCGTAGAAGCACTGTTCGTGACGCCAATTGTCGTCGCTAGTCTTTTCTCTCCAAGGGTTCCCCGTAGACGACAAAATAATATCAAGACCAGATGTTAAGATTAATCATTCATTTATCAAGATATAACAAAGTGTATAAACAATCATCAGTCATTAAATTACAAACCTCGAAATCCCCAGGGATGACCCTCAGATAATTATCTGACCAGAGCAGAGAGAGAGAGAGACAGAGAAGACAGGAAGTCAAAAAGCCCAGATCCTTCCCCCTTCAGGGGTTTTATACGTTCATCTCCATCCCTCCTTCTTGGCTGCCCCACAGCCCATTACATCATATTATCAAGTTCTCTTACTACAATCTGCCACGAGGACTAAAACGTGGAAGTATCTGATCACCCCATAGACACGTTGTCACGTAGACACTATTTAACTCCTTAAACAATATAACACAGAACAGTAATATGTGTATATTCATTTTTCAATACACTCAAACATCATCACTGGATTCATTATTGGATTATCATTTTCCCTGTGATGTGGATTAATTGTATAAATTTTTCCCCATATTGGATTATTAAGACATTCGATTGGACTCCCCTTTCTGGTCAAAGCAGCGTCGAAGCCACAGGCCCAGGGTGTGGCAGGAGGGTTGTGAAAAGAGGAAGTGCAGTGATTATGAGCACACAGTGTGTATTCTTATACTATTAGTTAGGATAGTGGTTGATTAGGAAAACAAAATGATATAATCACATATATACTAAATTTTGTACACTTTGCTTCACTGAATGGCATGAAATAAAAAGACAAAAGTGTAATTCTCTGACTTTATTGCTCATATGTAAACACTTACTGTATGTAACGGCTCAGGTTCATGTGTGCACAACATCTGATGGTTCTGATAATATCTTGGTCATTCTTCCACCTAATTATATTGATTGCGTCCTTAGGGCCCCTCACTGGCCTTAAAATGTCTACCTAGCATGCACCAGATGCCAGAGCTACAGAAGCAGCTGCTAATAGCAGTTGTGCTAACATTTTAGGGTGACACATAGAGGGTTTTCTCTGTCATTTTATGATGTTAGAGTTAGCAGGACGGAGGCTGGGATGATAAGGTAGTGACAGAGCTAGGCTAATGCTTCACCATAACTTACAGCTGAAGTACAGTCTATGGTGGACACCTAAAATCAGGGTAAGACCCAGGCCAGGGCCGGACTAGATTAGGACCACATAAAAAAGAGAGGTTTAATATTACCAGAGAGGGACAAGCGGTAGTGGTTTAGTCCCAAACTGAGGCTAACAACATGAAGCAGATCACATTCCACTGGAGGAGGAAGTCTGTTTAGCACAGGGGAGGGCAAACTGTTTGACCCGTGAGCCACGAAGGGTTGTAACTTTGACAGACGGGCTGGACCATGAGGAGATGGATGGAGTGTTTTGGTAATCCACCTCATAAGAGGAAAAAAATAAGATGGGATATGTTTTTGCTTTCATCCAGGTCTATTGAATATAACGTGAACGACTCAACCTTTCACTGGTTATATCTTCATCTATGGTAAATGGTAAATGTTCTGCATTTATATAGTTCTTTTCCACCTTCATGGTGCTCAAAGCGCTTTACATTAGCTTCACATTCACCCATTCACACACACACTCATACACCAGTAGGTTTCTAAGGTCAGTCCTACTGGGGGCCTAAGTCATGGTTCAGTGTCTTGCCCAAGGACACTTCGACACGTGGACAGGTAGAGCTGGGACGCAAACCGCCAACCTCTTGGTCATTGTGCGACCCACTCTACCAACTGAACCACAGCTATCAGTTCTCCATGACGACTCTTTTTCCTGCGTGATAAACAGATCATTTTCTTATTTGTCTTTGCTCTTTGGACACAACACGCCTGCTGTGTCCACCATATATTCTTTTAAAAACTCTCCTTCAGAAAGTCTTGCTGGGCTTTGTTAATTTGAATGACACCATACAATTTGTCTTGGTACTTGTCTCTTTAATGGCAGTAAGCTAGTTAATTAGCTGCCAACCTCTTAGCGTTCTTTCTTTGACTGCTTGCTAGCATAGTTAGCATGCTTTGTGGCAAAGTAAGGGTTAATATTTCATAAAACTTGCCTTGGTACTTGACTCTTTATTGGCAGTAAGCTTGTTAACTCACTCACTGCCATTGAGATATATATATATATATATATATATATATATATACATACATACACATTAGGGCTGTCAACTTTCCTCTTCAATCCCATTCAAATTTCATTCCTTTTTTTTTTCAATTCGAATAATATACAAATTTTTATGTTAAAATATAGCCTATTTATGCATTACTATAGGTTTACATGTAGGGCATGGGGTTATTATACTTTTGGCCAGTAGAGGGCGATGCACTCTGCGACGTGTTCAGCTGTGTGGGTTTCCTGGACTTCTGCTGTTTTCAGAATGATGTCCTTTAGTTCCAAATCATCGTTTATGAAATATGCGGTGACTGTCACATATGCCTCGGTGGCTATCGAGGTCCATCCATCTGTTGTCAGGGAAATGTTTTCTCTGCTCAGCATTTTTTAATGTTGTCCTTAGTTGCATCGTAAAGTTTCACATCCCTATCACTTATGGTTGCGCGAGAGGGAACCTCGTACCTGGGTTCTAACTCCCAGACGAAATCTTTAAATCCAGACCCCTGTGATATATTGATCGGTCTCATGTCTTTACAAATAAATCATGTCAGTGTGTCTGTTATCTTTCTTTGACGTTCCGCCGATAAGCCCCGTGAAGAGGAGGTGATGCGCGCCTGCTTGGGCTGAGGTTCAGCAGGCCTAGCGCTATCCGAAGTTAGCTCCGCCTCGGCTAACTTGCCAGGGTGTACGGTTAACAGGTGTGCTCGCATGTTGCTGGTTGTAGTGTGATACTTCAATGGAGTCTGGCACAGCTTACATATTACCGTGTCGTTGCTTGTTATTTTTCCCTTTTCTGAGGGAAAGCCAAAGTATTTCCATACCACACTTCTGTTGTGCTCAGGAGTAGTAATCTCCGCCCGTGTACTCTCCTCGCTCGCCATGATCAAATTCTGATAACTGTTGCCTAGGCAACGCTATAATAACGTTCAAGCATTGAAGTAACTCGATAACTCAACGTGAGATTTGGATTCAGTCCGACTCAGACTCATGTGACAAAAACGAATAGAAGAACGGCAAAAATTACGTCTTACTTTGTCTTGAGGGGAAAAAAACATTCGACTAGTAATTCCTGCGTTCGAATTCTATTGTTTTTTTTAAATATTTGAATAATATTCGACTAGTGAAATTCGTTCTAACAGCCCTAATACACATCAATTGAAATACTAACACTCACTGCCATTGACTTATATACGTCAAACACAGGCGGGGGAGTGGCCTCGCGCAGCCTGTCACTGCAAATCAGACTGGTTTCCAAGTGCTCCGCTATTTTACCCCAGGACAGATCCTCCTGGGCGGATTGGACTGCTAAAAGGTCCAGGAACCATGGTGTAAAACCCAGGTAATTCAAACCGCTCATTACGCTCCGTTCTGGGGCTGAATATAAAGGTATAATCATATATTTATATTATGTAAAGGTATAAGTCAAGTGTGTTTTATGGAGCCTTGGTACTACAAAACCAAAGTGGAAATTTTTCTAAGTACAGACTTTGACACACATAAATGGATTTTGCTCTTCGGTAGTTGCGAGGGCATCCCCTTTCAAAGTCAACTGAGACACCGGCCGCATAGTCATTTTTGCATTTTTCTGGGAGGCAAGCTGGGTCTGAAGCCTTGCCTTTTGCCTGCTGGTTCTATGTGGTTCCAGGGGTCCAAGTGCCCAGCTACTGTGCCCCAGGATGGGCCGAAGGCTGGGTCTGAAGCCTGGCCTTCTGAGCCCTGGTTCTATGTTGTTCCAGGGGTCCACGTGCCCGGCTACTTTGCCCCAGGATAGGGCCTTAAGGCTGGGTCTGAAGCCTGGCCTTTTGCCCACTGGTTCTATGTAGTTCCAGGGGTCCACGTGCCCAGCTACTGTGCCCCAGGATGGGCCCTATTGCTGGGTCTAAAGCCTGGCCTCTTGACCCCAGTTCTATTTGGTTTTTGACCCCTGTTCCTATGTGGTTCCAGGTCCCCAGCAACTACCAAGAGGCAAAATTCGCTACGTTTAAAAGCTGTCATTTTTCACAGGGTTCCATACGTCGCTCTACTCTGCCCCAGAATAGAGTCTTATTGGTGGGTCTAAAGCCCGGCTTTTTGACCCCTGGTTCTATGTTGTTCCATGTGTCAAACGCCCTGCCTTTTTACCCCAGGATAGGGCCTTCTGGGTGGGTTAAAACCCAGTTTTTAGACTTCTGGGAGGGTTAAAGCATGGCCTTTAGACCCCTGGTTCCTGGAGGTCCTGTTGCCTGTCACTGAAAACTGGTGTTGGTAGAGGAAGAAGGGCGAGCTTGAGTGAAGATGGCGACAAAGCGGAGATGTTGTGAACCGAGGCAGCTGGCGGCGGAGGAACGCAGGTTTAGGAGTATTTCAGGAGATACTGTGGCAGGTGAGGGGGAAAGAGAAGGGAGAGTAGGTCAGAGATACCCAGCAAAGAAGAAGGGCAGAGTGAGCGGGTGTGGTGCGCACCATGTGCCCTCGAAGGACCGAGGGCACCAGCATGGCCCAGGTGAATCGGGATCGCTCCAATAATAGATGTGACAGAGGTAAGAATTAACCACCATTCAGTCCATGTTACATGAACACCATTTTCCTCCAGTTGTACTATGGGCACCAGTTGCCAAACGTGTTACAGGTGGTGAGTCCAGCAGGGCCCCATGCCCTCTTCTTGGTGGAGGGCAAAGAAAGAAATCAAAGTGTTTTATATATATATATGTATATATATATATATATATATATATATATATATATATATATATATATATATATATATATATATATATACACACCCCTCAATATCATAAAGAATGAAATGATTTATTATATTATGAATTATTGTTGTATGTATGTACATCATTTACAGGTGTATCAACTGTGGGCTCAGACCAGCACCAGGACCAGGGCTGGTGTCAAGCCGACTGCCAACCCTTGGGGTTGGCGTTTACTGCAACACCAGACCCTCAGAACGCCGCTGCGGACTTAAGACTCCTATGAGCCCGGTGATTTTCTGGACCTGCTTGTGACAGATGAGCTGCTGCAGCAGATTCGCGATCAGACAAACTTGTATGCTCGTCAGTACTTTGAAGCCGACCCTGAGGCGCTACCCCACAGCAGAGGTAATGCCTGGAAGCCAGTGTCAGTTCCAGAACTGAAAAGGTTCTTTGCACTGAGTTTCCTCACTGGCTACATCAAAAAGCCAAGCCTTGACTTATACTGGAGTGTAGAGGAAATAGATGCAACACCATATTTCAGCCGGACAATGTCCAGGAACAGATTTAAATTATATGGAGGTTCTTCCACTTCAACAACAATGCCACACAAAATGCTTGTGATAAAATGTACAAAGTCCACCCAGTGTTTGATTACCTTGTTGGGAAATGCAAAGAAATGTACCAGCCAAAAAAAACCATTTGTATTGATGAGGGCATGATGCAGTGGCGGGGGCACCTATCGTTCCAACTGTATAACCCACAAAAGCCGGTGAAGTATGGTATAAAATCGTACATTCTGTGTAACTCTGCGACAGGGTACTGCTTCAACTTGTGACCTTATGTCGGTGAAGGTAGTACTCTTCCAGAGATAGTGTTCTCTCTGCTTGATCGTCTCCAGGGTCATGGTTATACTGTCTACATGGACAATTTCTATAATTCTGTGTCCCTGTGCGAACGCTTACTGAGAGCACAGACAAACGTCTGTGGAACCCTCAGGAAAAACAGGGGAGAGCCAGTGATCATCAGGGATATCAAAAGGTCTGACCTGGTGTCGTGGGTTGCTTAAAAGAACTTGGCTGATGCGGGAAGATCTCTTTCCAGGTGCTCTTTATTGTGCTCAGTATTTACAGTGCAGAAGTGCAAACTAGTTGAAACAAGCAAAACAACAACAAAAATATGCCATGACCAGACCCAAAACCTAACATTGAGCCTGGAGCCAAACTACCTCCTCTGTAGTCTGGAGAAGACTGCCTTAAGGAGCTTGGAACACCCCTTATATCTACCCGCATGCCCCTCCCATTTTAAGCAATTCCCCCAAAGAAACAATATTCTTTACCCATTTGTGCCATTAAATGGATTTCTTTCCCATGCTACGCATTCACACAGTGCACAGGTTTTTCCCCACAGCTAAATATCACACACAAACACTTATAACCATTAAAATGCTGTTATTTGGGGAGGTGGCTGACGTCAGGTCACTTGACCCAAGAAACCCCGGGAAACCACGGCATTTAAACACGCCGTGTGGGAATGTCCGGGTTTTCCTGGAACGCACCACAGCGGAGGACAGTGCAGAGAGAGGAAGAGAGTGTCGGCAGAAGTATGGTAAGTATAGCGTCAAAATCCAGGTGTTCTGTTAGATGAAAACCCAGCGGCCCAAGTGTGCACCCCTGGTCGCTGTCGAACACTCTGGGAAGACAAATCTAAAGGGTTACTGCACAAGCACAGAGGGAAAATGAAAATAGTGAATGTGACACCAGATGAGGAAATGGAGGGTGTGTCTCCTCTCGTGCTCTCCGTGCAACTCCGCTGCCCAGTGACAGACTCACTCTGTCACACCTGGGTGCAGGGGAACGAATTGTGTGGCACAATGGGCGCATGATGGTGGTAGCTTGGCAGGACAAACAAGCGTAATGATGGTGACAACCTGCCACCAAGACAGAATGGAAGGGGTTGATGTGTGCCAGAGGGGGCAGAGAAATAGTGACCCAGCTTAAACCAGCGTGTGTGACCACCTACAACTCCAACATGAATGGCGTGGATAAACTGGACCAGAATAAGGCCAACTACCCCTTCATAAGGAGGTCCCTAAACTGATCAAAGAAGTTTTTGGCTTACATGTTCCAAATTGCCATGTTTAACGCATATGTTCTTTATAGGGCCAGAAATCCACAAGAATGTCAGTCACTTTTGGAGTTCACACGCAGGGTCGTGAGGATGTGGTCAGGGAAGCAGCATGGGGTGCTGGAGGCGGAGACGGACCAGGCAGACGAAGCCCACAATCCCAGAGCACCGTACAACATGGACCCTGAAAGTAGGCTGGATGGCAACATGGCGAGGCACAGGCTGGAAAAGCTGATGCCCACCACCAAGAAGACCAGGCCAACACGGAGGTGTTGTGTCTGTGCGCGCAGCGGCCGCCGCAGTGAGACCAGGATGTGGTATTTTTCCTGTCGTGTGGCGTTACATGCAGGACAATGTTTTACAGAAAATCACACATAGAGAAATAATACACTGATTAGAGCATGTTTATGAATAAATGACTGTTTTTCTATCAAACACCTTGTTTTATGTGTTGTTTTTGTTGTTTCATAAAAGTCTACACTTTCTCTTGATGTGTTCTGTGTTTATGTAGTCATAAAACTCAATATTCTGTGGGTCTTGAAAAATCACTTAAATTCTCCAAAACTGCTGGAACTGTGAGGCTGGCTGTTCAGAAAGTTGCTGGCAGTGAATGAGTTAATTAGCTGTCAACCTCTGAGCGTTCTTTCTTTGACTGCTTGCTAGCATAGTTGACATGCTTTGTGGCAAAGTGATGGTTAATATTAGGGGTACGGGAAAAAATCGATTTACATATGTATCGCGATTTTTTTTGTGTGTTGCGATTTTTTTTTTTTTTTTTATCGATTTTTTTGTTTTGTTTTTTTGGCCAAACTGTTCCAAATGCAGGGTCCGCCTGGTGTTATCTTGACTTAAACTTTTCTGGAGGCTTTGTCCTTTGCTCTAATTCTATCAACTTTTGTACCTGTGTTGTAAAGGAGTTACTGAAGGTGATCAATAGTGTCTATATTCATGGAATCATTGTTAGCAGGGTCTTTTTTTTTTTGTCAAAAAAATAATAAATTCAGGCGAGACCAAAAAATAATATTTTATCTTTTACTTTATTCCCGTTTTTTCAGTCATAGTAGTAGCTACACTATTTTAGACAATGTGAATAGATTCTGTGAAGCCTGTAGATGTCCATAGATACAAAGAACATCCATATAAACCTTAGGATTGTGGAGCAATTCTTAGTTTACTTTGGGTATGTTTTTTTTTAGGCGTTTTTCTCTGAAAATAGGCTCAGGGTGGAAGAGGTTAAAGTACCTTGGGATCTTATTAACGAGTGACGGGAGGATGGAGCGGGAGGTTGAGAGGCAGATTGGGGTGGCATCCACAGTAATGCGGGTGCTAAATTGATCCGTTGTGGTGAAGAAGGAGCTAAGCCAGAAGGTGAAACTCTTGATTTACCAGTCGATCTACGTTTTGACCCTCACCTATGGTCATGAGCTTTGGGTCATCACCGAAAGAATGAGGTCACGGGTACAAGCAGCCAAAGTGAGTTTCCTTCATAGGGTGGGGCTCAGCCTTGGAGATAAGGTGAGAAGCTCAGACATCTGGAAGGGGCTCGGAGTAGAGCCACTGCTCCTCCATGTCGAGAGGAATGAGTTGAAGTGGCTCAGGCATCTTGTGAGGATGCCTCCTGCACGCCTCCCTGGGGAGGTGTTCCATGTCCATTCGGGAGGAGACCTCGGGGCTGACCCTGGACACGCTGGAGCAGGGGTCCTCAACCTTTTTCCAGTGAGGGCCACATAACTTTTCCCACCTCTGATGGGGGGCTGGCCTCAGCTTGTAACAAGAAAAGTAGGATGATCGCAGGGGTACCTACATTAAACATTTATTGTTTCCATAATAAAACCACACATTAATAACCATTTCTGAGACCCTCTCTGGGTTCTTCACAAAAAAAAATGTCAGGAAATGTATAATAACACTATTTATGAAATAAATAAAAATCAAATAACCCTCTCTGGGTTCTTCACAGAAAAAGTAAGGAAATATTTTTCACAGAAAATATATAACAGTAGGCCTATTTATGGAATCAATAGTAACCAAACAAAACAACCCTCTCTGGGTTCACAGAAAAAAAGTTTCTGTTGTGCCGTGCACAATCTTTTGATAAGAGCAGAATTAAATCACTCACATGAGCAGTCTCTCCCAAAGTTATTGTGTTCTTTAATTTATTATCCAGTGTTGTAGGCTCACCCAGTAGACACCACTGCAGGCTCTCTCTCATCAACATCTCTCATCTCTGAAAACCACAAAGTAAGCAGGCTTAGAAACCAAACTAAAGTAATGCAGCACCTACACAGCACAATACATTTCAACAATACTAGTATGGTTGTGGAGATGGATTTTATCCCAGTAGAGTAGGCTAGAATAGATTTTATTATTATTATTATTATTATTATTATTATTATTATTATTATTACCCTTATTAGCTATCATACTTTTCTTTGTGACGGGATTCATAATGTCGGCGCAGATTGTATTCTTTGAAAACCGCCACCGCCTCTTGACAGATGAGGCAAACAGCCTTTTCTTTGCATTGAACAAAAAAATAATCGTGTGTCCACTGCGGGTTAAATACCCTGCATTCTGAATCAATTTTTCTCTTACCCAACCTTTTTGCCATTTTTCGTTCTGGGGGGCTCACGTTCACGTTCTATACTGGGGCAAACGGCAAACAAAGTGAGGTCATAGTCAGAGTGGTGTATAAAGAGAGTGGCGACACGCTTTGATCTCGCCGCAAAACGCGTGCCTATCTTACAGTATGGGCTGCAGTTTCAAACATTGCTCCTATGGGTGGAACTACCCATTGAGATAGAATGAGCACTTCCACATTTCCATCATTACAATGGGAGTCAACGCTAGTGTCACCACTCTCTTTCTACACCACTCTGGCATTTTTTTATTTGCACACTGTTCAGGGGGCCGGGTCAAATGTGGAGGCGGGCCGTATCCGGCCCGCGGGCCGTAGTTTGAGGACCCCTGTGCTGGAGGGATTATATCTCTGGGTTGACTTGGTGTCAGTTTATTATTCATTTTTGTTCATTTTATTGATGACAGCCATTTTTGTTTATTTTAATTGTTTTTACTGTGGAACTGCTAAAGTTTCAGGAGTTAAAAGGTTAAACTGAATCATGTGGAAAAGGGAAATATCTAAAACATGTAGGACACAGACTGGATTTGGACACCCCTGTTGTAAGTTGACCAATTTAGTTGAAATATATTCCTATATGTAATGGCTGTTATTCTGACAAGATGCCATGAGAACGGATGTTGAGTTTCCTGATCTTGTGATCTCTTTTCATCACCATGTAAGTTATAATGACCTATTACATACCACTACTATTTGTTACTGTTAAAAAGTTGTGTGTGATTTTCTAGTTAGGAATTTCATTAAACCATGTAAAATATCTCTAGCCACTAAGCAAGTATATTCTGTTTTATTCTCTTTTCGTTATGGCCACGAAAAAGCCATTTTGTGGGAACAAATGATTATTTCATGGCCATGAATTACCTGTTTCGTGGGAACGAAAAAAAAATCCATGTCACCAGGGGGGCTCCGTACAACTACCCATCTATGAGTTGTCAGATAGTTAATAAATGAGGTGTATATGTTCCATACATGATCTGTGTCAACTGAAGAACATCAGCCAAATGATATGTCTGCACATTTAGTTTTTCACGTTCAGACCTAATACATTACGGTAAAAACAGGAGTGTTTGCAGCTATGGTCATTGATCATACTCTTTCCTTTTTTACTCCCAGTTTAGTAGAATAGACTCTCCTGCATCCACACCCCAGTCCAGCAGGGGGCGGTAATTCACCTTTTACGATAAATTGTCAACCGCCAAAAACTCTAAAAAAAGAAGCAGAAGAAGAAGAAGGTCAGTCCTTTGTCACAATAGATGTGTGGTTTGTCAGGAGCTTCGATGTTGTAATCTTTCACACGGTACAACTTGTTACCTCTGCTCGGACAGTGCGGCTCGTTAGCCCCGCTAGCTGCTGGTTAGCTTAGCCTCAAACGGCTCCTCCACCAAACGAGCCGCTTCGTACAGATTTAGAATTGAAAGCGACAGCTTCGGCTCCGGCTTCGTTTCCCAATCCCCACACCAAGACCCACCAGTGGAGAAAGACTTAAAGCCGCCTTTTCTGTCCGGTGTGCTCACAACAGTCCATCGTGCTCACAAACGCACATGTTCGGGATCAGCGAGTGGAACCAGGTTTGATTATCAGTGATTATTGTGACACAACAGTCCCGAGTGGAACGATTCCCCGACATCAGCAGCTCCAACTGCTCTGTTTTGTGGACGATAGATGTGTGGTTTGTCAGGAAGATAGTTGTTTTAGCCGCTCTAACAGGCTGCTTCCTTAGCCTGGCTAGCAGGCCCGCTCTGCCTCCTCGGTCTGTCTTCGTTCCTTACGCCGTCTGTTCCGCCTCCAAGGCCCGCCAACAATCCAGGGACAGCCCGGTGCTCTCTGACGGTAAGTTATGAGGCTGAAAGATTTTACTGTGTTCATGTTATTTACGAAACAATTGTGTAGAAACATGCTTTGGTTTGTGTTTAGTACAAGTATTTAGTGATGGTGAAATGAATGTGTCCAGTCTTTGTCCAAATTCTGATCAAAGACCCGTTTAACAACTGATTTAAGAAAAAAATTCAAGTTCAAGTTATGGAGTCAGCCTCAACAACTGTTTGGACTTAAAACCGCTCAAAGAATTGGACTCAGTTTCCAGTCTTTGTGTAGCTCATTCCATTCATATGGTGCAGAGTAAACAAAAGCCCTCTGGCCCAGTTCTGTTCAGACGTATAGAACAAAAAGCAACTTCTACAGAGAGAATAAATATCAGAATTTCTCTGGTCAATTAATGTACAAATGTAGATGTCAAGTATTGCGTTATATATAAAGTCATGGACCAATGGCTTATCCTGGCGCTAGATCAGGACATCTGAGTGTGCAACAAATTCAACATTGAATATTTTTGAGTGGAATTTGGATGCATTCAGGTAATATGAACGGCCGACCGACCCAACTGGAAACACATGTTACCAATAACCAATGAAAAAGAGAGTGTAGGTCACAGGAGACGGTGTCAAATGAGGACAGGAAGTACCAGTACCAACTGGTATGTGATTTTTTTTTTCATTTTTAAATGTCGTCTTCATGAGAGTTTGATTAATTCAATTTGCTTCAGTTGGTTTGATAGGTGATGCAGTCTGGAATCTCTCATCAGGTGCAGTTGAGTGTGTGATCCTCAGTCTTTTACCTTTATTGTATTTCAATGACGTAAGTCAGATGGATGCGACTTGATTTTTTTACAAAATGTCAGATACCTATTGGATTCAGCACCACATATGAAAGTGGCCTCAGTTGGATTTAAAAAAAAAATGTATTTGTGCTGTTCAAACTGTCTTTAACAGATTAAATACAGGTCACATATGAGGGAAAAAAGTTTGATTTCAGCCACATTTACCTGCAGTCTGATAGTGTGTACTTCTCGTCTTTTCTAAATGTGTGAAGACTGTGAGAGTTAAAAGATTCAACTTAAAAGGTTCAAAGTTGGTTGTTTTCCCAGAATTTCAATTTATCTAATTTTACCTTTTCATTCTCAGAATATATTTCACAAAATAATATTCATGTACAACTGCCTACTCATACAGGGTGTACCCCGCCTTCGCCCATTGTTGCCGGATCAGGCCCCCAGTGATTTCCGCGACCCTAGTGAGGATAAAGCAGGTTCAGATGACGAGACAATGTTCATGTACATTTCTAGACTATATGCACCATTAATTTTTTTATCTTCAAATTGTCCTTCCTCCCACAAAAAAGTCTTTTCTTTACCTAAAGTGGCTCCATTACACAGCCATAGATGTGTGCATGTTGACTTTAACATGAATATCTATGAGCAACAGAAAAGGCACATCCTGTGTATAGTTTTGAGTGTTTCAAACTCTGCTTTTTCTTTGTTTGAATGAATGGGTGGGTAATCTCAGTAGCAAACTGACTGGAGTCCTGTAGCACATACACGATTTCTTTAATACCTTTTGTGAAATATGATTATATGCTAATTGTAATGATAATTTCTCTTACTTTGACAGCTTGATTTCCTAACTTTCTAATTAGTTTTTTTTTTTTTTTAAACTAGTTTGCACATGGTAATGTGAGCAGCGAGACAGTTTGTGATTGTTCTTAAGAGAGGTTGTATTTTTGTGCAATAGTTTTGTAGAAAACATCTTTGCCAATAATGGAGCCAAAATCAATAGTTTTCTTGAATCTTTTTTGTAAGACTTTGGTAGGGTTTCCGAATTTATTATTGATTTCCATTCCTCCTGTGAAGAAAACCTATAGATTTGTGCAAATGTATGTGGTGAACTAGTTTGGCTGCGATAAGAATCAACAAACCTTGCCTTCTTAAAATGGTCTGCTGTTTGTTACATCAGCATATTTGACCATTCATGGACATCATGTCTTTATAAGTGACGAAGATTTAAAGTATGAAGTCTTTATCTCTTTTGAATGCAGTTACTAATGAAGTGGGATCTATCGCCCGCTGAAAGGTAGCTCGGATCCCCAAATAAGTATTACACAAACTGGAACAATAATGGAAAAATGAATCTTTATGGGTAAATGTGTGAGAGCCTAATGAACTTTATGTCAATGGACTGACAAAGTCAGGAAATGTGTTTCATATCTTCTTAGAAATAATTGAATCGCACAGTGGACCCGTTGACTTACAGGCATACATAAAAGATTAAGATTTGAACTAACAGGGAAAAGAGGAAGTGGCCCTAGTTTTATAGGGTGGGAGATGAAAATTTGTACTATTATAGTGTATTTCATGTTTTTACAAAAGTCTTTTGGTTCTTTTCTTATCAGGCAGAATACATGACATCTACCAAAGGACTCCTGGATATTTTGTGTGTATAAAACCATTTGACTCAAGCCCAAAGTTATCAAGTTGTTTTTCCTGGCGTTCATGGCTAATGTGGCATGTTCAGCCTGTGAGGAGGGGGCATTTTAAGGGTCGCACCTTAAATGATTGTGAATATATCATCATTTAGCAAGTGATCACATTGGCTGCTATTGTTAATAGCTCAGTTTAAAGTAAAATCACTGATGTACAAAGAAAAAGGAATAACACGCTGCACATTTTTAATTGCCCTCAGCAAAATATAATGTAAGATTCTGTTGAAAGTTACTGTCCTATAATTTTGATTAGGTTGTCTTTGTGTAAAACTTGTTTGTAAATACAGTACCTCTAAAATATCGTAAAAATTAATAAAGAAAAATTTGGTTGATAGTCTCAAAATGCACTGTCTTGTCCTCAAATTGGAGCTGGGCAGTAATCTACTTTATTCAGTTAATCATATCAACAATAATTCAAAATCTAACCCATTTGTTTGACTAGTCATGAACAGACTTGGTATGAAAGATAGGTTATAAAAATGACAGAAACAGGTGTCAGAGAGAGAAAGAGAAGAAAGAACTCAGTGTCTGTACTTCCCCCAGCATTCTAACTCCTAGGGCAGCTTAGACTGAACTGTGACTCATATATCATGTATACATGATATATGAGTCACATCATTTTTAACTAACCTGACCATAGTCTTTCTCAAACAGGAATGTTTTAAACCTAATTTTAAATGTAGAGACTGTTTTGGCGTCTTTAATATTAAAGGGAAGCTGATTCCATCAGACAGTAACCATGGTAACTAAAGGCTCTAGCTCCTACTGTACTTTTACAAACCCTGATAACTTTTAATAAACCTGCATTCTGAGAACGAAGGGTTCTATTGGGCTGGTACAGAACCAGATCATCTTTAAGATAAAAGGGGCCCATACCATTAACCCCTGACCTCTGACCCCTAACCCTAACCCATACCATTAATGGTTTTATATGTAAGGAGGAGGATTTTAAATTTAATTCTAACCTCAACTGGTAGCCAATGAAGGGTTTGGAGCACAGGGGTGATAGGGTTAGGGGTCAGGGGTCAGGGTTTGGAGCACAGGGGTGATAGGGTTAGGGGTCAGGGTTTGGAGCACAGGGGTGATAGGGTTAGGGGTCAGGGTTTGGAGCACAGGGGTGATAGGGTTAGGGGTCAGGGGTCAGGGTTTGGAGCACAGGGGTGATAGGGTTAGGGGTCAGGGGTCAGGGTTTGTAGCACAGGGGTGATGTGTTCTCTTCTATTTGATCCTGTTAATAATCTTGCTGCTGCATTTTGAACCAGTTGAAGCTTTTTAGGGAATATTTAGGACACGCTACAAGTAAGGAGTTACAATAATCTAATCGTGATGTAACAAATGCATGAATTAATTTTTCTGCAGTCGTTTTAGACAGAATATTCCTAATTTTGGCTAATGTTGCGCAGGTGAAAGAAGGCTGTTCTGCATGTTTAGTTAATGTGCATTTTGAATGAAAGATCTGGATCAAATAAAACTCCTAAATTTTTAACTGTGGCACTGGGTGTTACACTTAAGTTGTCCAGAGTAACTATGTGGTCAGGTAGGGAGTCTCTCGCATTTTTAGGACCAATTATAATGACTTCAGTTTTTTCAGGGTTCAATAAAAGATAATTGGCACTCATCCAAGTCTTTATGTCTTGTACACATGTACTTAGTTTATCTATTTGCCTGGTCTGATCAGGTTTAATCGATAAATATAGCTGTGTGTCATCCGCATAACAATGAAAATTAATGCCATGATTTCTAATGATGTTACCTAAAGGGAGCATATATAGTGTAAACAAAATAGGCCCAAGGACTGACCCTTGGGGCACGCCATAATTAACTCTGGGCTTTTTCAGAATTGGTTTAATAACAGCATATTTAAATGACTGTGGCACATATCCAGTAGTTAATGAAGTGTTAATTATATTTAGGACAGTGTTAATAATTAGGGGCAGAATCTCTTTAAAGAGTTTAGTTGTAATTGGATCTAAGAGGCAGGTGGCTGATTTGGAAGACATGATAATAGATATGACATCAGTTTGGTCTACAGTGGTGAAATTATTTAGTGTTACAGAGGGATTTATTAAAGGGCCTAGGTTTGAACCGCTGCTTTTTCTGATCTAATGTTTGGGAGAAATGTGTCTATTTTGTCTCTAATAGTTGATATTTTATTGTTAAAGAACTGCAGGAAATCATCAGAACGGAGCGTGGATGGAATAACTGGTTCCACGGAGGTGTGTCTGTTTGTCAGTCTGGCTACAAAACTGAACAGGAATCTAGGATTATTCTTGTTTTCTTCTATTATGGATGAGTAATATCTAGTTTTGGCTGTACGCAAAGATGGATTATACTTTATTAAGATATTTTTCCAGGCATTAAGAGAATCTTCTGAATTGGATCGCCGCCATTGCCTCTAATTTAGGTGTTGCTTGTTTAATGGAGCGAGTGTCAGCGTTGTACCATGGGGAGGTTAATCTAATCTTAGTAGTTTTTAACTTAAGGGGGGCAACTATATCTAACTTAGTTTGGAGTGTGAATATGGTACTATCGACCAAAAGAAACTTACTGGTGTATGAGTGTGTGTGTGAATGGGTGAATGAGAGGCTAATGTAAAGCGCTTTGAGCACCATCAAGGTGGAAAAGCGCTATATAAATGCAGTCCATTTACCATTTACTGTCACAAACCGATCCCTTGACTCTCCCGGCTGCATGGGATCAGCTGGGGGACTAGCCACGGTAGCAGTTCTACGGCTATTAGCACAGCCTGCGGTCCCTGCAGCTACCTCGCTATATCGCTCAAAGTCCTGCGTTTTCCTTATCAGTAGCACTTTCTGCTCCTCAGGTGTTGCTCCATTTAATTTTACAAAAACTTTACAGTTATTAGTCCAAGTACTTAAAATTTTTTTCTTTTTCCTTAGATCTCGAGCTTTTTTGGCCAGTTCAGCATAGTTTCTTTTCAAAAAGACAGGACTAAAATGTGTGTGGTGTGCTCTAGCCTTCCACAGCCAAATAGCCTGGCCAGTCAGCTATTAGCCTCCTGCTCATTCTCGCCTGCTAGCTTGTGTTTGCTGAGTCATGCTGGTATGTGTCCGCTGGGCCGTGCTGGTTTGTGTCCACTGGGTCGTGCTGGTCTTGTCCACTGGGCCGCGCTGGTCTTGTCCGCTGGGCCACTGGTTTGTGTCCCCTGGGCCGCCCGCGTCTGCTGGGTCGCGCTGGTCTTGTCCGCTGGGTCGCTGGTTTGTGTCCGCTCGGCTGTGCTAGTTTGTGTCCGCTCTGGCCGCGCTGGTCTTGTCTGCTGGGCCGCTGGTAGTAGCAAGGGTCTATAGAAATTCCATAGACCCTTGGTACTACAAAACCAAAGTGGAAATGAATCTATTTAGAATCATTTCTACTTTGGTTTTGTAGTACCAAAGGCAGAGCCAGATGCATGACAAAAGAAGAGAGCCCACTCGGGACTCACCTCACCGACCAAAGGAACCATAACTGATTAATAAGCCAATCGCAGTTTCAATGTACCGGCCATTGCACAGTTTAATCTTTGTGATAAGCGTATGCGGCTATACTGGAAGGATCAACTACGATAGCCCTGAGGGTGGAGGGTATGTGGAGCCCACTCGCAGCAGTACAATGATCCGAGGGGGCAGAGGAGGTGATCCAAGGCCCCCGGGAGAGTTGTCGGTCTCAAGGAGGGCACCCCCCCCCCCATGAGCCCTCCAGTCACGACAGGGAGCCAGGCAGCGACAGGCTTGCGACCTCTAACCTGAAACACCATCACGCAGGGCAGGAAAGGGTCCGACTTGGTTAGGGCGAAAGACCTGGGTGGGGGCCAGGGAAACGGAACCACCACCCCGTCAGATCACACTGCGTGAGTGGCGTACTCTTCGGGACTTTTCATGGTCGCTGGACCATCCAGCATTGAGTTCTGGGGCCAGCGCTCCGCTGCCGGAGCGGTGACTGCACCCACTACAGAGTCTGAACAGTGTTGGAGAAACATAGTTATTCTAACGGTACCTCGTAAGCTCTGGCTTCTGTGGCTGGGACCGCATCCCGCTGCCGGATTTGGACGGACCCCAGATACCGCCTGGAACTCGCGGATCCCATTGTAGAACCGCTGACAAAGACAGCACGACTCGTCTCGCATCCTCTCCTGTAGGCCTGAGCCCCAGCCCGCAATGTTGAAGGAACCTACCGCCGGACCGACAAACAGGGGGCATAGGCCCTTGAAAGGCGGGGCTTCATAAAGGCGTTTCAAATTGGAGGTTCGAAGGGCAAAAATCCACTAAAGGGATCCGATGTCCCTTTGTCTTTACCCGGGTAACTCACCCTCCGAAGCTGGAGCACCACCAGTTAAAACTGTGGTTACTCATAACAGGGACGCACAAGAAAAAGTGTCTCCCAGAAAAGTGCAAAATGCACCATACGGTCCCTGCTCCCATTCACTTTGACTGCAGAGGCTCTAGAAACTGCTGAAGGGCAAAAGCCGTTTACGTGTGTCAAACTCTGTACTCAGAATAATTTCCACTTTGGTTTTGTAGTACCAAGGGTCTGTGGAAAATGTTCAAACACTTTCTGCCCCAGCTACTCCCAATAGGCAAAACGCACTACGTGTGAAAGTGGGACTTTGTCATTTTTCACAGTGGTCCAAATGCTCTGATATTCTGCCCCAGAACAGAGCCTTATGGGCGGGTAAAATTCACTGAATTATACACCATGGTTCCTGGACCTTTTAGGGGTCCAACCCGCCCAGGAGGCTCTGTCCCTGGGTAAAATAGCAGGGCAATTGAATGAGTACAAGTCTGACTTTAAGTGACGGGCTGCGCGACACCGCTCCCCCACCCCTCGCATTAAAAAAAACCTGTGATTGACGTATATATACGTCGATGGCAGTGAGTGAGTTAAAAGTTCTGACCCAGTCCGTCTATTACCACCTGAAGAACATCGATAGAATCAAAGGTTTTCTGTCCAAACCAGACACAGAAAAACTCATTCATTCATTTTCAGTAAATTAATTATTGTAACGGTGTCTTCACTGGTCGGAACAAAAACTTAATCAGGAAGCTACAGCTAATTTTTTATTTATTTTTTAATACGAAAGAAAGGAAACTGAAACCACTGAGACATAAATGCTATGTACTAGGGCTGCACGATTCTGGAAAATATGTTTGTCATGATTTTCTTGATAAAATTTATATCACGATTTTTTTTAAATTAAGTAAAAAAAATTTATTCAACTCAAATCCAAAATTTGCAGATTAACAAGATTAAATTTGTATTTTTCTTATTGACAATCGGTAAGGTTTTTTCCCCCCATGATATTTAAGAGCATAATTCCCTTTGACATAGAATATTTTCTGTGTGTGTGTGTGTGTGTGTGTGTGTGTGTCGACAAATCAAGCGTTTTATTTTCTCAGTTACCGACTTTAAACCAGTTAAGGAGGTTCTGTGGTCAGTCGAGATTCTTTACTAATTTCTCCATCCCTAGATAGAACTCACTTGGACGTTGTAGAATCTGCATCAATTTTCACCTGTAGAACAAGAGGGGTGAGTTTTTAAATGTTTGAAAATATCCTCTGGATGATCTGACTGGTTAGTTTAGTTTGTCTGCTTCATCTGGTTTGAAAGGGATGTGTTTGTTCTGTTCCATTCCATTGCATTTCACTGAACACCTTCTGTTTCTGTGTGTTTGGATGTAGAGAGAAGACAAAGGTGGATTTGAAGTGAAACAAAAAAGTTTAGATCTGGACAAAGAGCACCTGATTCCAGCAAACATGGATGGAAGACCCACCTGTGACCAGTGTGGAAAGACTTTCACCAAAGCAAGCCACTTAAAAAGACACCAACTTATCCACACTGGAGAAAGACCATATGAGTGTGACCAGTGTGGAAAGATTTTCACCCAAGCAAGTACCTTAAAAACACACCAACGTATCCACACTGGAGAAAGACCATATGAGTGTGACCAGTGTGGAAAGACTTTCACCACAGCACGTGTAATTAAGAGACACCAACGTATCCACACTGGAGAAAAACCATATGAGTGTGACCAGTGTGGAAAGACTTTCACCCAAGCAAGTAACCTAAAAATCCACCAACGCATCTACACTGGAGAAAAACCATATGAGTGTGACCAGTGTGGAAAGACTTTCAGCCAAGCAAGTAACCTAAAAATCCACCAACGCATCCACACTGGAGAAAAACCATATGAGTGTGACCAGTGTGGAAAGACTTTCAGCCAAGCAGATAACCTAAAAATCCACCAACGCATCCACACTGGAGAAAAACCATATGAGTGTGACCAGTGTGGAAAGACTTTCACCAAAGGAGATCACCTAAAAACCCACCAACGTATCCACACGGGAGAAAAACCATATCATTGTGACCAGTGTGGAAAGACTTTCACCACAGCAGGTCACCTAAAAATCCACCAATGCATCCACACTGGAGAAAAAACACATGACCTGTGTGGAAAAGCTTTCATCATAACAGATCAAGTAAAGCTCCACCACCAAAGTATACACCCCGGAGAAAAACCCTACCAGTGCAAATTCTGTGACAGATCTTTTGACACAGGTCCACAATGTACTAAACATGAACGTATGAAACATTTCCACATAGGACAAAAACTGAACAGTCGTACACAAAGCAAGACATTGGAATCTAGTGGAAAGAGTCTTAACACAACTAAACAGTTGGAGTGTTACCAACATGATGAAAGAGTGTCTTCATCCTCTGCCCTCTCCTATCATCACCACAAATGTGAACCATCAACTCCTGGAGCAAAATGTCCCTCAGTGTCACATGACCAGAAGAAACACAGTGTGTTTGTACCAGCAGCACCCACTTCTGACAGGAACATCAGACTGAAAAACCTCCAAATCAGGCTTCACAGAATCCAGATGTGAAGACAAACATCAGACTGAAGGTTGTGTTTTGTTGTCCTCAGAGGACAGAAGTGTGTTCTAATGCACCACCTTCACAAAACAGGGATGTTACTGAACTTCAACCTGTCACCAGGTGAAAAGTTCAACTAGTGGAGGTCAACAAGGACCTGGTTTCTGTGGTGATTCTACTTCTCATTGACTTTGTGAACGTGAATCAGTAAATTGTTGTGATTGTGTTGCTGGTTGGGGTTGACACGGTTTGATTTCCATCAATTAGAAACATGATGAATATAATTCGGTGGAGACAGAATGACTGATGAAGTGTGTCGAAGAACCTAGAGGTCAAGGTCCCCCAGGCCACTAAGAAGGGTCATGTGACCATAAGTCCCACTATAGGGAATATTTACTCATAGTAAGTGTGATGTTTAACCTGATCAGAGTAATTAATGAATTGATAATAAGGAAAATGTATTAACCTCAGTTATGAGTAGAAAGTGTGTTTTTCAATTTTTGGCAGAGAGGGAAAAGGCAGAAGGAAAGTGAACCAGACAATGGTTGCAAAGGAGGGTGGGGTTAGATCAGACTACAGACTGACAGTGGAAAAAGTACACACAGAACACAGTAAAATATTAAATCATATGGGGATCAGTGACATATTGAAGTAAGGGAGGGGTTAAGGGCATATAAGAGCTGTGTAGAATAGCATTAGGGAGAGAAGCTTTAAACCAGGTCCATAGGATTTTGTCATCTAGGCTCATACTGTTATTCTGGAAGGAATACAGTCTGATTTCAACCTAGTTTACTCTAGTGTGGCCCTGTTATGGAATTATTTCAGTTTAATAAAAAACTAAGCTGGAATCAGAATAATCTTTATTCAATAATTATGAGTTCTGTTCAAGACAGAACACACACACAGGAGCATGAGTGTGGAGAGATCTCTGCCAGACCAAGGAGAGACACAGGTACTTATACAGATACAACTGGCCAATCAAAGGAGACACAAGAATATGGGTAGGTGTGATAACCACACCCCCTATTACTGTTGCTGACTGGTTTAAACATGTCCTGGGTTAAACACAATCAACAGTTAACACTCTCAGATGTGATTTACAAAGACAAAGTAATAATACAAAGAATAAAGAAATAATACGATGTTAAGACACAATATAATTCCATTACAGCCCATCCTGGTTTAAACTGACTGGTCTGTGGTTGTGATACCAGATGGGGTCATTAGGTGGACTTTTAAATCTGGATGAATATTATATAATATATTGTGTTCAGAGACTCTAAAGACTTCACTAACCGTGAGGAATGTCTAACCTTCATCAGTGGAATAGATTCCCTGTGGATTACCGCTCATCGGACCAGGGAATTATTCTTTGAACATTTAGGGAGAGACAAAGACGAGGATTTCTGAGTTCCTCTTGGTCCCTACCCTGCCCGTCACCAAGGACGGTGACTCTGATCAGGTTGCCTTCAAGGTCCTCCTAAACTGGATTCATTATTGGATTATCATTTTCCCTGTGATGTGGATTAATTGTATAAATTTTTCCCCATATTGGATTATTAAGACATTCGATTGGACTCCCCTTTCTGGTCAAAGCAGCGTCGAAGCCACAGGCCCAGGGTGTGGCAGGAGGGTTGTGAAAAGAGGAAGTGCAGTGATTATGAGCACACAGTGTGTATTCTTATACTATAAGTTAGGATAGTGGTTGATTAGGAAAACAAAATGATATAATCACATATATACTAAATTTTGTACACTTTGCTTCACTGAATGGCATGAAATAAAAAGACAAAAGTGTAATTCTCTGACTTTATTGTTCATATGTAAACACTTAAGGGTGTATGTAACGGCTCAGGTTCATGTGTGCACAACATCTGATGGTTCTGATAATATCTTGGTCATTCTTCCACCTAATTATATTGATTGCGTCCTTAGGGCCCCTCACTGGCCTTAAAATGTCTACCTAGCATGCACCAGATGCCAGAGCTACAGAAGCAGCTGCTAATAGCAGTTGTGCTAACATTTTAGGGTGACACATAGAGGGTTTTCTCTGTCATTTTATGATGTTAGAGTTAGCAGGACGGAGGCTGGGATGATAAGGTAGTGACAGAGCTAGGCTAATGCTTCACCATAACTTACAGCTGAAATACAGTCTATGGTGGACACCTAGGATCAGGGTAAGACCCAGGCCAGGGCCGGACTAGATTAGGACCCCATAAAAAAGAGAGGTTTAATATTACCAGAGATGGACAAGCGGTAGTGGTTTAGTCCCGAACTGAGGCTAACAACATGAAGCAGATCACATTCCACTGGAGGAGGAAGTCTGTTTAGCACAGGGGTGGGCAAACTGTTTGACACGTGAGACACGAAGGGTTCTAAATTTGACAGACGGGCTGGACAATGAGCAGATGGATAGAGTGTTTTGGTAATCCACCTCATAAGAGGAAAAAAATAACATGGGATATGTTATTTATAAAAGTCCCACAGGGCTTTACAGAAACACAATTGACTACAGGAAGGAAAAACTTCAAAACCCAGTGGGGAAAAAGAAGAAATCTTGAGGAGAACCACACTGAAGGACAGGTCCACTCCCCTGGACGGACAGACTATAGATGACCGTCTATTTGTAAATGGAGCAGGGGGGGGGGCAGGTCCAACCACCAGACAGGTGAGGGAGGAGGTCTGGGGTCACAGGTCTACTGAATATAACGTGAGCGACTCAGCCTTTCATTGGTTATATCTTCATCTATCAGTTCTACACAACGACTCATTTTCCTGCGTGATAAACTGATTTTCTTCTTTTTTTCTAATTTGTCTTTGCTCTTTGGACACAACACGTCTGCTGTGTCCACCATATTTTCTTTTAAAACTCTCCTTCAGACAGTCCTGCTGGGCTATGTTAATTTGAATGACACCATACAATTTGTCTTGGTACTTGTCTCTTTAATGGCAGTAAGCTAGTTAATTAGCTGCCAACCTCTTAGCGTTCTTTCTTTGACTGCTTGCTAGCATAGTTAGCATGCTTTGTGGCAAAGTAAGGGTTAATATTTCATTGTTTAAAAAGCACCACAGTCTCTTGTCATAGCAGGCATACAGCAATTGATCTGTAGTTGTCCAGTTCTTCATTCATTGTTGTGATTAAAGGTGTAATGTGTGCTGAAAAGACTTCTTAAACCTCTTTGACCTTCAGTTCGTCAGGATCAGACAAAATCCCCCCACGCTGTTTTATAAAGTGTGCTCCTGTGTTGAATAAGATTTGGGTATTGGAATTAAAAGAATTAACTTGACAATTAAAAAACTGTATTTGATATTCTACTTTATAATGAAACATTATTAGCTGACACCATTGCCAACATTCTTCTGCTTTGGTTTGGATGACAGCACCACCATCTTTCTGGATTCACACCCTAAAAATAGGAACATTTTCATTAAATGATGTGTGCACATTATCACATGCATGTTGACGGTGTGTTCATAAACTCACCATTGTTGGTGGTTTGTGCCAGAGCTGTTCCGTCTCTGTATGGCTGTCAAATTTCCGTCCACAGACGGAAATCCGTCAAAAATGAAATTTCTGTTCCGTCAAATCTATCCGCTGAATTGAAAAAATTTTTAAAGCTTTATTTTGGTCGAAAACCACCACAAAACCATTTCCTTTTTCTGGTTTATTTTATTTTATTTGGACTTGAAGAAGACCTATTTAGGTCGAAACGTCGTCCACTTTTTTATTTTTATTTGACTTTCACGGGAGTTTTCCGCTCGGCTTCGGCGGAGATTTCCGTGTTAGCTATAGCTTCTTTTTCTTTTCTTTTTGTCTCTCTTTTCTTTGTTAAAATTAAAATACGCACACTCACACACACTACACAACACACACACAACACGGGACACACAGACACATACATATATAAAATAAAATGCAGAATTTTACGGACGGAGAGGGCTGGACGGTGGTCCGCAGGGGACGCCGGCCAGGTCGCTTCGCGCCCGGGGAGTGGGAAGAGGGACGCCGCGGTGGGGATGATTTTCTCCGGGGGACGGACAGTGCATTTAGGGCTCCGGGGTTTCACAACGCCGGGGTCCGCAATCGCTATAACCCCAACCTTGAGCCACTGCCACCCCGGAGGATTATCCCCACCGGTCGCCCCCAACCCCTCACCCGGACTTATGCACAGGCGGTGCGGGGCACACGGGGAGGATTTCGCCGTGCGCCCGGGCTGCAACGGGGGGAGATGCGGGGTCCAAAAAACATGGCGGACTACATTAAACCTACGGCCCGGTTTAAACAAATTACACATACTTTTCATGATTTAAGTAGGGCTGTTCACCACGGGTCCAATGTGAGGGTTTCTGAGAATGAAAAAAAGACCCAGAACAATCATTAACATGGAAGATATGTTGGCTAATTTAATTAAACCTGCTTTGCCATCACAGAAAACATGTGATGACATTATAGGTAATGCTAAAAACTGGGCTCACACCATGGTGTTAATTTTAAAACAGCATTATGAAGACATTGTGGAGGAATTAATGACCAAAGTTGAGGAATTTAATGGGGATGAATGGGAAGAGCCATTTAATGTAGCACTGAGATGGTGTAAAAGGACATTTCCCAGACTAAGACAGGATGTTGTGGATGAGATTAGGGGGACTGTTTTAGCCACAGTAAGGGACAGACCCACTGAGGAGAACAATGTGACCCCTACTCCCCAAAATAACATACCTACTTCCACTCCAAGAGGTCACAGCACACAGACCTTTGCTCCCCAGGCCACAAGAGACCAGGGGACGGATCCCCCAACAGATTTGGGGGTTCCACCTGTTACCACCAACGTAAATAGATGGTCTTCACCTGTGAACCCGGGTATTACTAATGTAGATTAGGGGGTTTCACCAATTACCACCAATGTAGATGGGGGGGTTCCACTGCTTACCACCAATGTAAACCCATCCATTAAGGAACAGAGGGTACAGAGACATGGGGCATCCAGAGGGGTCCATACCACAATAGTAACCAAACCCCCACTAGACTCCATTCCAGATCCTATTCCACAATCTGTACCACAGATTATGGATACACTCGTACCTGAACCCGGGACAGACCACCTAGATTTGGGGAACATTCAAAGTACTTTGGGGATAGTATTCTGACTCCTACAACACTGGAATTGATCCAGGTGTTGGAGGAGACAGAACGGAACCTGAATATGATTATAGATTCACTCTAATATATGATATTTCTGATAAGGAAAGTTTATTTTCCTAATGATTAATATTTGCAAAAGAAAACTAAGGACAATAATTATTAGTAGACAGTGCTACTAAATTAAGTATCTTCTTGACATCACAGTGAAAGACACTAGATTTTACTAGATTTAATGACATTTTTTATTATTTATTATTGGAATTATTTAGTTTGATAGTGAAATCAAAAGCTTTAATTGTAAAGATGATAAGGTAATCTTTATGGAAGCATCCCATGCTAGTCTTTTGTATATTATCCATTGTTTATTTAGTGAAATTATACAATACATTTGAACAAACATATATAGTATTTAAATTTTCCTAGATGAGTTATAAGTAAATTTGAAAATTTTATGATCATATGAGCAGGATTTTTCTAAAATGTAAGTACAAATTTCACATTCTGTAATGTTAAATCATGGCCTATAATGCTCTTAGAATGCACCAAAATGATGCAATTTTTAAAAATGTTCCGGGGGGCAAACCCCCGGACCCCCCTAGAGAACTTCGCGCCTACGGCTGCGCCCACCAGGCTCCGCATACACAAAAATGTTCAGTCAAAAATGTTTCAGTTACTTTCAGCCATGTGTACAGTTCAACACAGGAGGAACAGCTGGGAGTAATGTGTGGTCTGGAAAAGCAGTCCAACATTGTGGTTGCAGAATGTTTTTCCATCCACACCAGTACATTCATCCTCCACCAGCGCAACAGGGGAGGAATCAACAAGAACAATCAATCAATCTGAAATGATCAATTAGTGTAGTTATTGGTCTAAGATGATCTGTTTCTGTTATTTATTCATCAATAAACAGATTCTTGGTAAGATTCATCTGCCTTTGTCATTTCTGCTTCAGTGATAGTGTCACAAAACATGAGTGAATGGACTCTGTGTGTTTGTGACAATAGTGCACTGTAACACCACACACATGAACACACACACTTTATGTTTCACGTTGGATTCATGGATCAGTGTGTACATATCCTTGTCACATGACACCTCCACAACTGACAGTTGACTCATATCCTACACTCAGGCTGTGAGGTCTTTGATCTGTGGCAGACTGCTCAGACACTGACTCTCCCTGTCTGCTGATCTTTACTTGAAACTGTCCAATAATAAAACCTTAGATGTTTAGAAAACTGATCATACTAAAGAACACTTATGGTAAGCAGACTACATCAAATACATACCATCTGAATTTTGTCTGATGTTTAAGTTAGCATTAGAGGTTTCACTTCTGAGGTCAGAGTAACTTACCTTCATAATTGTCCATGTAGCTGGAAATCTACATGTTGAAGCCTTTGTCCTGTTTACTCATCGTGGCTCAGGAACCTTCCACAATGACATCTACGTCACTGACTGTAGTTTTAGGAAGGTCCTGAAGACATCTAGTGTCAAATGTCACCTCTGTCTGTTAAAATAGTTGATATAATCTATCTAATCTAACTAGCTACATGACAATTTGACACATACGGTGACAGACAGACAGATAGTCTGTCTGTCTGTCACCTTATCTGTTGAGTTGTATATTTATCTAGTCTATTGTTTATCAACAGTGTAGCCGCAGCCATTGGAGTTTAGTGTCTTCCCTCATGAACTTATGTCTTGCATATTTTGCACTAGTTTGCACACTGTGTACAATTAAGATTAAAATGGATTTTTTATATACTGACATATTGAATAACTTTCTATGACATTAATGGTGATTATATTAAGACTCTGATGTAATTTATTTAATGTTAATATTGTAATATATTGGACAGACTTCGTTTCCCATGATGCATGTGTCACTGTCACTTCCTGTGAAATGTTTGGGAAACTATGAATGAGCTTGTCAGGCTATATGTGTGAAGCTCCCACTTTGATGCGCTGCAGGATTATGGTCTAATGCTCACAAAGGCAATCGCAAGTTTATTGTCCTTTAATCAACAACCACAAGTTGGAAACATCCTCCCTTAATCCACAAGCCGGCAAAAGTGGTATGTTATGTTTGTTGGTTATTATTTTAATAACTCTTATGGTTGTGTTTATGAATTTGTGACTGATTGTGGTGTATTTGTTTTGTTTAGTTCTACATTGTTTGTATATTTCTTCGTTTGCCAAATAAACATCAGTGTGAGAACCTGAGCCTCGGATTTGTGACTAAGCGGGCGGAACAGTGTTTGTAAACAATTAGTTAAAAATCACCAACCAGCTCATCAGCATTGAAACACACAGAGGTTTCAGAGTCATCCCTGCAGAGATCCAAAAAGTGGAAGAGAACAGAGCTGGAGTGGAGGAGTCAAAAGTACAATAGCGTTTGGGAGGAGTGCACGGTTTGGCCTCACGCTGAGTGGGAATGTCAAATAAAATCTGCATATGATCCGAGAAAAGTACGTCATAAATGTGCAGATTGGAAACACAGAGACCATGCGAGAGCACCAAGTCAAGTGTGTGTCTGAGACAAAGTGAAAAGAGTCAATAACATTTAAAAAGCTCCTGGAGATGGGCTCGTCAGGGCAACAGATCTGAATATTAAAATCCCTAAGGGTAAGGACGCCATCATATTTAGAATTTGGGCCAGGAATTCAGAAAAGTTACATATATGTAACCAGGTCATATTTTGGAATCTTTTTGTGATTTTATTTTGTGTTTCAATACCCTGGATTAAATTTAACTCACAACGGGAAGTGACGTCATGTCGTAGTCGGGACTGCACGTGAAGCATTCTGGGTATTTGTGTTTTTCCGGTTCATGAATCATTTACGTTCATGAAACGTGACGAAGCATCCAAGCGGGACCAGGAGTAAGTCAGGGGTGTCCAAATCCAGTCCTCGAGGGCCGGTGTTCTACATGGTTTAGATATTTCCCTCTTCCACATGATTCAGTTTAACCCTTTAACTCCTGAAACTTTTGCAGTTCCATAGTAAAAAAATAATTAAAATAAGCAACAAAATAAACCAAAAATGGCCAAAGTCATCAATAAAATGAAGAAAAATGAATAATAAACTGACAAAATAATTAGTAACATGAAGAAAGTAAGACACATGTGAAGCAAAATTAAAGAAAAAATAATCAAATAAAAAGTAGAATGTAGAAAAATAAACAATGAGCAACAAAATGAACAAAAACTTTGTTTTTATTATTATTATTTTGTCAGTTTATTATTCATTTTTGTTCATTTTATTGATGACAGCCATTTTTGTTAATTTTAATTGTTTTTACTGTGGAACTGCTAAAGTTTCAGGAGTTAAAAGGTTAAACTGAATCATGTGGAAAAGGGAAATATCTAAAACATGTAGGACACAGACTGGATTTGGACAACCCTGTTGTATGTTGACCAATTTAGTTGAAATATATTGTTATATGTAATGGATGTTATTCTAACAAGATGCCATGAGAACGGATGTTGAGTTTCCTGATCTTGTGATCTCTTTTCATCAGCATGTAAGTTATAATGACCTATTACATACCACTACTATTTGTTACTGTTAAAAAGTTGTGTGTGATTTTCTAGTTAGGAATTTCATTAAACCATGTAAAATATCTCTAGCCACTAAGCAAGTATATTCTGTTTTATTCTCTTTTCCTTATGGCCACGAAATAACCCGTATTAAATTAGTTTTATATTGGACATTCACGTTTGATATTCGAAATAAAGCTATTATTCTCTTCGATCATGTGACTTAATGTTGTCAAACCTTCTTTATAAAATAAAGACTGGTATTCCTCACACGCCACTAGACATCTTTTTGAAATATATACTTTGTACCATTTTTTATAAATTTTTAATTAGTAAAAAACGCATATAACCCTAACCCTAAGTTTTTAAGCAGGCCCCTGTATTCACTAAGGTCAATATAATTACTACATTATCCTTATTATTAAACAAATGCTATGTTTCAGTGGAAAGCAAAGACAAAAAGAATTTAAATGACAACATGAAAAAGTCTACTCATCAGACTCACCAGAATTTTAGATATTCCCATCGGAGGTAAATAAAGTCAATCCGAATCTGAATTCTTAATGACATGGAGCCTCTACAGGCTTGGGGGGGGGGGGGGGGCTGCACCAATGTTCTCCCAGGGTTTGAAAGGTTTTTGTGTAATAATCAATGTTATTTTTTTTTTATTTATGAAATGTACAAAGTTTATATTTCAAAAAGAAGTCTTGTGGCATGTGAGGAATACCAGTCTTTATTTTACACAGTAGGTTTGACGACATTAAGTCACATGATCAAAGAGAATAATAGCTTTATGTTCGTTTTTTACCAATTAAAAATTAATAAAAAATTGTACAAAGTATATATTTCAAAAAGAAGTCTTGTGGCATGTGAGGAATACCAGTCTTTATTTTATAAAGAAGGTTTGACATCAGTAAGTCACATGATCGAAGAGAATAATAGCTTTATTTCGAATATCAAACGTGAATGTCCAATATAAAACTAATTTAATACCGGTCACGAAACAGCCATTTCGTGGGAACGAATAATTATTTCGTGGGAACGAATTAAAAAAAAATCCATGTCACCAGGGGGCTCCGTACAACTACCCATCTATGAGTTGTCAGATAGTTAATAAATGAGGTGTATATGTTCCATACATGATCTGTGTCAACTGAAGAACATCAACCAATGTCCGGTGTGAAATGCGGAAGTTGTGAAAAAGATCCATAGATGTGTGGTTTGTCAGGAGCTTCGATGTTGTAATCTTTCACACGGTACAACTTGTTACCTCTGCTCGGACAGTGCGGCTCGTTAGCCCCGCTAGCTGCTGGTTAGCTTAGCCTCAAACGGCTCCTCCACCAAACGAGCCGCTTCGTACAGATTTAGAATTGAAAGCGACAGCTTCGGCTCCGGCTTCGTTTCCCAATCCCCACACCAAGACCCACCAGTGGAGAAAGACTTAAAGCCGCCTTTTCTGTCCGGTGTGCTCACAACAGTCCATCGTGCTCACAAACGCACATGTTCGGGATCAGCGAGTGGAACCAGGTTTGATTATCAGTGATTATTGTGACACAACAGTCCCGAGTGGAACGATTCCCCGACATCAGCAGCTCCAACTGCTCTGTTTTGTGGACGATAGATGTGTGGTTTGTCAGGAAGATAGTTGTTTTAGCCGCTCTAACAGGCTGCTTCCTTAGCCTGGCTAGCAGGCCCGCTCTGCCTCCTCGGTCTGTCTTCGTTCCTTACGCCGTCTGCTCCGCCTCCCAGGCCCGCCAACAATCCAGGGACAGCCCGGTGCTCTCTGACGGTAAGTTATGAGGCCGAAAGATTTTACTGTGTTCATGTTATTTACGAAACAATTGAGTAGAAAAATGCTTTGGTTTGTGTTTAGTACAAGTATTTAGTGATGGTGAAATGAATGTGTCCAGTCTTTGTCCAAATTCTGATCAAAGACCCGTTTAACAACTGATTTAAGAAAAAAAATTCAAGTGCAAGTTATGGAGTCAGCCTCAACAACTGTTTGGACTTAAAACCGCTCAAAGAATTGGACTCAGTTTCCAGTCTTTGTGCAGCTCATTCCATCCATATGGTGCAGAGTAAACAAAAGCCCTCTGGCCCAGTTCTGTTCAGACGTATAGAACAAAAAGCAACTTCTACAGAGAGAATAAATATCAGAATTTCTCTGGTCAATTAATGTACAAATGTAGATGTCAAGTATTGCGTTATATATAAAGTCATGGACCAATGGCTTATCCTTCTGGCGCTAGATCAGGACATCTGAGTGTGCAACAAATTCAACATTGAATATTTTTGAGTGGAATTTGGATGCATTCAGGTAATATGAACGGCCGACCGACCCAACTGGAAACACATGTTACCAATAACCAATGAAAAAGAGAGTGTAGGTCACAGGAGACGGTGTCAAATGAGGACAGGAAGTACCAGTACCAACTGGTATGTGATTTTTTTATTTTTATTTTTAAATGTCGTCTTCATGAGAGTTTGATTAATTCAATTTGCTTCAGTTGGTTTGATAGGTGATGCAGTCTGGAATCTCTCATCAGGTGCAGTTGAGTGTGTGATCCTCAGTCTTTTACACTACGTTCAGACAGCAGGTGTTAATGCACAATTCAGTTTTTTTGGTGAAATCTGACTTTTTTGGGGGGGGTTTGCTTGTGTGTATTGAACAATAAATGCGACTCCTATACGTTTTTACTATGCACTTGAATATGAACCTGAAGTGACCCGCATGCGTAAAAGAGGTCCTGACGTAATATGTAACCATGCAGGCACCTTTATTGTATTTCAATGACGTAAGTCAGATGGATGCGACTTGATTTTTTACAAAATGTCAGATACCTATTGGATTCAGCACCACATATGAAAGTGGCCTCAGTTGGATTAAAAAAATTTGTATTTGTGCTGTTCAAACTGTCTTTAACAGATTAAATACAGGTCACATATGAGGGAAAAAAGTGTGATTTCAGCCACATTTACCTGCAGTCTGATAGTGTGTACTTCTCGTCTTTCTTTACCTAAAATGATTGTGAATATATCATCATTTAGCAAGTGATCACATTGGCTGCTATTGTTAATAGCTCAGTTTAAAGTAAAATCACTGATGTACAAAGAAAAAGGAATAACACGCTGCACATTTTTAATTGTCCTCAGCAAAATATAATGTAAGATTCTGTTGAAAGTTACTGTCCTATAATTTTGATTAGGTTGTCTTTGTGTAAAACTTGTTTGTAACTGCACTACCTCTCAAATATAGTGAAAATTAATAAAGAAAAATGTGGTTGATAGTCTTAAAATGCACTGTCTTGTCCTCAAATTGGAGCTGGGCAGTAATCTACTTTATTCAGTTAATCATATTAACAATAATTCCAAATGTAACCCATTAGTGTTTTTTTTGTAAACATCATCAAATGGTTTTTTTGTGTCAGATATGGCATATGGGTTTAGTAAAGAAATGGCATTTTTGGATCATGTTTTGTCTTCAGCTTATGTTGCCAGAAATTAATCAGCTAAAAATTGTAAATTGTCCAATATATAATAATAAAAAAGTCTAGATTTACATTTGTAGCAGCATCACTGAGCTCTATTTCAGTCTTTTGATTGAAGATTGAAGTCGGCTTCAATTGGAAAAATCTGACTATCATACTATTAGTGTTATTATTATTTAAATGGATGATATTATCTCACAATTCATAATTTACTGTTATCATACTGACTGCGTATTGTTGAAGCATTAAGCTTTAGTATGTGGCAACAGTGTAATTGACATTATTTGATATGAAGTGTATTGTTAAATTTAGTCAACTTAAATGTTGAATTCTGCGTTGTTGTTTTTTTTATATACTTCAAACATTTCATGACTTTTCTAGTTCCTCCAGTAAAAACAATCTATTATCTATACTTTGTTTATGACTTAGTCCGTTAAATATATTTTAATGTAATACTGGTACTGCATGTAATACAATCTACTGGTTTAAGTTGCAGTTCTAAACTCTCCTCACAGAAAGGACAGATGTACTGACCCTCAGTTGATGGCATTTGATCACTTGTTCATTAAATATGTGCAATGTTTGGACATTCACATTTCCCTCCTCACTGGCAGTGGGTTTTATAAACGTGCACATCTTTGAGATTTGTGTCTCTGTGTAGCATCTCGTGAAAAGATGACTTAAAATTAAATAGAAATAAATCAAACTCTATGAAACTTTTGTAATTAAACAGTCGACTGTTGAATATTGTAAGAGATTACAGAACTAACAGAACTAATGATTGCACCTTGACACTTAAAACGGTTGACTTAACCTTTTCACTGATTTAAGAAAAGTGACATATGCTGGTGTGTTACATGGAGGGTAGTAGATCTATTAGTAGAATTATTCCAATATTAGGTCAACATAATTATTTGATGTTTTGTAAATCCAGATGAAAAACAATTTGATAATATAAACATATAATAATAATAAAACAATACTGACAAAATAACATTGATGGTTTATTAAAGTGTCAGCTGTGATATATATTAATAAATCATTTAGTGTGTGGCTCAGGGGTGAAAGTAAGATAAGATTCTTTAAGGAACTGTGCAACTAAAAAAAAAGCTAATTAAAAAGTAAAAAAAAAAAGATTATTCAGTCAAATAAAACATTTGTCTAAATCATCACATACTAAAGATGTCAATAAAACCCACTCTTTTCTGATTACTGTTGTTGCGTTCCTCCTTTTCTCTACCGTTGGCCGTTACATGTTATCTAAACAGAGCATTCGGTTCCTCTTTAGTCAAGCTGTGCAAGCCTGACAGGAAGAGATATTTATGTATAACGGTTTAACAGCACATGACCATGTACTGGAACTTTCTATGCAGCTGTAAGTAAACAAGCCTTTCATTAAATATCGCTTCACACACAGGGTTATATGAGTACACTCGATTAAATTCATATTACAACTGTGCACATTTTTGAGCACATAATCTAAGATGTCAGACACATAATATAGGTCAAAACATTTATTTTCAGGTAAAAGTACTTCTTTAGGGGGAGATAACATCAGAACAACAACAATAATAACAGTAGCAGTAGAACTGTAGCACTGCTCTGTTTTTGGCCTTAATGGTTCAAAAGGAAGAAAAGGTTAAAATCTGATGGTACACGCAAACTAATAATGCATCAAAGTCAATGTCGTTACTAATCTTTGGTATATCCAAGACTGTGATAACGGGTAAAAATAAAAAAGAAACTCCAACATTTGTATATTCCAGTATTTTTTTATTGTGAAAATCAGTAATTTTGTGTGTGTGTGTGTGTGTGTGTGTGTGTGTGTGTGTGTGTGTGTGTGTGTGTGTGTGTGTGCGCGCACTAGACAAAGACAAAAGAGGAGTTTATTGTTGTGGAAGATTTTTAATCACAACTGGAGAGAAAATGTTCAAATCAGAACAATCATTTATTGATTTGAAGTCAAAGTGAGAACATGAACACAACGAGCTGTTGTCACATGTTCTGCCCTAGAGTAAAAACACAGACGTATTTTATTCAATTCAATTTATTTATAAAGCCCTAAATCCCAACAAAGTCGTCTCAGAGGGTTTTACAAAAACACAATCAACTACAGAAATACATGAAAAGTCCCAGGCATCCCCTGTCCTTAGACCCTCCCCCTGTCCTTAGACCCTCCTTCTCGGCAAGAAAAAACTTCCAAACCCAGTGGGAAAAAGAAGAAATTTTGAGGAGAACCACATTGAAGGACAGATCCACTCCCATGGACGGACAGACTATAGATGAACGTCCATGTACGTATATATGCAGGAAGGGGGGCTGGTCCAGACAGGCAGGGGCGGGGGTCCGGGGTCACAGGTCGGCACAGGCGAGATACTGCAGATCCTGTCGTCCATGGCTCCCACACAGACACTGTCAGGAGAGCCACCACTCCCCCCAGGGGGGGGAGAGGGGAAAGGGGACACCAGGTGACTAGTCATGAACAGACTTGGTATGAAAGATAGGTTATAAAAATGACAGAAACAGGTGTGAGGGAGAGGAAGAGAAGAAAGAACTCAGTGTCTGTACTTCCCCCAGCATTCTAACTCCTAGGGCAGCCTAGACTGAACTGTGACTCATACATCATGTATACATGATATATGAGTCACATAATTTTTAACTAACTTGACTATAGGCTTTCTCAAACAGGAATGTTTTAAGCCTAATTTTAAATGTAGAGACTGTTTCGGCGTCTTTAATATTTTGAGTCAAAATTAGAGACATTAAATTTGACTCATAAGAATTTCCCCAAATTTCTACACAATACATAAAGTAAGGCAAAATTAAGGAACAATAAATAATTTTTCTTGCATCATAATTCAGTTTGTCTTTAGCTCGGCTCAAAACAGCAAGGTTCCTGCACAATTTAGTTTTAATGTAATTCACGTGAGACTTCCACTTTAATTTTTCATCAATAACAACACCCAAAAATCTATATTCAGAAACTCTTTCAAGACTCATTCCATTCCAAACCAAATCTGAACACTCGTTTTCCGTTAGATTTGTAAACAACATATATTTTGTTTTATTAATATTTAAAGATAGTTTGTTTTCACTAAACCATTTCTTGAGCAACTGTTTTTAACAATAAGGGAAGATTCTTAACAGAACAAAAAAAATTTGTGTCATTGGCAAAAAGAACAAATCCTAATATTTTTGACACTTCATGAAGATCGTTAATGTATAAAATGAAAAGTTTTGGTCCTAACACCGAGCCTTGTGGAACTCCACATTGTATTTGTTGGCGACTGGATACACGCCCATCAAATTCAACATACTGCTCCCTTTTTTCCAAATAACTTTTGACCCACTTTAATACTACTTCCCTTATTCCATAAGCCTGTAATTTGGTTAATAATATATTGTGATTCAGAGTGTCAAAAGCTTTTTTTAAATCTATAAAAACACCTACAGTATAATTTTTGTTTTCCAATTCTGTCGTAATATCTTCTAGGCCCGGGTCGGTACATGTATTCGTATCGAACCAATTTCGGTATGGGGGTCACGGTTCGGCACGCGCATTGCCACGCAGAATACTTCGGTACAGAAGTTTAATATTGCTCTGAACGCGGGACTGTTATTTCCCAAGAGTTTCCCTTCAGGACGTATTTAACTACTGCCACCTGTAAGCTCTAATTGGTCCGTGCGTGTAAACATGGCTATTGATTGGTCTAGGCAAACGATCTCTGGTCTAGGTAGCAATCTCCACCTCAATTTTCAAACTGTACTCTGTGGGGAGGTAGCCTAACGTTGTTTGTTTGATGTTGCGAGAGAGTGCCAACCATGGCCAGTGGCGAAGAGTTAGAAGACCCACCATCATCACTGAAGTCAATAGTGTGGGATAACTTCGGGTTCCCCGTGATATATAATGGCGATGGAGAGCGGGTGGTTGACAAAACAAGGACCGTTTGCCGTCGTTGTTCGACAGGTTTCAATTACTCGAGTGGGAACACTTCTAACATGTTAACACATATCAAGCGACACCACCCAGATATCCCTGTCACCGGGACGAGACGGAAGAAAACTGTTCAATTACGTCTCCCCAATGTCTTACACCAGCCCCTTGACACGAGTACATCCAGAGCAAAGAAAATCATGGAAGCCATTGGAATTTACATTGCATTGAATAAAGCTGTACAATTGGTGATGGCAAATGCAGTTATTAATGTTAAAATGTTAAATTGAATGAGCACAATACACACAGCTGTACAAAGCTGATTAATGTAAAATGCAAAAATGTTATGTTGTGATCTGTGAGGCCTACAGCTCATGTTCACTGAGCTCTGTGAATGTAAAAGGGCACTTGTGTATTGTAAGCTTATGTTAAGGCCATGTGTGGCACTGATGCACCCATCAATATATTCCTTTCATGTCAATATATGACAATGTGGTGCTTGTTCACTTGTTTTACAGAAAGTTGCAGCTACCTCAGCTGGAAATTTAAATAATAAAAAGCTGCATTTGAGGATAAAAAGCTGTCTTTTGATCATGTTTTTTTTTCCTGCACTGTACCGAAAATGTACCGAATCGTAGGGTCCAAAACCGAGGTACGTACCGAACCGTGACATTTTTGTACCGATCCACCCCTAATATCTTCTGTAATTTTCATTAGTGCCATTGATGTGGAACGTTTGCTTCTAAACCCAAACTGACTGTCATGCAACAACATATGTGTTTCAATAAAGTTATTAAAGTTTTCAACAAAAAGCTTTTCCAGAATCTTGGAGAATTGAGAAAGCAAAGAAATGGGCCAATAGTTTGCGAGGCTGTGTCTATCACCAGCTTTAAAAAGGGGAATAACCTTAGCAATTTTCATTTTAGCTGGAAAGACACCAGTGTTAAAAGACAAATTAAATATGTGTTTTAGAGGCTTGCAAATGCAATCAATGGTCTTTTTAACAATGAACATATCCAAGCCATCACTGTCACATGAATACTTGTTTTTTGATTTTGATGCTATGGTAATAATCTCCACCTCAGAAACTTCGCCTAAATAAAGTGACTGTAGCACTTTGCTTTCACCTTTCCAGAAGGCCTGCCCACTTTCGGCAGGAATGGCTTTTTCAAGATTTGGGCCAATGTTCACAAAAAAAGAATTTAATTGTTCTGCTGTTTCAGATGCCTCAATTTCCTCATTCTTTTCATTAATTAGGTAAGATGGAGTAGTATTTGTGACTTTATTTCCAATAACATCACGGAGGACATTCCAAATCCCTTTGATGTCATTTTGTTTTTTAACAGCATCTCATTATAGCATCCCGTTTCTCTGCCATTCTTTTTAGACTTGTCAACTTATTTTTATAGGCCTTATACTGTTCTTCTGCATTAACAGTTCGATATTTCAAAAAGTCTTTATAAAGTTTATTTTTCTTCATGCAGGACTTTAATATGCCTCTTGTTATCCAAGGTTTTTCACCACGATTTGGTATATTTTTTATTGAATTCAAGGGGAAATTTTTATTATATAATTGTATATACCTTTCTAAAGAATAATCATATGATACATTTACATCATTCTCATTGAAGACGGTCTCCCAGTCTTCCTTAATGAGATCGTCTCTGAACATATTCAGTTTCTCTAGTGTTCTCAAACGTACCATCTTTTTACTTTTCTCGTGTTTATTTTTTATTTTACAGTACATTATGAGAAACACTGGCAAATGATCAGTAGTATCATTAATTAAGAGCCCACTCTCAATGGTTTGGTCGAATACATTGATAAAAATATTATCAATAAGCGTAGAGCTGCTTGAAGTGATTCTGCTGGGCTTGGTGATGACTGGAACAAGGCCCTTACTGGTCATAAGATCAACAAACTGTGATGTACCGGTATGACTCTGTGTATTGAGAAGGTTTATGTTAAAGTCTCCACAAATTATATATTGCTTTCTGTCATTTTTTTCTCACAAAAACATTTTCAAGCTCATCCATAAATGATTGTAGATTTGACCCAGGTGTTCTATAAATACAGGTCACAATTATATTTTTCCCTTTCTCAATTTCTATTTCAGCAGTCAGACATTCCATTAAATTGTCCACGTTCATTGTCATGCTGTTAATTAGTTTGCATTTTAAATCAGTAGATACATAGAGGGCAACGCCCCCTCCCTTCTTATCGACTCTATTAACATAAAACATTTCATAGCCCTCCAAATGAAAGTTTGCCCCCTTCTCCTCAGTTAACCACGTTTCAGATAGGGCTACAACTGTAAATCGATCTTTAATTCTTTTTGAATTCTCAGAAATTGTAACAAAATTTGAGTACAGGCTTCTACAATTGAAATGAATTAACAAAAATGCATCCTTTATTTTAAAGTTTTGATTAAAATCCACATCCGTATAGTATTTGCAAGAGTCTTTTGCAGGCTGATGAAAGTTTCTTTCAGAGTTCAAATCATACTCATAGTCAAAAAATTGGCATTCAGAGTTGTCTGTACGCATAAGCGATGTTCTCGTTGTCGACATTACGCACGGTATAAATCAAACAAACAAAGCCCTCCGGCCCGCGTCGCTCCACGGGTGCCACATACCTCAATCATCATTCAGTTCATTTTTTTCCCAAAGGTATCCAAGGAAAGGCGAAGTGTTTCCACGCTGGCCGTTATGGATCCTGAAGGTGGAGGTTTGTTCCTGAGAGTGTCAGCCTGCTGCGCGCAGCGCTGAGTCCCAGTCCGGCTCCTTTTTCGAAACTGGCATCAATACGCCAAACTCTCTAAGGCCCTCAGTGGCCTCACGAGGGTTGCCAAAGATCTTGAACTTTCCGTCCTGGAGAAACAACTTGAGCTTTGCAGGGAAGAGAATCCGAAACTTGATTTTTCGCTCCAAGAGCTGCTTCCTCACATCCCTGTACATTGCGCGCTCCTTGTATACCTCAGGCGTGTAGTCTTCATCAAAATAAACCCTTTGGCCGTTAATCCGAATGTCCTTGATGGACCAGGCAGCCCGTAAAACTCTGTTTCTTCTCAAAAGTTCGTAAGCGAACAATGATGGATCTGGCGCTGCGCTCTGAAGGTGGACCAGTGTGATGCGCCTTCAGCATAGTTTCTTTTCAAAAAGACAGGACTCAAAAGTGTGTGGTGTGCTCTAGCCTTCCACGGCCAAATAGCCTGGCCAGTCAGCTATTAGCCTCCTGCTCATTCTAGCCTGCTAGCTTGTGTCTGCTGAGTCATGCTGGTTTGTGTCCGCTGTGCCGCACTGGTTTGTGTCCGCTGGGCCGCGCTGGTTTGTGTCCTCTGGGCCGCGCTGGTTTGTGTCCTCTGGGCCGCACTGGTTTGTGTCCGCTTGGCTGTGCTAGTTTGTGTCTGCTCTGGGCGCTTTGGTCTCATCCGCTGGACCGTGCTGGTCTTGTCTGCTAGGCCGCTGGTAGTAGCAAGGGTCTATATAAATTGTTCCATAGACCCTTGGTACTACAAAACCAAAGTGGAAATGAATCTCGGTATTTAGAATCATTTCTACTTTGGTTTTGTAGTACCAAAGGCAGAGCCGGATGCATGACAACAGAAGCGAGCCCACTCGGGACTCACTTCACTGACCAAAGGAACCATAACTGATTTAATGAACCAATCGCAGTTTCAATGTACCGGCCATTGCACAGTTTAATCTTTGAGACAAGCGTATGCGGCTATACTGGAAGGATCAACTACGATAGCCCTGAGGGTGGAGGGTACGTGGAGCCCACTCACGCCCACTTCCCCGTCAGATCACACTGCGCGAGTGGCGTACCCTCCGGGACTTTTCATGGTCGCTGGACCATCCAGCATTGAGTTCTGGGGCCAGCGCTCTGCCGCCGGAGTGGTTACTGCACCCACTACCAAGTCTGAACAGTGATAGAGAAACATAGTTATTCTAACGGTACCTCGTAAGCTCTGGCTTCTGTGGCTGGGACCGCATCCCGCTGCCGGATTCGGATGGACCCCAGATACCGCCTGGAACTTGCGGATCCCATTGTAGAACTGCTGACAAAGACCGCACGACTCGTCTCGCATCCTCTCCTGTAGGCCTGAGCCCCAGCCCGAAATGTTGAAGGAACCTACCGCCGGACCGCCAAACAGGGGGCATAGGTCCTTGAAAGGCGGGGCTTCATAAAGGCGTTTCGATCTGGAGGTTCGAAGGGCAAAAATCCACTAAAGGGATCCGATGTCCCTTTGTCTTTACCCGGGTAACTCACCCTCCGAAGCTGGAGCACCACCAGTTAAAACTGTGGTTACTCATAACAGGGACGCACAAGAAAAAGTGTCTCCCAGAAAAGTGCAAAATGCACCATACGGTCCCTGCTCCCATTCACTTTGACTGCAGAGGCTCTAGAAACTGCTGAAGGGCAAAAGCCGTTTACGTGTGTCAAACTCTGTACTCAGAATAATTTCCACTTTGGTTTTGTAGTACCAAGGGTCTGTGGAAAATGTTCAAACACTTTCTGCCCCAGCTACTCCCAATAGGCAAAACTCACTACGTGTGAAAGTGGGACTTTGTCATTTTTCACAGTGGTCCAAATGCTCTGATATTCTGCCCCAGAACAGAGCCTTATGGGCGGGTAAAATTCACTGAATTATACACCATGGTTCCTGGACCTTTTAGGGGTCCAACCCGCCCAGGAGGCTCTGTCCCTGGGTAAAATAGCGGGGCAATTGAATGAGTACAAGTCTGACTTTAAGTGACGGGCTGCGTGACACCGCTCCCCCACCCCTCTCTTCACTGGTCTGAACAAAAACTCAATCAGGAAGCTACAGCTAATTTTTTATTTATTTTTTTAATTCAAAAGAAAGGAAACTGAAACCACTGAGACATAAATGCTATGTACTAGGGCTGCACGATTCTGGAAAATATGTTTGTCATGATTTTCTTGATAAAAATGTATATCATGATTTTTTAAAATTAAGTAAAAATTTTATTCAACTCAAATCCAAAATTTGCAGATTAACAAGATTAAATTTTCATTTTTCTTATTGACAATCGGTAAGGTTTTTTCCCCCCATGATATTTAAGAGCATAATTCCCTTTGACATAGAATATTTTCTGTGTGTGTGTGTGTGTCGACAAATAAAGCATTTTATTTTCTCAGTTACCGACTTTAAACCAGTTAAGGAGGTTCTGTGGTCAGTCGAGATTCTTTACTAATTTCTCCATCCCTAGATAGAACTCACTTGGACGTTGTAGAATCTGCATCAATTTTCACCTGTAGAACAAGAGGGTTGAGTTTTTAAATGTTTGAAAATATCCTCTGGATGATCTGACTGGTTAATTTAGTTTGTCTGCTTCATCTGGTTTGAAAGGGATGTGTTTGTTCTGTTCCATTCCATTGCATTTCACTGAACACCTTCTGTTTCTGTGTGTTTGGATGTAGAGAGAAGACAAAGGTGGATGTGAAGTGAAACCCAAAAATTAGATCTGGACAAAGATCACCTGATTCTAGCAAACATGGATGGAAGACCCACCTGTGACCAGTGTGGAAAGACTTTCACCAAAGCAAGTACCTTAAAAAGACACAAACGTATCCACACTGGAGAAAGACCATATGAGTGTGACCAGTGTGGAAAGACTTTCAACACAGCAAGGAACTTAAAAAGACACCAACTTATCCACACTGGAGAAAGGCCATATGAGTGTGACCAGTGTGGAAAGACTTTCAAAACAGCAGGTGAACTAAAAATGCACCAACGTATCCACACGGGAGAAAAACCATATGAGTGTGACCAGTGTGGAAAGACTTTCCCAAGAGCAGATGCCCTAAAAACCCACCAACGCATCCACACTGGAGAAAAACCATATGAGTGTGACCAGTGTGGAAAGACTTTCACCACAGCAGGTTACCTAAAAATGCACCAACGTATGCACACGGGAGAAAAACCATATGAGTGTGACCAGTGTGGAAAGACTTTCAAAAAAGCAGGTGAACTAAAAATCCACTACCGCATCCACACTGGAGAAAAACCATACGAGTGTGACCAGTGTGGAAAGACTTTCCCAAGAGCAGATACCCTAAAAACCCACCAACGCATCCACACTGGAGAAAAACCATACGAGTGTGACCAGTGTGGAAAGACTTTTAGACAAGCAGGTAACCTGAAAGCCCACCAAAGCATCCACACTGGAGAAAAACCATACGAGTGTGACCAGTGTGGAAAGACTTTCCCAAGAGCAGATACCCTAAAAGCCCACCAACGTATCCACACGGGAGAAAAACCATATGAGTGTGACCAGTGTGGAAAGACTTTCACCAGAGACACTAATCTAAAAATCCACCAACGCATCCACACTGGAGAAAAACCATATGAGTGTGACCAGTGTGGAAAGACTTTCAAAACAGCAGGTGAAATAAAAATCCACCAACGTATCCACACTGGAGAAAAACCATATGAGTGTGACCAGTGTGGAAAGACTTTCAAATCAGCAGATGAAATAAAAATCCACCAACGCATCCACACTGGAGAAAAACCATATGAGTGTTACCAGTGTGGAAAGACTTTCAGACAAGCAGGTTACCTAAAAATCCACCAACGCATCCACACTGGAGAAAAACCATATGAGTGTTACCAGTGTGGAAAGACTTTCAGACAAGCAGGTTACCTAAAAATCCACCAACGCATCCACACTGGAGAAAAACCATATGAGTGTTACCAGTGTGGAAAGACTTTCACCACAGCAAGTCAACTAAAAATCCACCAACGCATCCACACTGGAGAAAAAACAAATGTCCTGTGTGGAAAAGCTTTCATCATAACAGATCAAGTTAAGCTCCAACACCAAAATATCCACCCCGGAGAAAAACCCTACCAGTGCAAATTCTGTGACAGTTCTTTTGTCACTGGTCCACAATGTACTAAACATGAACGAATCAAACATTTCCACAAAGGACAAAAACTTAACAGTCGTACGCAAAGCAAGACATTGGAATCTAGTGGAAAGAGTCTTAACACAACTAAACAGTTGGAGTGTTACCAACATGATGAAAGAGTGTCTTCATCCTCTGCCCTCTCCTATCATCACCACAAATGTGAACCATCAACTCCTGGAGCAAAATGTCCCTCAGTGTCACATGACCAGAAGAAACACAGTGTGTTTGTACCAGCAGCACCCACTTCTGACAGGAACATCAGACTGAAAAATCTCCAAATCAGGCTTCATAGAATCCAAATGTGAAGACAAACATCAGACTTAAGGTTGTGTTTTGTTGTCCTCAGAGGACAGAAGTGTGTTCTAATGCACCACCTTCACAAAACAGGGATGTTACTGAACTTCAACCTGTCACCAGGTGAAAAGTTCAACTAGTGGAGGTCAACAAGGACCTGGTTTCTGTGGTGATTCTACTTCTCATTGACTTTGTGAACTTGAATCAGTAAATTGTTGTGATTGTGTTGCTGGTTGGGGTTGACACGGTTTGATTTCCATCAATTAGAAACATGATGAATATAATTCGGTGGAGACAGAATGACTGATGAAGTGTGTCGAAGAACCTAAAGGTCAAGGTCCCCCAGGCCACTAAGAAGGGTCATGTGACCATAAGTCCCACTATAGGGAATATTTACTCATAGTAAGTGTGATGTTTAACCTCATCAGAGTAATTAATGAGTTGATAATAAGGAAAATGTATTAACCTCAGTTATGAGTAGAAAGTGTGTTTTTCAATTTTTGGCAGAGAGGGAAAAGGCAGAAGGAAAGTGAACCAGACAATGGTTGCAAAGGAGGGTGGGGTTAGATCAGACTACAGACTGACAGTGGAAAAAGTACACACAGAACACAGTAAAATATTAAATCATATGGGGATCAGTGACATATTGAAGTAAGGGAGGGGTTAAGGGCATATAAGAGCTGTGTAGAATAGCATTAGGGAGAGAAGCTTTAAACCAGGTCCATAGGATTTTGTCATCTAGGCTCATACTGTTATTCTGGAAGGAATACAGTCTGATTTCAACCTAGTTTACTCTAGTGTGGCCCTGTTATGGAATTATTTCAGTTTAATAAAAAACTTAGCTGGAATCAGAATAATCTTTATTCAATAATTATGAGTTCTGTTCAAGACAGAACACACACACAGGAGCATGAGTGTGGAGAGATCTCTGCCAGACCAAGGAGAGACACAGGTACTTATACAGATACAACTGGCCAATCAAAGGAGACACAAGAATTTGGGTAGGTGTCAGGAATACTATTTGTCAGGGTCACACAATGACACAATTCACTCTGGAAACAAAAGTTGAGAACCAACCATTTACAAATCAACAGTAATACAACTGTAACAGCAGCCAGTTGGACATTCTTAAATAATATATATATATATATATATATATATATATATATATATATATATATATATATATATATATATATATATATATATATTATATATATATATATTATATATATATATATATATATAATATATATATATATATATATATATATTATATATATATATATATATATATATATATATATATAATTTGTTTTACTTCAGTGGTTTTTCATTTATTTTCACCCAAGTCCAAAACCAGCAGTGATGAGTACAAAAATACAAAAAAAAATACAAAACAGGAAAAATAAAAAAAATAGTTATGAGATCTGAAAACACAATAAAATAAAGTTGGTCTCTTTTACCATTCAGCACAAAAAAAAAAGATTTCAGCCACACTCTTACTTCAACTTCAAATCTGTTGAAATCTACAGAATTTTAATTAACACACAATCTACAATATTTACATGGAACAAACATCAAACTTAAATCATATTAACTCATATAAACAATGGCACCAATTATCATCCATACATAAACACAAACAGAAGAAAAACCTAAAACAATGAATGAATGTGTGTGTTATTACTTTGTTACTTTGTGTTATTTATTACTGCAGACCGGTCAACGTCGGGTGCGGTTACGTAGATTGTTTATATCAGTCGCCGCAAATTCTACAGAACGGGTCTGATCTGTGGGAATCACCTGTCACCATAAATCCATATTTTAAGTCTAACTCCTGGTATTTGTCAAATCTTACTAACATGTGGGTTACATTTTTGACATTCAAGTGACAGATGTAACCCACAGAATCTGGTCATTGTTCAAAATAAAAGATTGTTTTAGACTCAGATAATAAATACAAGAGAAATAATGAATGAATGAATGAAATATTATTAATAATAATAATTTTATTTATAAAGCGCTTTCAGTCAAAGTGCTGTACAGGTAATTTAAAACAGATGTTTAGACAAAATAAATGCTGATCAAAGAACTGGAAAACATAAAAAAACAGATTTATACATAAAAGACAATTTAAGACAAAGGAAACAGATTAAGTTTCATATGTGGCTGTAAACAAGTGGGTCTTTAGTTTTGATTTAAACACCTCAACAGAGCATGCCTGTCTAATGTCCAGTGGAAGTCTATTCCATAACACCGGTGCACGATAGGAAAAAGCACGCTCGTCAACTGTCTTTTTCCTGACTTTAGGGACTGTCAATAGCCCAGTTCCCTGAGAGCGAAGTACACGAGAAGGTGCATATAAAGTCACCAGATCTCTCAGATAAGAAGGTGCAGTGCCATTTATTATTTTCTATGTTAATAAGAGCATTTTGAAGTCTGCCCTAACGTAACATGGCAGCCAATGCAGAGAGGCCAGTACAGGGCTAATGTGATCATATCTCCCAGTCCTGGTCAAAACACGAGCTGCTGCATTTTACTGACTGCTGCTCTTAAATGCATCACTATTAAATGGTTGAGTCTGGATCCACCCACGTATAATATTTGGATTGAGAAAGTAAGAGAGATCTATCAGATGGAGGAAATCACGTACTCCTTGAGACTTCAGGGAGAGCTCTTCATTAACAGATGGAGTCCTGTGTTTGCTTGCTTATTCCAACATGCTTAACATTTCTGTTGTTTCTTTTGTTCTGTTTTATTTCTTATCATTTATTTTTTCTATATGATTAGTGGCTATGTGCACTTGTACATTTACTTTTGTATGACTACAAAGCTTCAATGTGTGTAATGTACATGTGATAATTGTAAAATTCAATAAAAACAGAGTAAAAAAAAAAAAAACACGAGCTGCTGCATTCTGCACCATCTGCACGCCTTGAAGACGTTTCTTCGGTAACCCTGACAAAAGGGCATTACAATAATTTAAACGAGAGGTCACAAAGGCGTGACTAAGGACCTCAGCATCCTTCAGTGACAGGATGGGTCTGATTTTATTATTAGCCAACCCGGTACCAAGTGATCCATGGACTGGCCCCGGGCCGGTCCTGTGATATAACAGTGGTCCTGTACTGCAGGAAGTGTGTGTGTGTGCATCACACCCCCAGACGCCTACCATATGGGGTAATGGCCGAGTAGTGAGGCAAGGTCCAGATGACAATGTCCAGTTCAAACATATGTCGCAGGAGAGGCGCGCTTCACACACTCCAAAAAAGACGAGAAAAAAGAAAAACACACGGGGCAGAGATGACAGCGCGTTTATGTTGCAACGTTACAATATTTTAAAAAAAGAATCTTTTTGCTCACAAGTTAGTGTGGGCCAGTCTGTGTCCTCTCCGTGGGCCGCCTATTGGGGAACACTGCTCTAAAGACTTCACTAACTGTGAGGAATTTCTAACCTTCATCAGTGGAATAGATAGCCTGTGGATTAGCGCTCATCGGACCAGGGAATTATTCAATTCAATTCAATTTTATTTATAAAGCCCTGAATCACAACAAAGTCGTCTCACAGGGCTTTACAAAAATACAATCAACTACAGAGATACATGAAAAGTCCCAAACATCCTCTGTCCTTAGACCCTCCTTCTCGGCAACAAAAATCTTCCAAACCCAGTGGGAAAAAGAAGAAATCTTGAGGAGAACCACATTGAAGGACAGATCCACTCCCATGGACGGACAGGCTATAGGGAGCCTAAGTCTCCGCCCCTTCCAGTCGGTCCACTGGGCCTAAGTTCGGAAAAATTTAACATGAGTGAATAATTATTTTCTGCTCCACTTTATGTCCTGAATCACACATTTGTTGTACTTCAATTAAAATCATAACCAATGGTATGTGTTTGAAGTTTCTTTGATACGTGTTTTGTCATTTATTATCGTGTAAAAATATGTCATTATTTGGACTCTGTTTGGACTACATATCAGACGTCGCATAGCTGACGTCACAGCAGAATCTTTCCCTGCAAACTTTTCTAAACCGTATACCACCTTTTCTATTTTTCATTTGAAAATGTCTGTGTGCTTTGTGCCCCGGTGTAATCACAACACCATTTCCACATGTTCCCTCTACCGCTTCCCGGCTGACGAGAGCTTGTCCCGCATGGTGCTGTCCGGAGACTACTGGACCTCACTGAGTAATTGGAGTTATATAGCAAGCCAAAGTGTTCGCATAGGCACATGTTCCATTTATTATACGACACATTCCATAACTCGTTCTCGCACACTATCACATGTTACAGGACGCGTTCTGGCACGCGCAAACACACATGTGCTAGAATGAGTTTCGGACCATGTGATATAAAAAACTGAACATGTGCCTATGTGAACACTTTGGCTTGCCATATCCAGTAGCTATCACCGTTTCTCTACAACACATCCCATTTGATAATGGTAATACTTTGGTCTGTTAAAAAAGAGAAGAAATGGAGGCTGATGTTTAGTTAAGTTTATTTGTTCTGTTAAAAGAGAGGAGATGGAGGCTGGGTTGTTCAGCCTCTGATGAATATAACAGCTGTTTATAGGGTATAGGCTGACTGCACTATCATTTGAGTCATATTCTAGAACACTCATGCACACTTTATTTCTAAGTCATTCTGTGCATCACCCTGTTTGTTTTGAATGTGATGTAAATTGCTATGCAGTGGATTGAGGTGCATTTTTTGTATTAAATGGGTGGAGTGTCAAGTTCAACACACTACTGTGTTAATAAACATTACTATGTAGTTTGTAGTTATTTCTCATTGTAGCAATAAACAAACATGTTTTTTGCATAAAGCAAGCATTTGCCTATTCTCATGTTGAAAAAAGTATTACAATTAGGGCTAGTCGATTTTTTCCCAAAAAACTCAATTCACGATACGATTTTTTTCCCACGTGGGCTAAATGAAAATGAAAACACTAGAAGCGTGGTTTCTTTTGTCTTCTGTTTTTTTTTTTTATTAAATAACATGTAAAACAAAAATACTTCTACAAATAAGTGTAAATAATAAATCAGTTGTACAAAAGGTGCAATTGCAACCTGAGACTTTACCTACATGAACTGTAGTAAGTCCAGACATATCCACCACTGTTACAGGAAAAACTGTGCAAAAAAAATAGTGTAAAAGATACATTTTGTTGGAAAAAAGAAAGCTTAAAATATTTTAACAACTAAAACAATATACATTAATACTCATATTATATGAAAAACATTGCAAAAAACGTAGTAGTGCAAAAGTAAGATAAAAAATAAAACTAGTAACATTTTTACTTTGTAAGGACAAAATAAAACAAAACCTTATTATCAATCAAACTACTTCAATAAACCTGAACATGTTACCAATATTTTGGATATATGATGTTATTGTGTCTGTTATCGCTACCCATTGTGGAGAACCATGCTGAAGGACAGAACCACTCCCATGGACGGACACAGCACAAGCGAGTCACCGCAGATCCTGTCGTCCATGGCTCCCACGCAGACACTGTCAAGAGAACCACCACTCCCCCCAGGGGGGGAGGGGGGAAAGGGGGCACCAGGTGACTAGACATGAACAGACTTGGTATGAAAGATAGGTTATAAAAATGACAAAAACAGATGCGAGAGAGAGAGAGAGAGAGAGAGAAAGAACCAACTCTATGTCTATGTCATCATTTTAGCTGCTAGTGCAGCTTAGACTGAACTGTGACTTCAGTCTGTTTTTAACTAAACTGACCATAGTCTTTCTCAAACAGGAATGTTTTCAACTTTATTTTAAATGTAGAGACTGTGTCGACCTCTTTAATATTAAATGGAAGCTGCTTCCATCAGACAGTAACCATGGTAACTAAAGGCTCTAGCTCCTACTGTACTTTTAGAAACCCTTGGAACTTTCAATCAACCTGCATTTTGAGAACATAGGGTTCTATTGGGCTGGTACAGAACCAGATCATCTTTAAGAAATGAGGGGCCCATACCATTAACCCCTGACCCTAACCCATACCATTAATGGTAAATGGTCTGCACTTCTATAGCGCTTTCCCACCTTCATGGTGCTCAAAGCGCTTTACATTAGCTTCACATTCACCCATTCACACACATCCTCATACACCAGAAGGTTTCTAAGGTCAGTCCTACTGGGGGCCAAAGTCAGGGTTCAGTGTCTTGCCCAAGGACACTTCGACCAGAGCTGGGACGCCAACCGCCAACCTCTGGGTCATTGGGCGACCCACTGCCGGTTGGTTTCAACAGTTTTAAATATAAGGAGGAAGATTTTAAATTTAATTCTAAACTCAATTGGTAGCCAGTGAAGGGTTTGGAGCATGGGGGTGATAGGGATAGGGGTCAAAGGTCAGGGTTTGGAGTACAGGGGTGATGTGTTCTCTTCTATTTGATCCTGTTAATAATCTTGCTGCTGCATTTTGAACCAGTTCCAAGCTTTTTAGGGAATATTTAGGACACGCTACAACTCATTTTGGCTAATGTTGTGCAAGTGAAAGAAGGCTGTTCTGCATGTTTGGTTAATGTGCATTTTGAATGAAAGATCTGGATCAAATAAAACTCCTAAATTTTGAACTGTGGCACTGGGTGTTACACTTAAGTTGTCTAGAGTAACTATCTGGTCAGTTAGGGAGTCTTGCATTTTCAGGGCCAATTATAATGACTTCAGTTTTTTCAGGGTTCAATAAAAGATAATTGGCACTCATCCCAGTCTTTATGTCTTGGACACATGTACTTAGTTTATCTATTTGCCTGGTCTGATCAGGTTTAATCGATAAATATAGTTGTGTGTCATCCGCATAACAATGAAAATTAATGCCATGATTTCTAATGATGTTACCTAAAGGGAGCATATATAGTGTAAACAAAATAGGCCCAAGGACTGACCCTTGGGGCACGCCATAATTAACTCTGGAGGACTGCGATGATTGTTGATTAACGTTAATAAATTGGTAGCGATTAGATAAATATGATTTAAAGCAGCAGAGGGCTGCTCCTCTAATACCTATATCACATTCTAATCTGTGCACTAAGATACTGTGGTCAATGGTGTCAAAGGCTGCACTAAGGTCTAATAACACCAGGACCGATATTAATCCGATGTCAGCGGCTAATAATAAGTCATTAGTAACTTTAACTAACGCTGTTTCAGTGCTATGATGGGCACGAAAGCCAGACTGAAACTGTTCAAATAAACTATTATCCTGCAGGAATTGGCACAGCTGTTTAACTATTACTCGTTCTAAAACCTTTGACAGGAAGGGCAAATTGGATATAGGCCTATAATTGTCGAGAATGTCAGGACCTAGGGTAGGCTTTTACAGAATTGGTTTAATAACAGCATATTTAAATGACTGTGGCACATATCCAGTAATTAATGAAGTGTTAATTATATTTAGGACAGTGTTAATAATTAGGGGCAGAATCTCTTTGAAGAGTTTTGTTGGGATTGGATCTAAGAGGCAGGTGATGATTTGGAAGACATGATAATAGATATGACATCAGTTTGGTCTACAGTGGTGAAATGATTTAGTGTTACAGAGGGATTTATTAAAGGGCCTAGGTTTGAAACTGCTGCTTTTTCTCATCTAATAAAATTTGAATTAAATTTCTGATTGAGGGTTATGGGAGGAATTGGAATTGGCTCGAACACTATAATGGACCAGGCAGAGAAGAAATGATACATTCAAATGAGTTAAAAACAGCAAAGTCAGAAGAAGACAAAAAGGGAAGTGAATCAGACAATAACCCCATTTGTCTAATTCACAATGTTAAGATTTGTTTACACTTTCTGTAAGAAACTGCTTCTTTTGGACCTGAACTAAACCAGCTGGACAACTTTCCCTTCCATTCAGTGGCCAGTTCAGTCTTACTGGAGCCTCTGCCACAGGGGTCTCCAAACTGTTCCACAAAGGGCTGGTGTGGCTGCAGGTTTTTGTTACAACCACGCAGCAACACACCAGACTTCAATCAATTAATCAACTGATCTCAGTCTTCAGAGAGTCAATTGGTCAAACTGTGAACTCTTGGTTGGTTGGAACAAAAACCTGCAGCTACACCCTTTGTGGAATAGTTTGGAGGGCCCTGCTCTGCCATATTGTGTGGTGCCATCTACCGAGCTATCAGCAGGCTACACGTTCCTGCACATCATTTTAAAGAAAGTTAGTATTTCCGTCCACAAAGACATGGTACACCACCATTTCATAACATGAAACAATTAAAAACAACAGTGAACTGCATTTATAAGCTATGTTCCTAAAAGTAAGTTTGCTTCGAAACTGATCTGTACTGAGCTGCTCTGGTCTGACTGTGTTGATCAGCGATTGGTTGCAAACACTTCAAATGCATTGGCTGAAGAAAAGAAGGATGGACATTATTATCATATTGGGAAAGCGCCTGTCTTTTACGGGCATTTTCTTGGAAAAACGCTTGCTTTTTGCATGTATTCTCTTTGGAAAAACTTCCGTCTTTTACGCATGTTTTCTTGGAAAAACGCCAATTTTTTACGGATAAAATGTCAGTTTTAACGCGTTAAGCAATGGTGTAAATGTGACACATTCGGCTTGGCAATGGCACGCATTCTGGCAGGCATAATGGCACGTGTGCTAGAACGCGTGCTATTATGGTAATGTTCTCCTCCCACTGATTTTCTCCGCCAATTAATCTGTAGTGCTTTCAGCCAATCACTGGCCAACACAACTAGTTCAGAATAGTTGAGCACTGATCTTACCCTTCACAAGCAAAGTGCATTCACTCAATGTTTAATTTTTGCTAAATATTTTTGACTTTTCCTTAATCAATCAACTTTATCTTGTTCAACTTTAGTGTCTATTTTAACAGGGTTTTTTAAAATTGTATCATATCTGCCGACCTTTACGCATTTTGCGTAGCAACTACACATTTTGACACCAAACTACGCTGCTATGATTAATCACTGCAAAATACGCATAAAGGGTTTTTTTTTTTTTTTTTTTTTGGGTCACAGTGTGCCCGTTTCCATGTAGTAGTAATAGTAGATTGCTGTAATGGAATTGGGCAGCAAGTCGGAAGGGGAAAAGTCAGAAAAGTCACTAGATCTAAACTCCACGCCCTGTGTATAGCAACCTTAGCTGTCCCTGTCTGACAGTGACTGCGAGTAGGCCGTCCGCTACGTACGAGCTGTGGATCAACTGAAACGGAGGTAGCGAAACTGGTGGTCACCCCTCGTCCGCTTTCTGATTTTGACTTGGCTCATCACCCGTCTTGGTCTTGGTACCGTCTCTGTATTATATTAGTAGTGAACACAACTCAAATCACCGTTGATAAGGTAAATGTGAATTGGGCAGGGAATGGGAATTGTGAACTGCTTCCAAAACACTTCGATTATATGACTTTAGAAGTTCAGTCCAAACATTACTTCACCCAAAATCTCCGTATTTTAACTCATATTATAACTTTACTGTTGCTGCTCATTATGATTTGACGACTAAAATAGTATTAAGCAGGCTTCCATAGTGTGAGAAAATATTACAGACGGACGCTAGGTTAGCATGTCTGCTAATTGGCAGATAGCAGCGAACTACATGGGTTCCCATACACTCGGATCATCGCGGGACCATTTCATTTGGGAAGGACAACACCTTCCTGTGTTCGGCGCCCACATATGGCTATGAATCCGTTCAGACACGGATGGGAATATTTGTTTCCTCTAATCGCAATATTTTAATTTAATCAGCACCGGATTGGATTTAGACGTCATGTTGCAGCTAACTGTAAACTGCTGTCACGTCGGCCCACAGTCATCACAAATTGCATTTGTGACTGTTTGGTTATTGTATAAAATGTATTCAAACATACTCTAATTTTGAAAGGTGTTAAAATTCAGAGTTAAAAAAGTGAGGGGAAAAAAACAGAAAAAAAATATCAGTGTCACGAATTTCAATGTTTAGGGGCACTCAACTACAATCTACTGCAATATACCTGGTGATGAGTAATTAAATAATATAATTAATATAGGCATACAAATATACCTTGCTGCAATGTGTGCCGCGCTGTCTGGCCGCTACACCGCGGTAAGTCGCTACTCAAAAAATTTTTCAAAGGTTGGCAGGTATGTTGTATTTCCAGGTTTGATGCAAAGGGATAAAATAAAGTCAGATGCCGTTTCATACTTTATTAATAAATAAAACAAGATGTGAATTGATTTGTCATATTTTGATTATATGTCAATCGAGGTTATATTGGCTAAGATGACACGCTTGGTGAAGGCTGAAAAGATGGGGAAAATATCATTTTGTCTGTATCATGTGACCCCGTTTGCTGAAGCAGTGCTGCGGACATGTCCATCATTGCTATTATGTAAAATATGTTGATTGACCTAATTATTTTATTATTACTCAACAAAAGCATATAACACTGAATATTTAATCAGATTTTAATGGTTATATTTGTCATCAAGAAGGTGAAACAAGAGAAACATATATGCGATAGAGATCTATTTGCAATAATATTTGCACACATACGCTTAGTTACAGTTTTTCTCAGGACAAGTATAATTCACAGACGTGTACTCAGGATTTCAAGTTTTTAATTTAACATGTCATAGGTGTGATTGACAGGACCATTGACACCTTTGGTCTCCGTTGCTCTCTGTTGTACTCTTGAAATTGACACTTGATTGATGATACACAATTATTTTAGAAATAACGAACACAGTAAAATCTTTCAGCCTCAGCACCGGGCTGTCCCTGGATTGTTGGCGGGCCTGGGAGGCGGATTACACGGCGTAAGGAACGAAGACAGACCGAGGACGCAGAGCGGGCCTGCTAGCCAGGCTAAGGAAGCAGCCTGTTAGAGCGGATAAAACAACTATCTTCCTGACAAACCACACATCTATCGTCCACAAAACAGAGCAGTTGGAGCTGCTGATGTCGGGGAATCGTTCCACTCGGGACTGTTGTGTCACAATAATCACTGATAATCAAACCTGGTTCCACTCGCTGATCCCGAACATGTGCGTTTGTGAGCACGATGGACTGTTGTGAGCACACCGGACAGAAAAGGCGGCTTTAAGTCTTTCTCCACTGGTGGGTCTTGGTGTGGGGATTGGGAAACGAAGCCGGAGCCGAAGCTGTCGCTTTCAATTCTAAATCTGTACGAAGCGGCTCGTTTGGTGGAGGAGCCGTTTGAGGCTAAGCTAACCAGCAGCTAGCGGGGCTAACGAGCCGCACTGTCCGAGCAGAGGTAACAAGTTGTACCGTGTGAAAGATTACAACATCGAAGCTGTCTTTCTTCTTTTTAGGGGTTTTGGCGGTTGGCAATTTAGCGTAAAAGGTGATTTACCACCACCTGCTGGACTGGTATGTGGATGCAGGAGGGCAGCGATCCCCAATAGGCGGCCCGCGGGCCACATCCGGCCCGCGAGAGGATACAGATTGGCCCACACCAACTTGTTAGCAAAACTATTCTTTTTCTGAAATATTGTAATGTTGCGACATTAGTGCCGTCATCTCTGCCCCGCGTGTGTTTTTCTTTTTTCTCGTCTTTTTTTTGGAGTGTGTGAAGCACGGCTCTCCTGCGACATATGTTTAAACTGGACATTGTCATCTGGACCTTGCCAGTCATTTCTCTATGTTGTGGGCGTCTGGAGGTACGCTCACACACACACTCGCGCGCGCTCGCACACACACCTGCTGCAGAACCAGACCATTCTTATATCCTCATAATTCACAGGCTTCATTGAACACACGATTAAACCACTTCAGCAGTGGTCCCCAACCCCCGGGCCGGTCCGTGGATCACTTGTACCGGGCCGCCTAATAATTAATTAATTAATTAATTATGTCTCTTGTATTTATCATCCGAGTCTGAATAATCTTTTATTTTGTAAAATTCTGTCGGTTACATCTACATATATACACATATATACACATAAATATATATATATATATATATATATATATATATATATATATATATATATATATATATATATATATATATATATATATATATATATATATATATGATCATTTCTGAAGAAATAAAAAAAAAAATCACTGCTCCATATCAATGCACTTATGACTGGTAACCATAACAACAGTAATAAAGTTGACAGGACATGAATGGATATGGGGAAAGTTATTGGAAAAACACTGATAATTTTGTTGCTAATTTCGTTGTCAGTGTTCTGGGCATTTTGTCATGAATGTGTTTTATTTTCATCTGTTGTTTTTCTCTTCTCTATCTATTCTCTGTTTCTCTCTGTTTTTCTCTGTCACCTTTGTTCTAATTATTATTACTGCCACCTGAGATCCCACACCTGTGGGTGATCAGGTTGGCTGTATATAAGCCTGCCTTTTCTGCCTGCTCGGTGCCAGATCGATTTTGTACTGTGAAGACCTTCCAGCGTCGTTTCTGTCTGTTTTCCCGTGCTTTCACCTGTACTCCGTTCCTCACCCATTCCAGCCTGCCTCCGACTTCGACCTGCTTCCGTCTGACCACGTCTCCGTCTTTGACTTCTGGATCTGAGCCTTCGCCTGTCCCCGGTACCCGACCCACGTTTCTGGACTTCGACCTCTCACCCTGCCTGTCGTGTCTGAATCCCAGTTACCGAACCCCGGACTGGACTACGTCCTCTCTCATGCCTTTTCCCTGTTAATTACTGTTTGATTAAAACAGAGATTGAACTTTTATATTGTGTGCTGTCTGCATTTGGGTCCAACTTCAGAACGTCACACATTTGACATTTCAAAATGAATTGAAGAAACATTGAAGGAGACTATGTTTGCATGTATAAATCTATGTTCTCATCATCTTTGTGCAACGTAGGCTACTACATAAAAAAAGGGTACACGTCACTTCTGGGCCTAAGAGTGCAGAAGACCTATACAGAAGGATACATTTCCACTTCCAACTCAGCTTGAATATAAAACACTATGTTTTCGTCTTCTTCTTTGTGCAAAATAGGCTACTATGTTAAAAATAAAAATTGGCATAAAAAAAATCCGCTTCTATGTCATTTCCGGTCCTAAAAGTCCAGGGTGCTTGAGTGTGCAGCCTGTACCTAAACACTCTTGCGTTTTTTTTTTCAAATTCATTATAGCGATGGAAAACTTAAATCCTTTAAAACATACCTATTTCCAGGTCCACTGAACACACTGAACATGCTCGCTCTCTGTCTCGGTCTGTGTCTCTGTCTATATATTCTGTGTTGTTCAAAAGTGTGGAGGCAAATATTCCAGTGTGTTTTGACACCTATAAATATATAATGTGAAAGTTGTTTCTCAGTGTGGAATGACGGTTTCAGTGGGGAGTGGAGAGATTTCCAGTGGGTTTTGGCCTATACGGCTTCTCATACTCCTGGTTCTCCAGTTTCCTCCCACCATCCAAACATATGCACTGATAGGTTAACTGGTTAATCTAAATTGTACATAGATGTGAATGTAACAGTGATTGTTTGTCTATATATGTTCAGCCCTGAGATGAACTGGAGACTCATACAGGGTGACCTCTGACCCCGCCTTCACCCATTGTAGCTGGATTAGACCCCCAGTGACTCCTGGGACCCAAGTGAGGATAAAGTGGGTTCAGATGACGAGAGACATTTTAGAAACATATATATATATATATATATATATATATATATATATATATATATATATATACTTACTACACCCTTATGAATACGGGATACAGGGTTCCACTTTGAAAATACAATAGGTACAAACATTCTTTTATTCCTGTATCAATTAGGTTGGTGAATGAATTGAGGGGAATGTCAGACTGTCTACAGTCACACCTTTGAGTGTGTGTGTGTGTGTATGTGTTAGTTAGTTGTTGTTAGCTTGACTGTTTAAACAGCTCCTGTGGTCTCAGAGGGGCAGCACTTCCCATAATATTTCCTGCTGTTTTGACCAGATTAAAACGTTGAGCCTTAAGGCCTCTGCATGTTCTTGCGACATATTGGCACAGTCACGTTTTCGCTGTCATTTCCCATTTATGCTCAAGTTGCATCTAGAGAAGTGCGCAGTGTAATTCACCACCACAACGTATTTCTCACAAAATGGCTAAACTGATGCAAAACTGAACTATGCAAAAATGTAAGCAAATGATGATCAACAGGCAATAATGTTCATTCTTGGATCAAAATCTGAAGCCTATGAGGCTTTTGATGTCTACAAGGGTCAATGAGATCCTGATAGTGTTGTCTAGTAGAAAAACTATTTGGTAAGTGAGTATTTTTGCTAAACCTGCACAGAAGGAGTTTGACAGATGAGCACACAAATGAGTTCAAATGTAATTCAAGTGTATAAATGATAAACCCACCTGCATCCACAGTCTGTATTAGGTTGTCTATGGTGTTTTTCTTCTAAATACTTGCTTATTAAATCTAACAAAAAATTAGGCAGCTACTTTTTTTGTCTTAATCCTTACTTTAGCATTTATTTAATAGGCCTAGAAAAGTCTGTTTGACATAGGCCTACATCAGGTAGGGTGAACATCGACATCCAGTAAATGAAGCTAAAGAGATAGAAAATCAGTATGGACGGGCGCCATGTTGGATTCTGTTACTTCCGTCCCGATTCAATCTATGATCTAGTGCCAACCGAGATGCCTTAGCCAAGAACTGACTCTATAGTAGCTCTGAGAAAGATTAACATTGTTTTCTTGCAGACTCCAAACAAACAAAGTCTGCATAACAAATGGAGACGCTGGTGAATCCTGGAACACACATGGGATACCTGTGTGTGTTAACTCAAATCACTATCAATATAATCCAGACCCTCCAGGATTTCGCAATGTTGCAATATTCAACCCAATTTCAGCCAATCCTCATGAATTCAACGCGATGTTGCAATTTTAACCAATCACTGCGACTTTCCTGCAAAATGAGCTGCAATGCTGCAAAATCTTGAGCTGCAACGTTTTGAGCTGCTCCTTTTCCTGTTTACTTTACGGTACAAAGCAACATGTGCACGGCAGCAGTTCACAGTTGACGACTAAAATGATGCACGAGTACCAACAGGTGCACATTTGGAAGAGTACTTTTTTTTGCTGCATTTTTGTCATCCAGGTAATATTTTAATTATATTTTGAAGGTTGTCTTAATATCTCAGTGTCTTTGTTCTATTTTTGTCAGAAAAACCACCTCTACTACACAGTACACAGTACTAGTAATGGTTTTTTTTGACTGGCTGAGACATTTCTATTATGTTTTATAACATCATGTAGTGTTGGGAGGTCATACGAACTTTAACCTTTGAACCAACAGGTTCAAAGGCACTGGTTCTCAAATGGGGGTATGTGTACCCCTGCAGGTATGCGGAGGTACTACAGGGGGTACATGAAACTTTTCAAAATTGTTTTTAAGTCACAATTATGAGATAAAAAGTCAAAATTATTAGATCAAAAAATTGATAGAAGTGTGGGTATTAAAAAATCTGACTCTGATTTTACAGACACTGTCAATGATAACATTTCTCATTACTTTCTGGTTGATGACTGTTCGTTAACACCACAAAAAAGAGCTGTTTACATTCCCACTGGCGAACTGAGGTGCGCTTCATTTCCACATGCTGTTGTGCCGACCGGGCGGGTAAAATAGATATAAATTAGATATAAATATTGTAACGACCCACAATGTTATTGCTGTTTGTTTGGCGTGATTGTGACCGACAGCAACCGTTTATCCTGCAATATAAAGGAGGCCGACTGCATCTGTTTCCTGGATCCAGTGGAACGATACAATATATAACTTCATGAAAAAGTGAGGGGTAGAAAATCATCTGGTTGTAGAAGTGGGGGTGTCGTAACACCCCCATCCCCCATGGGTGCGACGCCCATGGTGACCCCAAATGTTAAAACACTCTCCACAGGTCCCCTGTAGACCAGGGTGACAGGGCCCCAGCGCAGGCCTGCCATCCTGAGAACCCTTATAAAATAAAGTCTCTGCTGGGCTTTTTTCACTGTAGCTGTATCAACACAGTGTGTCACTGTGTCGACACGCTTCAAGAGGCCTCATTGACCCATCACTAGACGAGACACATCACACAGCAAACGCAGCATGTGTTGGTAACTCGGGGTGTCCCATCTGATTCCGAAAAGAGTGTGGAGAAGTGGTTTTCAGTGGAATGACACCTTTAAATAGCTGCTGATTAGCAAAGACTTGCAGCTGCACAGTGTGGACCAGGTGAAGATGATGGGAATTGGGGGAAAGGTCATGACAAGAGTGAGTCAGATATTCGATTCCAACTGAGAAATATCCAAACAAACAGAACAATCCTAAGTTTAAACATCCCACATCTAAACAAGTCCTGAAGAAGCCACAAGTAATTGCTGAAGCATTTGCAGTTTGCTACAAAAAATAAAATGATGACCCTGAAGCTGATATTGGTGAGAGGGAAACAGACAAATAAACTGACCAACCATCTGAAATTATTGAAATTAGACACTAAAAACCAAAGGCGTCGGTTTGGCCTAAACTTTGGTAGGGACATTGCTGCTACCCCCCCCCCCCCCCCCCCCCCCCCCCCCCCCTCAGCAGAGCAGTTAAAGAACAAAAACACTTTACTTTTTCAAATGTGCAAATTCAGCATACACATACATATTGCTTTTTGTCAAAACATTCAAAACAAGAACTAAATAAATAACTATTATTGGGATATTCTGTATTATGCAGCAAATGTAAAGAAGTTAAAAAAAAATCAGCACTTCAGGTAAATAGTTCAATCTTTACATTCTTGGGATACTGTGCATTTAAGAGTTAAAGTCTTTGCCTGTTGGCTACTTAAGACAGGTAAAACTACAGCACTCAAAATTACATGGGGAGTGGGAAACAGGGGAAACAATAACACACTTCGCTAAACCTCACACTCTGAATGCTATTAATTCTGTTACATGATTCTGTGTGCACTATACTTACAGCCACGATAGTGAAATATGTTCTAATGTCCTGTTTCTTTTTCGGTGGCATTGTCTCCGGAGCTTACAGCATTGAAATTCGGACAATTACAAGTCCCGCATCTGTCAAGCGGGACTCCCACTTGACAGATGTGGGGCATTTCCAGCACATGGATGTCTGTTGTTCTTCTGACTCACATGAGCGGGGTTACCTGACTGACACCAGATCAGCAGTGCCCCACTAACCATCACTCTGTCACAGCCAATAAAAACAGTGGATATGGGTCGTCACGTCATGGAATCAATATTGAAAAGTGGAAAAAACAAAACGGGAACAAATATAAAATAGTTTTTATTAACGCTACCATATGTGTAGTATATTGAAATAGTATTTCACAATTTCCAATGAATGTAGATTTTTCCTATATTAAATTAAAATGACAAATATTGGTAGGGACTATTTTGCAAACCCCAAACAATGGTTGTGACATGTCACAACTATCTATATAGAAACCTACGCTAATGAGAAAAGCTCTTAAAAATAACAAATCTCTGGAGACAGATGGGTTTCCAGAGGAATTTTATTATATATATATATATATATATATATATATATATATACTGTGTGTGTGTGTGTGTGTGTGTGTGTGTGTATACATATAGTATTTAACTGGTTGAACATTAAAAGACCTTTCCTGAGTCATGTTCAGAAACTATCAAATCTGTTCTGCACAAGGAAGGAAAAGACCCACTCTGATACATATATAATTATATGTAAAACACAAAGTCATAAATATGAGATAGAAAGTCCTGATTATGAGATTTGAAAAATTAAAAATTATGAGATTAAAATGTAATAATCATCACAAAGTCACTTCCTGTCGTCTTCATCATTGGTTGTGACTTCACTTCATGTCTTTGTTGCAAATGATGACTTCCTGTCGTCTTTGGTTTTTCAAAACCACAGCCCGTCATGTGACACGTCTTCTAACGTCTGTGTGCAGGGTTTATCTCTGCAGTGAAACATAAACCCTTAACTTTTAACCATTAACTTTTAACCCTTTACTTTTAACCCTTAACCCTCAGAAATGTATCAACAGGTTTGAAGTTAATTTAGTAAAAACAAAACAAAACAAAACAAAAAAACGGAAATAAAACAAACAGGAAGAAAAAAGAGGAAGAAGAGGCTGATGGAGACGAACGACACAAACTGCGCTGAGCACACGCACAACGCTGGTGAGTCTATATATAGTCTATATATACACACACACACACAATTATATATATATATATATATATATATATATATATATATATATATATATAGTCTATCTATCTCTCTCTCTGTCTGTCTGTCTGTCTGTCTTACTATATATATATATATATATATATATATATATATATATATATAGTCTATCTATCTCTCTCTCTCTCTGTCTGTCTGTCTTACCATATCTATCTATCTATCTATCTATCTATCTATATATATATATATATATATATATATATATATATATATATATATATATATATATATATACACAGTAAATTTTGCAGTGTTCAACAGAGAGTTTATTTAACTTCTTCTAGAGTGTATTTGGTCCCATCGTCTCCAAATTAACACTGCAAAATCTACAGTGTATATATATATATATATATATATATATATATATATATATATATATATATATATATATATATATATATATGGACATTTTTTAAAAGATTCAACACACAATGTATTTAATAACAATAATATTATAACTGTAATATTAATGAAATAACTAATTAATGACACCTTTAAGGGTCTTTGGAATACCTGTTATTTAAGGGGTTTTGGAAGGCATGTAATTTACATGCCTTCCAAAATCCCTTAAATAACTTTGATCTGGAAAATACTTAGGGGCTTAGGGTAGGAGGTGTTTCCAGAGGTGTCCTGTGGGGGGGTTAAGGAAGGGGTGTGTCCCAGAAATATCATGTGGGGGGTGTCACAGAGGTATCCTGTGGAGGTTACTCCAGGATTATGGGGTGGGTGGTCTCCTACTGGGGGCCATTCAGTCCCTGTACAGAAGGAGTGAGAAGTACTGGAGTCCAACCGGTGAGGGTTGGACTCTGCCAGGAGTCACTGGTTCTTGGTTTTTCACTGGTTCTGTTCATAACTTTTATGTAAAGAATTTTTAGGCGCAGCTGGGTGGGGGAGGGTTATGGTTTGGGTTGGGGAGGGGAGGGGAGGGGTCAAGTTTGGTGGTGGGAGGTGGTGGTGGTCCTCTTACCTCCATCGAGCAGCGACCTCTAGCTCTCATTGGAGCAGTTCGCAACCAAGTGTGAAGCAGCTGGGATGAAGATCAGCTCCCCCAAGTCTCAGGCCATGGTCCTTAACCAGAATAGGGTAGAGTGTCCTCTCCGGGTTGTCAGGGAGGAAGGTCCTGCTTTAGGTGGAGGAGTTCAAATACCTCAGAATCTTATTCATGAATAATGAAAGGATGGAGCGTGAGGTTCGACAGGTGTATTGGGGCGACAGCAATTGGGGTGTTAAAATGATCTGCTTTGGTGACGAAGGAGCTAAGCCAGAAGGCAAAGCTCTCGATTTACAGGTCGATCTACGTTCCGACCCTCACCTATGGTCATGAGCTTTGGGTCATGACCTGGAGACTGACTGAAGATCACAGGTACAAGTTACTAAAATGACTTTCCTTCGCAGGGTGGGTGGGGCTCAGCCTTAGAGACAGGGTGAGAAGCTCGGACATCTGGGAGGAACTGGGAGTAGAGCCGCTGCTCCTCCACAAACAGAGGAGCCGGCTGAGTTGGCTAGGGCATCGAGTAAGGATTCCTCCTGGACGCCTCCCTGGGGAGGTGTTCCGGGCATGTCCATCCAGGAGGAGAACCTCGGGACTGACCCAGGACACGCTGGCGGTATCTCTGGGCTGGCCTGGGAATGCCTCGGGATTCCCCTGGAGGAGGTGGCTGAGGGGTACATGGGGTGAGGGAAGTCTGGGCTGCTTTACTGAAGCTGCTGCCCCCACGACCTCTGACCCGTAGGCTGCTGCACCCATTACTCGGACCCGGATAAAGTGGGAGATGATGAATGAACAAATTCCATTCTGACCCTTTGACCTTATGTGACCGGGCCACCAAGGGCCTCCTTACATGAGTAGCAACAACGCCACCTAGGGCATGATACCCTAGGAAAATAAGTTTTTAGAAATACCCCTTTAGTTTACAAGCACACAGGTAAGTATGTAAAGATGAGGAGACGTATGTCCAAGTTAAAAAATAGGCAATTATTTTATTGATAAAAGAAAGGTAACAAAGAAACTGGAAGCTGTTGTAGAAAAAAAAGGTTAACAATTTATTGTGAGCTGATTAAAATATTAAAAAGGGCCAATATAAGAATTAAAAGACCGAGCTGAGCTTGCTAAAAAGACACACCTAGGGGGAAGGGAGGAGAGTAGGCTCTGACAGAGAGGTCAGGATAAGATGGCCAAATGTCACACATGTATTTGTCTGCCCTGCACACTAAAAGGCACACAAAAAGGGGGCAGTTATTAGTATATATTCATGCAAATAAAAAAAAGGCACTCAGTGAGCAGTTATTAGTGTAGATTCATGCAGGTAAACTCCACAAAAGGGCCCATCAAGTCCTCACTCCCGCCAGGACTACTCCTCACCATTAGGAGGTTGCGAGTTGGTTGCTCAGTGTCAATGGTCAGAAACAATAACCCAAAACAAAGAAAACAACTCAAACAACCTGCTACAAAACTAATAGTTAAGAAAACAATAAGGCCAAAAAAAAACATTTAAGGAAAACTAAAGGCAAAACCGTAGCTAAGGCAAAAACAGCAGGGGCCAAACCCTACAATAAAGACAAATAACCAAATTAGTTAAAATCCAAATCATTAAATTAAACTTAACTAGAGAAATCAAGAGAAATACCTTCAGCAAAAGAACCACCTGGTACTGAAGTGACCTGGGGCTTCAAGGCTTTAGAATAGAAAAGACAACTATTAGGCCTCAATAATACAAAATATACAAAAACCAAAATGAAATTAACAAAAGTTACCAGGAAGCTGCAGCCTGATCAGTCAAGGAGAGAGAGTGAGATCAACTGACCTACCAGCCTATATATGCTCTGGCAGCCCCACACACCTGCTGTGAATGTTCAATTAACCTGAGCTACAACCAGAGGGGTGTGTCCCACAGGCAGGAGCCTGCAGGACTTCTCTACCTGTCACACTTACATGTGTCTTTTGTGTCTTTGGTTCCTCAGGTTTCACCGTTCGCTGTTCTGAAGAAGTTCTTCTGCCCGTCTTCACCGATAAAAGTCTGCAGGACGAGATGGACTTCCCACCTCCTGCCCTTCCAGAGACTAGACTGGTCCAACCTCCACCTCCTGCCCTTCCAGAGATTAGACTGGTCCTCCTGGGCAGAAAAGGTGCGGGGAAGAGCGCAGCAGGAAACACCATTCTAGGAAACTCGGGGGGATTCGAGAGCGGGAAGCCGACAGAGGAGTGTGTGAAAAGACGAGGGGACGTGGATGGGAGGAAAGTGACGGTGGTGGACACCCCAGGGTGGGAATGGTACTACCCGCTCAACAGCAGTGCGGCCTGGGTTAAGCGAGAGACCGTGCGGAGCGTGTACCTGTGTCCACCGGGAGCCCACGCCATCGTCCTGGTGGTGCGCTCCTGTGCTTGTGTCACACAGGACTACATGGACCAGATCCAGAACCATCTGGAACCTCTGGGTAAACGGGTGTGGGACCACGTCATGGTTCTGTTCACCAGAGGAGATGAACTGGGGCTGGGGTCCATGGAGCAGAGGATCCACACCACGGGACCAGGACTGAGGACCCTACTAAGGAAGTGTGGACACAGGTACCACAGGGTTAGCGTTAGGTACTGAAAATGGTACTAACCATTACAGTAACCTTACATGTATATAAATATCTGTACTTTATTCTATTTACAGTTACTGTCCTCTCATTGGTCAGTCCAGCTGCAGGAGGTGCTTCTCTGAGCTGCACCTCCTCATCAGCGCCTCCTTCCACTCAGACTATGGTTACCACTGTTGGCTTTTAAATCAATTACAGATTTAAGACAGCACACATACTAGCAGCTAGCATAAACCACTGCTTTATTTTCCACCCAAAAATGTGGGTTTCTGACTTGTTGCCTAGCAACACTGACTGTTGCCTAGCAACACTGACTGTTGCCTAGCAGTAGCCAAACTTTCCACCAAACTCCCAGTTTTAATCTGTTTTGATGTCTTTGTGATTCTGAAACACTGGAAGTGTGAACACAAAGACAGTACAATAACATTAAATTAGGATTATATTTAATATTACCTGCACGAAGGAGGTTGTTTTACCTCACGTCTGCCTGTTTGCTTGTTTGTCAGCAAGATAACTCAAAAACTTATTGACAGATTTTGATGAAACTTTCAGAGATGATTGATAATGACCATTACATTTTGAGCTTTGAAGGTCAAAGGTCAAAGGTCAAGGTCACAATGAATATCAACAGCCAAAACACACCAGTGGTGATATCTCAGAATCCAGACCAGATAGTATCAGGTGTTTTTTTCCTTCACTTCGTCTGACCTTCTGACCTCAGATGAGATAAAACCCATAGTCTCCATGACGTCACGTAAAGACTTCGTATGACGTCAAGCCAATGGTATATTTGGTAAATGTATGACCTTTACCTTAAAGCAGGTTATTGACATATTTAGTTAAATCAGACAATATCTTGTGCTTTATATTTAACATTAGATCTAACATGTGACATTTGGTCGTTGTGCGACGTCACATAACGTCAGAGTGACGTCATACGTGGTCGAATATTAAAATGGACATATGTGAAAAACAGGACAGAGGATTTCTTTGAATTTTTAAAAATCCTCTAAGGCATTGTTAATGACTGATGAAATAAATCATGAGCTAACATGGAACACTAGTTTACAAATAAGTTACAAACATCCAGATCCAAACCCTGGCAGACTGGTGCTCCTTCACTGAGATCTGAGCTCTGAGTGATCTAGTTTAATTATTTATTTGAGATCAGTGATTGTGATCTGGCTTGGGTGGGTGGGCTCACTCATATAGGTGGGCGGGCACAGCCACGAAAGGCCCACCCACAGCAATGTGTCTCTGGTTGTAATTTTTTTCTTTTTAAAGTACTAATTTTAATCCAGTTTAGGAAGCAATAGTGTTTTGAAAGTAGTGTTTTGGTATCAGTATTAAATGAAAGGCTTTTGGTACCCAACCCTAGGTACCATGTGGTGGACAACCGGACCAGAGGAGACGGTACACAAGTCAAAGAGCTGATGAGGAAGCTGGAAGGAATGGTGGAGGGGAAGGAGGGGAAGCAGAAACATCTGGAGCTGGAGGGTGTGGTGATGTTAGGACTGGAGGAGGAAACCCAGAGGAGGTCCAGAGAGAGGAGGAAGAAGCAGAGGCAAATGGAGGTCTGTGCCCACAGAACCATCATCAGAACCACCATCAGCAGTAAGTTCTGTTGACCATACTGCCTTCCACTAGCACACACTACTGACTCAACATCTGTGGTTACCATGGTGACCACCACTGTCCAATGCTCTGTCAACTACTCACATAGTGGAGCAGATAACTGTAACAATTGTTCAAATTGTCGTACAAGCACCAAACGTGTCATGTGCATTTACTTTTTAGCAGTTTTTTCATTAAAAAAATTAGCCACATAAAAATCCAAAATGGCGGCCATTTTTCAAGATGGTGGACATTAGAGTCATATTTTTGGCTCTTTTGGTTCATCTCTGGGACTTCTTACCCCATTTTGTTGATATTAGCAACATTTCCCACAGTTTTGGCTAATGTAGAATTCAATTATCACCAAAGTAAAAATTTAAAAATGATTAGAAAGACACAAAACAATGACTTAACTTATCAAACAGTTTTATTGCAACACCATTGCATTGTACTGTGGCAACATTACAGGGAATGAAAAAGGTAAGCAAATAGTAAGAAAAGCATGTAGATGTAAAGTCATTTCTATTTTGAGTAGTTCTGCATTGTTCATGGATCCCATGGAAACACTAAACTGAGCAGGTGCAACTGCACATGGTCGTACACCTCAAACCTCAGCAATTAGCAACTGAGCAACTGGTGGGACTGCAGACCATGGGATGAGAGGGTCATCTAGGAGGGTCATCTGACAGGGTCGTGTGGGAGAGTCTGGATGATCTGACACAGAATGACCCTTCTTCTTCTTGTCTTCCAGGTGACGGTGTCCAGGTCTCAGAGATTCCTACTCATCAGTCCTTCTTCAAGAAGCCTCGGCGTCTTCCTGAGCTCAGACTCATCCTGCTGGGGGAGCGTGAAACCGGAAAGAGTTCTGCCGGGAACGTCATCATGGGCGGAGCGAGGTTCTTCCAGACAGGTGTAGTGACAGAGGAGTGTGTCCGTCAGCAGGCGGTGGTGTCCATGCGGCAGCTGACGGTGGTGGACACGCCGGGTTGGGAGGGAGGGATAGCGGGCGCCACGCTAGACCGAGTCAAACGGGAGATGGTGTCGAGTGTGTCGTTGTGTCCACCAGGTCCACATGCTCTGCTGCTGACTCTGAGGGTAGACACACTGGTGAGGGCGGGGCACATCAGGGAACATCTGGAGCTTCTGGGCCAAGGCGTTTGGAGACACACCATCCTGTTGTTCACCCACGGGGACCAGCTTCGACAAGGGGTGGACATCGAGCAGCATGTCCAGAGTGGCGGCAGGGATCTGCAGTGGCTTCTGGGCATGTGCAAGGGTCGCTATCATGTCATTGGCGGCAGTGGAGATGATGGACGACCAGGAGTGACGCAGCTCCTGGAGAAGGTGGAGGAGATGGTAGCGACCAATCGGAGCGAAGCTTTCTCCAGCTTGGTGGAGGAGGTGAAAGAGTTGAGTCGGCAGCGGAATGAGAAGTTCAACCAGAAAGTCAAGGACCTGCAAGAGAAGATGCTCCACCAAGAGGTGGAGTTGAAAAAGATGAGGGAGAGGGAGATGAAGAACTTCCGGTGGTTCTTCGACCGGCGAAAGAAAGTCAAGTCGCCCGGGAAGGTCGATGTTCAAAGAGAGGAGGAAGATGAGGATGAAGATCGCAGGAGCTACGACAGAAACATCGGTGAACTGGAAGAACGGATGCGACTGCTGACAGAGGATAAAGAACAAGAAATTCAGGATTTGAACGTGGAACACGTACGAGTTCTCTCGGCGTTGCACCAAAGCAGAACAGAACGGGACGAGGTGGTGCTGCGTTTGGAGTTGAAAGAGAGGGAAAATGACGAGTTAAAAGAACAAATGGATGAGCAGCAAATGAAGTTGATCGAACTCAAACGAGAAATAGAAGAAGAGAGGAAGCGGAAGGAGGACAAGATGAAAGAGAAAGAACGAGAGTGGGAGAAAGTGGTGAAGAACTTAGAAGAACATCTAGAGCTGCAGAAGAAGAAGGTAGATGATGGTTTGGACCAAGCTAAAAGAGTCTGGCAGGAAAAAATCAGAGAGATGGAAGAACAGATGAAAGAAGAGATGGAGAGAAAAGTGCAGGAAAAACAAGAAGAAGTGAAAAGGAAAGTCAGTGAAGAAAAGAAAAAGAAACTCGAGGGTGAAAAGGTCATGGATGAGATGAGGTTTAAGCTTCAGGAAGACATAGAAGAGAAGGAAAAGGAGATAAAAGAGAAAGAAAAACAGGTAGAAGAGAAACAAAAAGAGGTAGAAGAGAAAGAAAAAGAGATAAAAGGGAAAGAAAAGGAGATAAAAAAGAAAGAAAAAGAGGTAAATGACAAAGAAAAGGAGGTAGAAGAAAAAGAAATGGAGATAAAAGAGAAAGAAAAATATGTAGAAGAGAAAGAAAAAGAGGTAGAAGAGAAAGAAAAAGAGATAAACGAGAGAGAAAAAGAGGTAGAAGAGAAAGAAAAAGAGATGAAAATGGATGAAAAACTGATAAAAGAGAAAGAAAAAGAGGTAAAAGACAAAGAAAAAGACATAAATGAGAGAGAAAAAGAGGTAGAAGACAAAGAAAAAGAGATGAAAGAAAAAGAAAAAGAGTTAAAAGAGAAAGAAAAAGAGGTAAGAGAGAAAGTAAAAGAGAAAGAAAATGAGATAAAAGATAGAGAAAAAGAGATAAATGTGAGAGAAAAACAGGTAAAAGAGAAAGAAAAAGAGATTAAAGGGAAAGAAAAGGAGATAAAAGAGAAAGAAAAACAGGTAGAAGAGAAACAAAAAGAGGTAGAAGGGAAAGAAAAGGAGATAAAAGGGAAAGAAAAGGAGGTAAATGACAAAGAAAAGGAGGTAGAAGAAAAAGAAATGGAGATAAAAGAGAAAGAAAAACAAGTAGAAGAGAAACAAAAAGAGGTTGAAGAGAAAGAAAAAGAGATAAAAGGGAAAGAAAATGAGATAAAAAAGAAAGAAAAAGAGGTAAATGACAAAGAAAAGGAGGTAGAAGAAAAAGAAATGGAGATAAAAGAGAAAGAAAAATGTGTAGAAGAGAAAGAAAAACAGATAAAAGAGAAAGAAAAATATGTAGAAGAGAAAGAAAAAGAGGTAAAAGACAAAGAAAACAAGATAAATGAGAGAGAAAAAGAGGTAGAAGAAAAAGAAAAAGAGATGAAAGAAAAAGAAAAAGAGTTAAAAGAGAAAGAAAAAGAGAGAAAAGGAAAAGAGCTAAAAGAGAAAGTAAAACAGAAAGAAAATGAGATAAAACAGAAAGAAAAGGAGATAAAAGAGAAAGAAACAAAGGTAGAAGAGAAAGAAAAACAGATGAAAGGTAAAGAAAAAGAGGTCAAAGAGAAAGAAAAAGAGATAAAAGAGAAAGAAAAACAGTTAAAAGAGAAAGAAAATGAGATAAAACAGAAAGAAAAAGAGGTAGAAGAGAAAGAAAAAGACATACATGAGAAAGAAAAACAGTTAAAAGAGAAAGAAAAACAGATAAATGAGAAAGAAACAAAGGTAGAAGAGAAAGAAAAAGAGAAAGAAAAAAAGATAAATGCGAGAGAAAAAGAGGTAGAAGAGAAAGAAAAAGAGATAAATGTGAGAGAAAAAGTGGTAGAAGACAAAGACAAAGAGATAAAAGAAGAAGAAAAAGAGATAAAACAGAAAGAAAATGAGATAAAAGCTAAAGAAAAGGAGATAAAAAAGAAAGAAAAAGAGGTAGAAGAGAAAGAAAAAGAGATGAAAGAAAAAGAAAAAGAGTTAAAAGAGAAAGAAAAAGAGGTAAGAGAGAAAGTAAAAGACAAAGAAAATGAGATAAAAGATAGAGAAAAAGAGATAAATGTGAGAGAAAAACAGGTAAAAGAGAAAGAAAAACAGGTAGAAGAGAAACAAAAAGAGGTAGAAGGGAAAGAAAAGGAGGTAAATGACAAAGAAAAGGAGGTAGAAGAAAAAGAAATGGAGATAAAAGAGAAAGAAAAATGTGTAGAAGAGAAAGAAAAAAAGGTAAAAGAGAAAGGAAAGGAAATAAATGACAGAGAAAAACAGATAAAAGAGAAAGAAAAATATGTAGAAGAGAAAGAAAAAGAGGTAAAAGACAAAGAAAACCAGATAAATGAGAGAGAAAAAGAGGTAGAAGAAAAAGAAAAAGAGATGAAAGAAAAAGAAAAAGAGTTAAAAGAGAAAGAAAAAGAGAGAAAAGGAAAAGAGCTAAAAGAGAAAGTAAAACAGAAAGAAAAGGAGATAAAAGAGAAAGAAACAAAGGTAGAAGAGAAAGAAAAACAGATGAAAGGTAAAGAAAAAGAGGTCAAAGAGAAAGAAAAAGAGATAAATGTGAGAGAAAAAGTGGTAGAAGATCAAGAAAAAGAGATAAAAGAGAAAGAAAAACAGTTAAAAGAGAAAGAAAATGAGATAAAACAGAAAGAAAAAGAGGTAGAAGAGAAAGAAAAAGACATACATGAGAAAGAAAAACAGTTAAAAGAGAAAGAAACAAAGGTAGAAGAGAAAGAAAAAGAGAAAGAAAAAAAGATAAATGCGAGAGAAAAAGAGGTAGAAGAGAAAGAAAAAGAGATAAATGTGAGAGAAAAAGTGGTAGAAGACAAAGACAAAGAGATAAAAGAAGAAGAAAAAGAGATAAAACAGAAAGAAAATGAGATAAAAGCTAAAGAAAAGGAGATAAAAAAGAAAGAAAAAGAGGTAGAAGAGAAAGAAAAAGTGATTAAAGGGAAAGAAAAAGAGGTCAAAGAGAAAGAAAAAGAGATAAATGTGAGAGAAAAAGTGGTAGAAGACAAAGAAAAAGAGATAAAAGAGAAACAAGAAGAGGTAGAAGAGAAAGAAAAAGAGATAAAAGAGAAAGAAAAGGAGGTAGACAAGAAAGGAAAGGAGATAAATGACAGAGAAAAAGAGATACAACAGAAAGAAAAAGAGATAAAAGAGAAATGGATGGAAAAAAAGGAAGAAGAAAAGGAGCGAACAGTGGAAGGATTTGAGCATCGTGTAAAAGACGTGGATGAAGAAAACACAGAGATGATGTTAAATCAGCAGAAACGACTGGAGGCCAGAGAACGACAAATCCAAAGTAAAGAAGTGCAAATTGAAAATGCAAAACAACAGGTCGACGCTAGCCACAAAAACTGGACGGAAGCTCAAAGAAAGAAGGACGACAAAGACGAAGAGGAGGTGAAGAGGCTGATGAGAATAATCAAAAGTAAAACCAAAGAGGTCGCTGAAGTGCAGAAAGCTGCAGACACCGAGATGACTAAAGCAAGCAAGAGCTATTTAAGAGATATCCAAGAGTCGAACGAAAGAAATAAAGTAACGTTACAAAAACTGCAGGAGAAAATAAACGAGTTGGAGTTACTGAAGCTGAGAGACGCCGAAAAAGAGAAAGAGATTGTGAAAATGAGGCTAACCACTGCGAAAACCAAAACAGAGCTGAAAGAGTTGATGGAAAAAATGGAACAAGAGATGACGAGAATGATTCAGGAGTATGAGAGTCGAAGCGACGACTTATTGTTCGACGTAAAAGAGAAAGAACGTGCTTTAAAAGACCAGGAGGAAGAACATCGGAGAAGCCTGTTGGAGGTCACAGAGAAGTATGAGGAAAGTCGCAGGAAAGTCGAGGAACTGCGGGAGCAAAACGAGAAGATGAGGAAAGAGATCGAAAACCTTCAAACGAAGTGTCAAGAATTGAGAGAAGAGTGTGAAGCACAACAAATAGAAAAAGAGGAGGAGTGCAAGGAGTGTCAAATCAACCGAAAGTTCCGTAAGATCGGCGAATACGATGAGCTCCAAAAAAATATGGAGGAAAGTGAAGTTCGGAAGCAAAACAGCCAAGATGATCAAATTACAAGAGGTTTGTCGGAAAGAGAAAGTGAAGTAGAAGTGAGGGAGAAGGTCCTGAGTAGAGATGAAGTTGAAATGAACCGAAAAAGACGACAGGTCGACGCCACGGCGCAAGAATTGAAGGAAAAAAGTAAAAGGCTTCGAAGTGAGGAGGAGGAGTTTAGGAAGAAGCGGGAGGACGAAGAGGCAGAGTTTAAAGCAAAAGTGAAAGGTGTGGAAGAAAAGGAAAGAACGCTCGATGAGTTGCTTCACGCTCTAGAAGGAAAACAGAAGGAGTTAAGTTCGCACGGTCAAGACCTTCAGAAGAAAGTCAAAGGTTTACGAAACCAGGGCAAAGAGCTAAAAGATCGCGAGCACCACTTGCGAAGCCAAGAGCAAGAGCTGCTGGACTGGACGTCGAAACTGCATGTCCGAAACAAACGTGTGAGTTCAACGACACAACAGTTGGACGAAATGGGTCGAGATTTGTCTCTGCTGAAAGAAGAACTCTACCACAAGGAGCGGAATTTAAAAATGTTCTTTCAAAAACTCAACAACTGGGAGCAGAGTCTGCGACAGCGAGAGGCGGAAGTTGGGAAAACAGAAGCCAAGCCGGCGGGAGTTTCCGAAAACCGACAGGACGAGACTGATGACAGGTATTTCAACTTATGATCAATTCAACTTTTTTTCTAGAGCCCCAAATCACAACGCTAATCATCAGCTTAACCGATGTAAAGAACAACAACCATGCAAATTTTCTGCTATTGTCAATCTTTACATTTAATTTTATGTTTTATCTAACAATTGTAACTTTTTATCTCAATTTAATCTTTTATTTTTATTTAACTTATATCTCAAATTTGAATTTTTATCTCATAAAATTTTGACTTTTTATCTCACACATTGGATGTTGGAATTTTAACTTTTGTCTCAAAATTGTAAGTTTTCTCACAATTTTCACTTTATCTCAAAGTCTCTTTTTATCTGGTAATTTTGTCATTTGTCTCTTAATTTTGTGTTTTTAGTCTTCAAGAACGAGAGGAAGAAGTTGGTAAAAGAGATCTAAAGCTGGCAGATGAGAGGTGTTTCATGTATCGAGAGATCATTGGCGCCACGGACGTAAAGAAGGGCAAAAGTGGACCGGACAAAGCGTCGAATGGAAAGACCGCAGCTGCCGCAGAGGGATGGGAAACAGCATCGCCAGCTGCACGAAGTGATAACTCTTGCTTTGAAATGTTAGAAGAAAAGGAAGAGGTCAATAGAGATAGTGTGGAAAGATGGCAGGAAATGAACGAGCGACAACAGGACAATGCTGGGGTTATCACGAAGACTGTGGTGGGATCTGAGACTCAGGGTCGTAGAGGGTCACACAACAAAGAGACCTTGACGGTGTTGATCCTGGGGGAGTCTTGGTCGTCCCGGTCACCGGCAGGACATAGCATCCTGGGTAGGGAAGAGTCTTGGAAGAATCAGATAGCCGGGCGACTCGTATCTGTCGTAGAACTGCTCGGACTGAAGTGGCGACACGGACCGGATCTGACTAATCTGGCCGGAGGGAACATCACGGAAGGTGTCGTGTCCAGACCCGACGTCATCCTCCTGATCATACCGGTCTTTTTGGCGTGTACGCACAAGTACAGAAGAGCTGCGGAGGAGCAGGTGAGCATGCTGGGGAAAGGTGTGTGGAAGCGCACCATGGTGGTGTTGACATGGTCGGAAACTTTAGGCGTGAGCGCAGAGCAGCACATTCTGAGGAACAGCGAACTGGCCAGGCTGGTGGACAAATGTGGAGGAAGGTACCACGTCATGACCAGACACAAAAACAATACCGCAATTCAAGGATTGTTTGAGAAAATAGGTGATATAGCATCTGAGGACTAGCTTAGCATTCATGCTAGCCTCTCAAGTTTTACAGAACATCAAGTAAATTGTGTGTGTGAACCACAGGTGGGAAGTAATGAAGTAAAAGTACAGTGGTACCTCTACTTATGAAATTAATTCTTTCCAGAAGTGGTTTCATCCCTTGAATTTTTCATAGAGTTGCATTTTACATGTAAAATGATTCATTCCAAGGCCCCAAATACTACCCCCTAAAGCCTTCAAATTTTTTTTACCAATTTTGTATGAAATATGTGTTAAAAAAAAATGTAGATTTAGATTTTAGATGTAATGTATTGGTGTCAGTGGGTAAATGTGTCTTCACTGACTGAACATTAAACATTAAACCATTCAAATGAACCAGACATGTGGGTCATTTTCATACCAGACATGTGGGTCATTTTCAAACCATTGCGTTTGGTTTAATTCTCACTTTCACCTTCAGTGTTTGTTGACGGATGTTTAGTGAAATGTCGATCCAAAGACGATTGACTTTGACGACTTTTCATAATCTTCCTAAATTGCACAAGGTCGAGATCGTCAAACTGGGCGATAGCATGACTCGTGCTCCCTCATAGCCAACGGGATGCTACGTACAGTCCGTATATGACATATTTATGTACATTACGTAGTTACGTACAGTAATGTACATACAGTACTGTATTTATGCCTCGGGGGTTTCGGTTTCCTTTCATAAATTTAATTTCCTTTCATATTCAGAGACGAAAAATTGAGGGGAAGGTTTTTCGTTACTTGGATTATTTGTTAGCTGGGTCTTTCGTAAATTGAGGTACCACTGTACTTCCTTTCAACTTCTCAAAACATGACTTTGTTATCGTCATAATATATCTATTTTTATTTTTTTTAAACTTTTAATCATTAAAACATTTTAACATTGGGACTTTTACTGTCTTCAAAGTCGTACGTTTTGATTTGGTTGAATATCTTTGTTTTTTTCAAGAGAGATTTGGTTCATTTATATGTTATTTTGCTGTTATCATATCTTTTTGTTTTGTTTTATTTGTACTTTACATGTTCAAACTAAGTACTGTATTTTCCATACTATAAGGTTTTTTGGATTATAAGGTGCCCTATCAATGAATGGTTGATTTTCGATTAGTTTTCATATATGAGGTACATTAAGTGAAACAAAAGAATCAGATTAGTCAAACTTTATTAAACACCTTCACAATAACTCTGACCTTTGTTCATTCATTCATTATCTGAACCCGCTTTATCCTCACTAGGGTCGTGGGGGTCACTGGGGCCTAATCCAGCTACAATGGGCGAAGGCGGGGTACAACCTGTATGAGACGCCAGTTCATCTCAGGGCTGAACATATATAGACAAACATTTGTAAAACCAGAGGCCGATAGAAAGTGGCTCAGCAGAAAACACAGCGCTTAACGTCTTTAGAACAAAGCTTCAGAAACACACACTGAACACAATTTAAGAGTTAATTCTTTAAAGTAGGGCATTAACTAAAATGTCGACTAGGCGAGACGTCAACTCCCATAGCAAATTTGAAGGACTTGACAAGTCGCATGTTATTCTTTCGCTCCCTTTCTCTCTCTCTCTCTCTCTCTCTCTCCCTCTCTCTCTCTCTCTCCCTTTCTCTCTCTCTCCCTCTCTCTCTCTCTCTCTCTCGGCACATAAACACAGTCAGACTTAAACCAGACATGGCTGCCGCAGGTAAGACAGTTGTGGTGGGCAAACAAAACAAAAGAGAGAGACAGACACACATCGCATGTGTGGAAATATTTCACCTTAGATGAAAAAAAACGCACGGCCATCTGAAGAGGTATTGGCTAATGTGAGTGATACGAGCAGCATCTGCTAGCTAACCTGTGTGATAAACAGTGCAGACAACGCACATTAAATGGTAAATGTTCTGCATTTATATAGTTCTTTTCCACCTTCATGGTTCAAAGTGCTTTACATTAGCCTCACATTCACCCATTCACACACACACTCATACACCAGTAGGTTTCTAAGGTCTAAGGTCAGTCCTACTGGGGGCCTAAGTCAGGGTTCAGTATCTTGCCAAAGGACACTTCGACATGTGGACAGCCAGAGCCGGGACGCGAACCGCCAACCTCTCGGTTATTGGGCGACTGAGCCACAGCACACAAAGAGCCACATGCTCTTTTTTCCCCCAAACAAGATGTGGACAGTGTGGGGTTTGTCTTGTCTTCTGCTGTCTTGACCTTTTTGCACTTAATATGAAACCTGAGGGCGTGTGACAGACATGTGGACAGTCTGGTTTTAGAGCTGTGGGTCCAGACAAAATGTGGACATATGTTTGTGTCTAGTCAGTGGACATTGTTACGTTACAGTGAACTTTAACACAAGTTGCACATTGCTGGACAGACGTGTGTCCATGTTTTTTTGGGGGTTTTTTTAGCCATGTGTTCCTCAGCTGATAATGTGATGACGTCGTCACGACTCGTCGACTCGACTGCGACTTTATTGACGGATAAGTCGACTTAAAAAAAACTGCAGTTCTTCAAAGGTATAAAAAAGACAATACATCATTTAAAGTCACTTTAATCTGAGTCTCTGGAAGCAAATGTTGAAATGTATGTAAATGAACCCTCAGCTGTAGCTCTGTATGCTAATGCTAATGTTTAGCTCTGATCTGTCAACGCTTTAGCAGAAACATTATCACACAACACAAAAGCAAAGCAATAACATCTTATACAATAAAACATTAAAACCAGAACATTACTTTATCATTTCATATGTCAATCATATTGTCATTTTCCACAACAGTGTGTTTAGGGGTGGTGCTTGTCTGCTCCTCCCTGTGGATTCAGTTGTTTATTCAGAATGAACTGGACCAGTTTCTTCACCCAGGACGATCGAGGGTTCAGACAGATCTTCTGTCCACTGTTGAGTCCAGCTCTGATCAAACACAAGAAGAAAACAAACTAACATTAATCCTGTTTAATACACAATAAAGGTTGATTCCTCTTTCACAATAAAGGACACTTACATGACTTCTGTTTCAGGACAGTGTGGTCCCTGGGGGATGAGTTTGATGCTGCTCAGAGTGTGTGGAGGGATGATCCTGGACTCTACCTGAACACACCTGCAGTGACTGTTGTACTCTGGACTAATGGGAGGCATTCCTGACACATAGGAGATAAAAAGTCCAAATTACGAGATAAAAAGTCCAAATTATGAGATAAAAAGTCCAAATTATGAGATAAAAATTCCAAATTATGAGATAAAAAGTCCAAATTACGAGATAAAAAGTCCAAATTATGAGATAAAAAGTCCAAGTTACGAGATAAAAAGTCCAAATTACGAAATAAAAAGTCCAAATTACAAGATAAAAAGTCCAAATTATGAGATAAAAAGTCCAAATTACGAAATAAAAAGTCCAAATTACAAGATAAAAAGTCCAAATTATGAGATAAAAAGTACAAATTACGAGATAAAAAGTCCAAATTACGAGATAAAAAGTCCAAATTACGAGATAAAAAGTCCAAATTACGAAATAAAAAGTCCAAATTACAAGATAAAAAGTCCAAATTATGAGATAAAAAGTACAAATTACGAGATAAAAAGTACAAATTACGAGATAAAAAGTACAAATTATGAGATAAAAAGTCTACCAAAATAAAACATAGATTAGCACAAGTAAATGAATAGAGTTATTGTCATTTTCACAGAAAACAGAACACTACAACAACCTCTTACTGTGAAAGAACCCCTTCGCTGATGATGTTGGAACATTCTAGTGTGTGTGTGTGTGTGTGTGTGTGTGTGTGTGTGTGTCTTACCGTCAGTGAACACACACATCGTCTCCAACACAAACATCATCAGGATAAAACTCTTCATGTTCTTCAGTTTCTTTGGTTCAGATTCAGTTGTTTCTGTTTAAACTCTGCTCATACTGGACTATTTATACTAGTGTGTGTGTGTGTGTGTGTGTGTGTGTGTGTGTGTGTCTGTGTGTGTGTGTGTGTGTGTGTGCAATGCTTTCACTTTGGTGCGTCCACATGTGCAGCAGAAGACAGTCATGGGACAGAGACAGAAGGACAAACTGAGGCTGATACACGTTCCTCACAAAACACACATGACTCACACACACACACACACACGCACACACACTCTAGTGTAAATAGTGCAGTACACAGTACACTTTTATTTTTGTAGTGTAGAAGTACACTTATATTTTTGTAGTGTAGACGTGTACTTTTATTTTCGTAGTGTAGAAGTGTACTTTTATTTTTGTAGTGTAGAAGTATACTTTTATTTTTGTAGTGTAGAAGTGTATTTCTATTTTTGTAGTGTAGAAGTGTACTTTTATTTTTGTAGTGTAGACGTGTACTTTTATTTTTGTAGTGTAGAAGTGTATTTTTATTTTTGTAGTGTAAAAGTATACTTTTATTTTTGTAGTGTAGAAGTATACTTTTATTTTTGTAGTGTAGAAGTGTATTTCTATTTTTGTAGTGTAGAAGTGTACTTTTATTTTTGTAGTGTAGAAGTGTATTTTTATTTTTGTAGTGTAAAAGTATACTTTTATTTTTGTAGTGTAGAAGTATACTTTTATTTTTGTAGTGTAGAAGTGTATTTCTATTTTTGTAGTGTAGACGTGTACTTTTATTTTTGTAGTGTAGAAGTGTACTTTTATTTTTGTAGTGTAGAAGTGTACTTTTATTTTTGTAGTGTAGAAGTGTACTTTTATTTTTGTAGTGTAGAAGTATACATTTATTTTTGTAGTGTAGAAGTGTACTTTTATTTTTGTAGTGTAGAAGTGTACTTTTATTTTTGTAGTGTAGAAGTATACATTTATTTTTGTAGTGTAGAAGTGTACTTTTATTTTTGTAGTGTAGAAGTATACATTTATTTTTGTAGTGTAGAAGTGTACTTTTATTTTTGTAGTGTAGAAGTGTACTTTTATTTTTGTAGTGTAGAAGTGTACTTTTATTTTTGTAGTGTAGAAGTATACATTTATTTTTGTAGTGTAGAAGTGTACTTTTATTTTTGTCGTGTACTGTTGTACTGTGTTTAGGTTTTCTGATCAACATTTAAATCAAATCAATCATCTGAAGTCAGATGATTGATCCGTCAGATGATTGACAGCATGTGTCATGTTCACACTTTCTGGTCAAAAATGTGCTAAAGGTCACAGAGGTCAGAATGAAAAAAACCACTGAATCACATGATAGAAGAAAAATAAAAGATGGAAGTGAGTTATGACTGAGCAGAAAAGTCAGCATTTACAAAAACACTTTAATTTAATTTAATGTAGTTTAATTTAGTTTAGTTCAGTTTAGATTAGTTTAGTTTATTTTAGAATAGTTTAGTTTACTTTCATTTATTTTATTTTATTTTAATTTACTTCTTTATTTTAATTTAATTTAGTTTAGTTTAATTTGGTTTAGTTTGCTTTAGTTTAGTTTACTTCAATTTAGCTTAGTTTGGTTTAGTTTAGGTTTGTTTAGTTTAGTTTAATTTAGTGTAGATTAGTTTAATTAAGTTTAGTTTACTTTGATTTAGTTTCATTTTGTTTATTTTATTTTAATTCAGTTTAGATTACTTTAATTTAGTTTAGTATAATTTAATTTAATTTACTTTTGTTTAATTTAGTTTAGATTTGTTGAATTTACTTTAGTTTAAATTAGGTTAGTTAAGAGTCATTTAATTTTGCTTAGCTTAGTTTAGTTTAGGTTTGTTTAGTTTAGTTCAATTTAGTTTACTTTAGTTTAGATTAGTTTAATTGAATTGAATTTAGTTTAGTTTAGTTTAATTTAGTTTACTTTACTTTAGTTTAGTTTGTTTTGGTTTAGTTTAATTTAATTTAGTTTACATTAATTTAGTTTAGTTTCATTTAGTTTAGATTAGTTACATTCAGTTTAGTTTGAATTAGTTTAGTTTAGAGTTGTTTTAATTTTGTTGAGCTCAATATTTAGTTTAGATTACTTTAATTTGGTTTAGTTTAGTTTGCTTTAGTTTAGTTTAGTGTAGCAGGTTTGGTTTAGTTTAGATTTGTTTAGTTTAGTTTAGATTAGTTTGCTTTAATTTAATTTAATTTAATTGAGTTTAGTTTACTTTAAATTAGTTTAATTTAGATTAGTTTAATTTAGTTTAGATTGTTTTAATTTAGTTTTGTGTAATTTAATTTAGTTTAAATTAATTTAATGTTGTTTCATTTAGTTTAGTTTAATGTAGTTTAGTTTACTTTAATTTACTTTAGTTTGGTTTAGTTTAATTCAATTTAGTTTAAATTAATTTAGTTTACTTTCATTTAGTTTAGATTAGTTTAATTTAGTTTAGTTTAATTTAGTTGTTTAATTTAGTTTAGATTAGTTACATTTAGTTTAATTTGAATTAGTTTGGTTTAGAGTCATTTAATTTTGCTGAGCTTAATTTTCGCTTAGTTTAATTTAGTTTACTTAGCTTTAATTTAGTTTAATTTAATTGAGTTTAGTTTACTTAAATTTTTTTAAGTTTAGATTAATTGAATTTAGTTTAGTTTAATTTAATTTAGTTTAGTTTAATTTAGTTTACTTAAATTTTATTTAATTTAGTTTAGTTTATTTGGGTTTAGTTTAATTTAATTTAGTTTATATTAATTTAGTTTAGTTTAGTTTAATTTAGATTAGTTGCATTCAGTTTAGTTTGAATTAGTTTAGTTTAGAGTCGTTTAATTTGTTGAGCTTAATTTTTGCTTAGTTTAGATTACTTTAATTTGGTTTAGGTTAGTTTTCTTTTAGTTTAGTTTAGTGTAGCGGGTTTGGTTTAGTTTGGATTTGTTTAGTTTAGTTTAATTTAGTTTAGATTAATTTGCTTTAATTTAGTTTAATTTCATTGAGTTTAGTTTACTTTAAATTTGTTTAATTTAATTTAGATTAGTTTGGTTTAGTTTATTTAGCTTCAGTTTAGTTCAGTGTAGCTAGTTTGGTTTAGTTTAGTTTAATTTAGTTTACATTAGTTTGCTTTAATTTAGTTTAATTTCATTGAGTTTAGTTTTACTTAATTTTTTAAATTTAGTTTAGTTTAATTTAGTTTAGATTAGTTTAATTTAATTGAGTTTAGTTTACTTAATTTTTTTTATTTAGTTTAGTTTAATTTAGTTTAGATTAGTTTAATTTAATTTAATTTAGTTTAGTTTAATTTAATTTTGTTTAGTTTAATTTAGTTTACTTTAA